>CM055820.1:44823007-44890464 GCA_029582265.1 Zoroaster sp. YZ-2022
CATTCCATCTCAATCGGCCCTTAAGTTGTCCGCATGGAATCGCCTCTAGTATTTAACATAATAAACACTTAACAACTGACTTTTACTTACTGACATTTTTCAGTTTTTACATGTTAAATTGGTTCTTCTTTAGGAAGACCAATTTTAAACATGTTTAATCCTTTAAAAACGTTTGCTTTATTATTAAGGGAGCAATTATGTTGTCTTTCATTGAAATGGTATACCTCTGAAATTCTATAAGTACCACATTCAAGTGACATTTCTCTATAGTATAGACATGTTCACCAATAGAATAGTACACAATTTTTGACTTGAGGTAAAAATATAATTTGGTTGTTGTAAATATCAAATTATCATAATCCCATATAGATTATTTGATGATTTGTTAATTTAAAACCCTCTAGTGAGTGACCCCCCCCCTTTTTTGCAACTGCGCAAATTTGCATTTTCTTTAATTACTTCACTCATGAAAAAAAAAACAGTATTCCGTGTTATCCTACTTCATATCATCAAGAAACAAATTGCCAAACTTGAATGGCCTGGCATAACTGGTTGACCAGCTATGATTGTTTACATAATGCCTTGCTCGGTGCTCTCCCATTACTTTGTGCACACATTATTCTTAGCACATGGCTTATCTTGCCCCGGCTTATCAATCAATCATTGTGTCTAGGCGGCACCACTAAGGACTGGGATTTGTTTTGAAGTCCTGTAGACTATTTGGCAGTCTGTTGACATCCGTATTTTTGTTCAGTGGGGGAAGAAGGAAGGAAGGAAGGAATAGGGGGCGGAGCTTCAGAGCCAGCTGTATTGCCTTTACTGACCTTCTGTAAAAAACAGTGGGCCTCATGTAACTTTCAGGCTGTAATTTACCCAAAACAAATATTGGATATTTTTCCCCCCTAAAATCATCCTTGGATGTTGGGTTAAAAAAGAATTGGAAATAGCTTCATTGACCCAGGTTTATTAAGATTTACCTACATACTTAAAAAAAAAATTTTTCCAGACGCACCTAAGGGTTAAACCAATACAATTCATTATCCGATACATTCTGATATCTTGTCCAGATGAAAACCGCTACAGGCCTTTAGAATATGTATTCATCACATAAAGATATTTAATTAACATTTACAATCGAAGTCCACCCCACGCTCAAACTTGAAGCGCCACCTGCTGGTGCGTTCATACCAGGATTTCAAGTTAAATCTCGAGATTGATCTCAACAGGAGTCCCGAGTAGAGATAAAACAAGTTTATGTTTAAACGGAGGTTCAAAGCAAAGACTGGATTCTAATTATCAGGACATTATTTTATAAGGAAGATTAATACCATCATCAGCTTCACTAAGTAGGCTACTGTAAGTTTTATCTTACAATTTGACAATTTGGTTATTTTTGAATTACCAATCCTTTACTTTACCTTTAGTTCCACTTTTGTCGAGGATTTCCCTTATATTACCGGTATGAATCTGACCAAAAACATGTATTGTATAACCATAGAGGTATAACCACACGTATACGCACCAGTTGGTAGAATTTTAAAAGTGATTTTGTTTGCGAGGTTCCATTTTCCGTGTTAATTATTTGGAAAAATTCAACCAAAACGAAAATATTAAATACATTTTGCCTTCATGCTTTTCCCTTGCATTCTAGGATTATGCTCAGCCTATCCAACCACGGGAGGAAATCAAGAATCACATGTTCCCCAAAAGCCACATCCACCAGGTGACGTAGCAATCCACATTTTGTACATGCTTATAGTCTTAAATGACATCATCGGGGGAAATGTCAATATGTTTGCATTGCTCTTCAAATATAACAAATACGTTTGAGGTAAATTCTGATGGAACTAAATGCTTGTATTAATTATTAGATATACACTTTTCAGTATTGTCCTGTACCAGTGGACCGTTGGGAATGGAGAGTGGAGCAATCCCTGATAGTAGCATCACGGCATCCTCCCAGTACAGTTCTTCATATGCAGCCACAAAAGCTCGACTTAATGTTGGTAGGTCTGATGTAAATGATTGTTTTGACCCAACAGTGAGCAATGACGTCACTTATTGGTGTTTTTGTTTTAATATTTATCTTTCTTTGCTTTCAAACAAATACCACAGACATATCACACATTAGTTTGTTGTCATTTGCTTTCGTACTATGTGAGAATAAAGAATAACAAAATTCCTATATAAATCAATTACAGTAAAGTTTTACATTTAAAGTTTCTGAAGATTGCTTGAAAATTTTCTGAGAAAGTGGACAAAATAATAGTTTCTCAAACTTATTGATAAATGGTAGGGCTCTCTCCTGATAGCGTGCATTACTCCTTAATTTCGGTAATATTATACATTTTTTAACTGTTTTCTCTAAACATTTAAGTACTATATACTGACATTACAATTGAACACGATGTCATCACCAACTTCACACTATGTAAGCCTTTACATAAAACTATGTCATGTTAATGTAAGGGTAGATACCGATGGTGTATAACCCTACCTTTACAGGGAATTTTGACCATTGGTAATTGGCCAAAAGAAACTGAGTGAATTATTTTATATAATATATATTCCTTCTGATATGGTGTATTTTATAAAACAAAAAACGTGTAATTAATCATCAGCTGATTCATTTTCACCATAGAATGAATAAATAAAATCTGAATGAATGTTCACTTTTGTCTCAAACGGCCCAACGAAATATAAAGCTGTAATTTTTGCATGTTGGTTTATGTACATAATTATACATAAAGAATATAATTTAATACAGCTATACAGAAACACAGTTTTACAATTTGATGTTCGCAGGCAGTACTGTCTACGGCTGGTTCCCGTCAACACAAGCAAATCAATGGATCCAAGTTAACTTGGGTGAGAAATTACCTATTACAGGGGTAATAGTTGGGGGACACATCAACTTGGTTGTCTTAACCTTCACCGTGCAGTACAGCGATACTGGCCTGTCAGATGATTGGCAGAGCTTAGTTGATACACAGGGAGAAATTATACAGGTAAGTAGAGTGGATAATTCCACAGTGCATTGTGAGTTGGAGGTACTGTTCTTACATTCTATGTGTAATTTGTTTTAAGGTTGGGTTCATGTGGGGAGTGGGAGAACATCAATCATGCGGTCGATGGATTTTCAAGATGCATATTTTATGTGAATCCTTTTGTCCCGTCCTTTTTGGTTACAATTTTGTGCATTGCTCTGTTACTAGTAAAATACTTAATTTTCTATCAAATACGTTATTTTACATTATCATTGATTGTATATTGTATTATTGAATAATAAAGAACTAAATAATTGACAGATAATAATGTGAATAAATGAATTTATGACACAGCATGTGTAATTCATTGCCAGTCAAACTATGGACATTTATGGACGGCTCAACTATGTTTCGGTCAATTATTTGTGAAATATCTCATTTGATAAAGATTTGCTTCCCTTTTATGAGGAAAATGGAAATATTCCGATTAAAAAATAAATTGCCATTGAAAAGAGTGAAATACATGGTATATGTCCAGATCGTTAAAATAACCTATTATTCGTTAGCTCCACCGAATCATGGTACAAAAGCCAACGTCCAATGCATTTGCAGTTGTGATATGAAGATGCAAGCAATTTCGATTATTATTTTAACACATAGACCTACATTTTATTCACCAGCTCACAGGGAACGACAGGTCTGGGACACCAGTGACTGTCGTCTTCCCTGCTGTACTGAATGCAAGATATCTGCGAATATCACCAGCCACTTGGAGCCATCATCAGTATCGTTTGAAATTTGAAGTCCTCGGTTGTCGAGGTAATACAGTGCATAGTCACAGTGTCACAAAATGTATGAGAATTATATCTACTGCCATATAAATGCATATAAAGCACGTGATGTCCTGTATAGGAATTACCTTTTGTATTAAACTCATGCGTGCTGATATACGTCTCTTATAGAAGCTACTAGCTAAAGCGCGGTTTGTTTGCGCTGCGCGTGAAATTACCGTACTTCCTCAACTATTATATTTTGCTTTGGAGGATTTGGGGGTGTCATGCATGTAAATTTAACATACGTTTTAAATATAGACAGTTAGACACGCCGATTAGCCTTTTCCAGAGGATGAACAAAACTGTTTTTTTAATTTTGTTAATATAAGATAAAAAATAAACACTTAAACATAAAAAATGTGGGATCGATTGGTGTAGGGGGTGCAGTCGTTGGGGTTGGACTGGAGTCCTGCTCGTTACCAAATCCCCCAATCACAAAATCGCTGCCACTTTGAAGGCCGAGGGGAGGGAGGAAGTCTAATATAACTTTGGTGCATTCCATATTTTCACATTCCACCAGTAATTTGTCATTGTGTTCTATCTCGGGGAATGTTACTTTTTTAGTGGATGGGGATAAACCCCTGGATATGGACAATCATGTATGACAAGTCCCAGGGTAAATGGATGGAATGGGGCATCGAAAGGAAGGGGAAACAAACCAAACCTATCAGTAAACATGTATGCCTATGAAGACGATCCTGAAGACGATCAGAGCATACTGATCGAAACATCGAGTTGTAATCTCCAGTTCTTTTCAGAACTACTGAAGAAACCAGCCCCTCGCACCGAAACAAGACAAGTTAATAACCAGCCTCTTCACTGTGCGAATAGGACTGGGAGGGGTAACTAGTCCAGAACAAGGCAGTTGTTAAACTGCCTCTGTCCCTATAAGCAATTATGGTTAAGTGTCTTGCTCAAGGACACAAGTGTCACGGCCGGGATTCGAACCCACATTCTGCTGCTAACACCAGAACTTGAGTTCGGTAATGAATGGACGAATCTATTGAAATTACACCAAAGAACGTGAACATCGCGTTAAAATAAGACATAAGATCATTATTGTAAAGAATAACTGACGAATATTGTTTGAGATGTTAAGAATGTTTCTGCTGACATCTCAACCAAAAATAGGATGTTATGGTGCTTGCTATTCCGACAATGCAGCTTTGCCTTGAAATAACCTTGAAATAACATTGAAATACGATTGATGAACAAAAAGAAAAAATGGCTCTATGCTTAAGTGCCCCATTTTTTATGGCCCCGCGGGAGTCGGGAGGGGATCATAATTCTTCAACAGGGACAACAATAATTATCCAATTTCGGTATGTTGGTATGAACTTGCATGTTTCATGCAAGGTGCATCAAGTTGAAAAGGACATAATTTGTTCATGTTTTCAACATCTCAAATGGCCGCAATATTAGCGACAATATAGGCCTAGCTTCAAAGCCCAAAATCATCGCCGTCTGATATCACAGTGGAATTTGGCGGCTACGGTGGACGGATAATCGCTGGACTTTTGGAAATTTAAGGTTAAGAATGTTTCTCATTAAATGTGCGGCGGGGGGGGGAGGGTTATTTCGTCCACTGGACCAAAAGTATACGACTACCCCCCTCTGATGTATGACGACGGTTTTTATGATCAGAGCTTTTATCGTGGTAAGGAACCATAGACATACATAGGTAAAACTTGTAGCTTTGCATGGTGAAGAGGATAAGTAAGACTAATTGCGGTGACACCATGTGAAATTCTCTATTGAGTAGTTATTAGTTCTGAAAAGAACTGGAGGTTACAACTCGATGTTTCGATCAGTATGCTCTGATCGTCTTCAGGATCGTCTTCATAGCGTATAGGAGTCGTTGTAACAACTCAATGACTTAGTAGCCCCACCTTGGAGTGGCCATTGGCCTTGTGTGGGGCGATTTGCATTAAAAATTATATTTTAAACACGCTCGCAGATCCTTGCCATTTTATTGGTGCGACACTCTTCACATGTCATTACCGTATTCTTTACATTTTTTATGTTTGGTTTAGAAGACATCCAGGGCATGCTTCGTTTAGTGGACGGTGATGGCATACGAAGCGGTCGAGTTGAAATTTTCCACAAAGATTCCTGGGGTGCGGTGAACGACAGAGACTGGGATATCCAGGATGCGACAACTGTGTGCCGCCAGTTTGGCTTCTTACAAGCACTCAAAGCTACGACTGGGTCCTCATTTGGGGAGAGTGACCTACCAGTTGTGATGGAACGAGTTGCGTGTGAAGGGACAGAGAACCGACTTGACGACTGTCCATTTGTTTGTACTAGCTCTCAACAGCATAACCACTCACATGAAGCCGGAGTGATTTGCAGTTCAGTTTCCATACAGTACCAATAATTATGCCTTATTACGGCAATTAACGTAATCTGTAAATTGGAAAAACACAATTTATATTTTCTAGAGTTGGAAAGAGTGGATCAGAAATCGGATCGTTTTTTGCCATACATATTACCAAACCTCATTATAAAGGACAACAATGACTGTTAAAATTAGACTTTTTCAGAATGGGGCATTTATGTACTCTTCATTCGATTTCATCAGTCCGCTATATATCTTTTTCCATCGTCTTCACATTTTATCATAATGTTTCCTTTATACATCAGTGTTGTATGTGAATGTTGGCCCTTCCATTGATGGATTCAAAATTATTATTTTGATGCATGTCACCACAGATACCATTCGACTGGTTGGCAGCGGTTATCACGCCAGCGGTAATCACATCAGCGGCCGCGTTGAGATCTACCGTGATGGCCGCTGGGGTACTATCTGTGATAACGACTGGGACATCAATGATGCTGAAGTAGTTTGCCATCAACTTGGTTTCCCTGGTGCAAAGGAGGCCAAGTCTGGTGCCTTCTTTGGTCCGGGAGAGGGCGCCATCCACATGGATAAAGTGAAGTGCAGTGGTTCAGAGAGCAAAATCACCGACTGCCCGTCGCATTGCTGGGAGCAGACCATCGAATGCCAGCACAATGAAGATGCTGGAGTGATCTGCCGTGATGGGGAAGGTACAACATTGGATATTACAAGATAATCAAATTAACGAATATTTTTCTAAAAACTTACTTGGTGTTAAGTTGATACAAGTAACGATCATCCTTACAAAATGATTGTGTATTGCGCATTTATCTTAGAGCCAAATTGGAATTAATAATGTAGAATTTACACAACGTTGCAACCGTCTGGCTACTTTTTGCAAAACATAACAAACATGTCAACATTTTATGTCTTTTTCTCATAAAACCTAGAACACAGGTTAGTTTTACGATATTTTTCTTGAAATCTAAATGGTTGAATTGAACGTACGTTTCCAAATACCAATTTTGTATCTTCCTTTAAATGAGGAAATGATGCACACACATAATAGTTGCAGTTCTTATACACGCTATAGACATTCAATTATAAAAGGACATGATGGGATCAGTTGTAAAATCTCCTCTGGACAGATTTTATTCACTTCGCCAGTATCAAACTCCTTTGTAAATATGATAAAATGTTTATCATTGCTAATAATTATATATGTAAATTTAATAATAATTATATAAATATAATAAACGCTTTATTTCCAGTTGCGAAAATATTAAGTCAGGAATTTCCCTTTAATAATGGTACACAATTTGGTTTATTGTGCAAACTTTCGAAAGATAAAGGTATCATCTGACAGCAAGTATTTTTTTAATATATCTTGTTCATTTTTAAAGTGTTACCCGTCGTTGTACCAAATTGTGTTTTTTGTTTAACTGACGATTATTTGAAAATTCTTCTCATTTCAGATAACGATTAGTCGACCAATTGGCATGTCTATTGTCACTACCAGCGACAGCGCATAAACAAACAGCTGTAGTAAAATTAGAAAGATTATTAAAGCATTTTAACATTGTTTTAAAATTACAAAGATCAATAATGATTCATTTCAAACGTCATTTACTTGATGCAGCCCATGTATTTTTGACTATTCAACCGGCAATTTCCTGCATTTGTTTGCCTGAAAAGTGTTATTTCTCTTAGAAAGGACAAGAAATACCTGAAAGTGAGATATTTCGCAAACTATTCGGTAGAAGTACTGTTTTACAGCAAATATCTCCCGTATATAGCTGGCCCTGTCATATTACACCGAATACATATTAAACCTTGTTTTTGACAAATACGGTATTTTATGAAATAGTTAATTTTAAACTATTTTCAGATAAACAATTTCCCAAAATTGCCGTCAAAAACATGGGCGATGCATCTTTAATTACTTTGTGTTTTCTTTCGAGTAATATTGATTGAAATTTGGATCTATAGTTTCACAATTTTGAAATTCTTAATTGTTGCAATTGCAACATTAATAAGGTACTGGTAATTAATGTCACTACTGATACTGTTATGAACATTGGCGGATACACGGGGAATGTGCTCCCATTTTATATCACCATGGGCGTACATCTACCATACATTTATGGGTGTGTTCCCTCACCTTCTTGGCAGTGTACCCCGCCCCTTTTTCCCGTGTACCCCTCTTTTTTGAGACCCTTACCCTTGGTTAGGAAGTTGTGTTTACCTGTTTAGCATGACATGATATTTTAAGCTTTATAGAAATAACAGTTTGGAATTGTCTAGTTTGCTTTAAAACGCTTTTACTTAGCTTTGCATGAAAATAATACTATAATATATAAATTACAAACCTCTATTATTTTGTTTGGACTGAAAGCATTACTTTAAAGGAACGTTAACAATGAAATTCACAAACAAAAACTGATTGAAGTTGTGCATAAATTGTACTTGATGTAATAATTGTCAATTACTTAATTAAAATATGGTGGCTGATCAAAATTCCAAAACAAAAAATGTAATTAGTCATTGTGAGAACGATAAATAAACTTTTCCCTTTTCCCAGTAATGTTTGGACTAATTGAGCTGAACATTTCACAGGTTAGATTAAAACCCATATGAATGCATAAAAGGCTTTCCAAAAGTGGAAATTTGTCTAAAGGCAAGAGTCCAACTTAATCACATGGCGTACATAATTTATGCATCATGTTCAACAACTGAATCCATAAATCGCAAAACCTAGGGTTCATTGTGTTTTATTCGTCTTAATCCGTTGATTTGAACCAAACAATAAACACTAATTGTAATCAAAAATCTAATAAAAGCTTTTTGCAAAACAAAAATGTAATTGAACTTGTATTATTTTGGTGTCCTTGTGAGCGTGCGAGACATGCTATAGGGGAAGGGATGGGAGTATAATAATCACGGTATGTCGGAACCAAAATGGCAACAATTCTCATACTGTTATCCAAAATTATATATAGGATGTTATGGTTTATATTACATCCACGCTGCATGAGGTCTGACTCGGGGATCTGCTCAAATTTGTGATCCCCATTCTAGACGTTTTGTTCAGGGTTTTATCCATTATTTGTTAATTGTTTCCAATCCTGGGGAGTCACTTATTGAGTTCACCCATATGTTGGGGATATGGACAATTTATACAATAATAATCCTTGGGGTGATGCCTGGAGGCACAGGTGGGGAGGGGGATTTGAAAGGCCCATATCACTATCAATAAGCCCCTCATTTAAAACATTCAACTGCCATCCTACGTGCAAAAGATGCTGGTCTTAAAGTGGAGTGACCAGGGAAGAGCTATTTACGGTCCATCCGCATATTCAGGCGACGTAAAACTGCTCTCGTCACCACTACCATTACCCTGGCAGCCGCTACCGCCCTCTTGTGAGCTGTAATCTTCATCGTCGCATGGCGGTACATCTTAAAGAAGAAAACGAATACATAAAAAATAATCTAATTAGAGTAAGCATTACTCAGAGTAATATGCTTAAAAGTCTTATAAGTCATTACAGAAAGTGTACGTTGATAATTATCCGATTACACAATTACTGAATTGTAATCTAAAAACATCAACAATTCGGATAAATTATTCCGTCTAACATGCTTTCATTTTTGAGAAAACGTGAAATGTATAATAATTTAAAAACAAATTGAAATAGATCATGTTAGTGATCCATTTTCCACATTAGAATACATTAAAAACAGATTTGAATACATTCACTATTTTCTCGTTAATAACACAACGAAAAAAAACCTGAAACGTTAACATGTTGGTTTCTATAAATATATTAGAATGGATGTATTTACAAACATTTTACAAAATATTTCAACTGGTTTGTATATTTTGTTCGGAGAACTACCACAAAATAACTTGAAACAAAATATATAAATGAATAGGAGACGCTGGTGGCAGCAGCGTTACTGGTCCTTTTTCCAATGTTTACGTAATTCTGAGCATGCGCACGATATTGAGAACAACTGAAAAGGACCGGCAAGTCTGCCGCCCTCTAGCATCTCCAAAGTCACCCATTGTTACATTTGATCATTCGATCTGCATTTACAAGGTGAGGTGTTTTTTTTCAACTGGTTGCTCACCACTCGAGACGGTGCATGGACCCACGTCGCAGTCTTCGATTTCGAATTTTTCGCCATCCATGCACGGGAGGCCACCATGTTGTGGTGGAGGATTATCGCAGCTTCTCTTCCGACTACGGAAGCTTATGTCCCCGCAAGATGATGAGCAATCCCCCTAGCTTGTCCACTCACTCCAGCCACCATCCACTACGGACACCGGACATTACAATCGGTAAGAAATTAGAAAGTAATATTATGAGCAGGTAATAATCTCTGAGCATATTTTAAATTGAGAGAGGGAGTTCTATACGGTCAAAAATGATTTAAAAACCTTTCTAATTATATGTACATAAGGCATATTGAAACTTTCTTTTGAGAGCGCTTGTGAGGTAATGCAGAGGTCACTGGTTTAAATACAAGGATACATTTTTCTGACTAAGAAAATGTTTTATTATTGCTTATACAGAATGAACCCAAAAGGAATGCACGTTGATCCCACATTGATCCTAACTGTTAGCATTGCAATGTATGGTTGAAGGGATTAGCATTAAGCCAGCAAAATACCTTCAATAAACGTGAATTCCTTATCTTCTATCCAGTCAAAGATCGATATTGAAATCGATATTTTTTGTCTCTTCAAAGGAAATTCTGATTACCAAGTCATTATTCTATCCTTTATGATGCAATATGACAAAGAAACAAATTACAATTTCCTAAGACTATAGTCCTATTTTTCATTTTGGATAAATTACCTGGACATTCAATGTCTGAGCACGGCGTCCTTTCCGTACGCGACCCCTTACACCTTTCCCCTCCATGTTTTGGGATGGGTTCGGTACATAATCGGTGACGCAAAGCCCAACCTTGCCCTCCATTGGTACACTCCGGTAAACACCGCCATTTACCCCACTTACTCCATCCACCGTCAACTGTACGGAGACAAAAATGCAACACTACCAGTTAGGCCTATAACATTCGGAAACTTGTTTGACCCTTAGTATATTATTATTTGAGATTCTGAAAATATATTATGTAATCAACTTGACTGTAACCACTGTGTTCTCTCCCCGTACCCAAATAATTCACCAATTTCGTAAAATCTCAATAATCACACCCTATCAGACATTTAAATTCAAATTTATAATTAACCATACCCGATTGGGTCACCATTCACAAATCGCACTTCATGAGTAGTATCGACGGATTATAAAACAAACTTAAAAATCGACAGAAGTTTTAAAAAACTAAAAATTAACAGAATTTAAAACAAACTTATCCCTAACTACCCCAAAACCTCCAAAGTTCATACCCTGATTTTGATGGATTCAGTATAGACCAACGCTTTGTCAGATTCATGCATGACTGTGTATAGTCAAGCTATGGATACTTTGCATTTGAGACTGCACTAATTCCACCAACCATTGAGGAACCTTTTTACTGCATGTTGATGGATTTTGGCCGATTCGGGATTGGTTTAACTTTTAGCCAAAATTCGAAGGGGTCAGGCTTAAAGGGACAGTATCGTCACGATCAGAGCAGACTTTTTACAGTTGAACACAGTGACTGAAAATTACTGGCTCATTTATGCAGCAGCAACGATAATATGACCTTATCATGTGGGCATTATTTTCAGTCACTGAGCTAATCTAAAACTAGCACTCCGATTCCATGCCCTGTTGGTCGTGGGCTGTCCCTTTAATACAACAACAACGGTAAAATGACCTAATGTTGGGTATTATGTTTTATAGTCACTGACTTAATCTAAAACTACCCTCTTAATGTAAAAGAGTAAAAACCACTCTTTTAAAGAGCTATATGGCGGACAAGTCTTTTTTGGAGTGAAACCCACTCTGATTCGATTAAAAAATACAGTAAAAGGCTACCAATTCACTCTTTATACACTAATAATTTTACTCTTTATCCACTCCAAAAGACTTGTCCGCCATATATAGCTCTTTGAAAGAGTGGTTTTCACTCTTTTACATTAAGAGAGTAGCACGCCGATTCCATGCCCTGTTGATCGTGACCATAATTATTGTCCATTTAAGGTGGACGTACTTGGGCATTTCACAGCCGTACCACACGGGCGTTGATTGGCAGAATCTCCGTCGCAGTCCAGCCCACCGTAGTTAGGTAATGGGTTAGAGCAACTACGATAACGGCTTTGTTCCCCGTCGACCACATGTTACTGAGCATGGTGACCAAGCATTCCAGTGTTTCCACCCACCGTTGACTTGGGAGAAATCATGGTAGAGAAACGTGGTTTATTGTGAATAGTGATGCAGCTAATTTCTATAGCCACAACAACTTGATTATGTGAAGTTCGATATTCTACACATTCATACACAATAGCTCCTGTAAGGTGTAGGATGAAATAATTATATGCAAATAGTTTTCCCCTGAGCTGCCTCATTTTGGAACTATCTGTCTTTTGCTTCCCCTTAAGCTTTAAGACGAATGTTCATTCATCCCTCTTATACTTACACCATATTACTAAATGCAATTCAGTTGCCTTTACTTCCTACTTCTTAAGGTCATTTAGGTGTTGCCTCTTTCATTTTGCCTGTATAATGTTCGTCAATAACATCTATGCGTTCTAATTGAGCGGCTTTCTAAAAGCCTTTTTAGGGACGAATTCCATAATATTAAATAAAATAATAATATCTGTGATCAACGATTTTTCTAATTTCACCAATCTATATATATCGCGGAACCCGCTCCTATATAGGATTCTAGCCGGCCAATCGTCATCGGGCAAGCTCGGTGGTCGAGAGATTGAGACGTCTGCACTAGTAAGCAGGAGGTCGTGCGTTCGAATCCCGCCCGAGTCGCCTGTGTAGTTTTTTCACAGACACTCGGAAAGCACTGAGCATACAGTGCTATACACACGTCGGTGTAGGGCAAAATTAAATCAATTGTTTATCTCCCGACGCAAGAATTTCACCAATCTATATATATCGCGGAACCCGCTGCTATATAGGATTCTAGCCTGCCAATCGTCATCGGGCAAGCTCGGTGGTCGAGAGGTTGAGACGTCTGCACTAGTAAGCAGGAGGTCGTGGGTTCGAATCCCGCCCGAGTCGCCTGTGTAGTTTTTTCACAGACACTCGGAAAGCACTGAGCATACAGTGCTATACACACGTCGGTGTAGGGCAAACTTAAATCAATTGTTTATCTCCCGACGCAAGAATTTCACTAATCTATAACGATTTTTCTATAATTTTTGTTTAATAAAATAAGAAATCCTACTCACTTGGACAGTTCTTCCTCCCGTTACACCAGTCAACTTCACTGCTTTTCCCAACACAGTTTTCCCCGCCGTGCTCCGGTACTGGAGAATCGCACTCGCGATACCTGATCATGGTCTCACCGCAGGTGGCGCTACATTCACTCCAGTCAGACCACTCTCCCCATTGGCCATGCACTGGAATGACACATAATTATTCTATCTAACAGTGGTTGTATGTTTATGACTAGTTCAGGACCCTATTTACTTTGGGTAAAGATATTTTCATGTGAGGTTTAGGAAAACAAATTAAAACCCACCCATTAACGTTTCAGCGCAATAGGTCATTGCGTTTCTGGAAAACAAAAATAGTGAAAGCCACTTTCGACCTTGGAGATCGAAAATAATTTGTGGGATGAATATAAATTAATAATAATAATAATGTATAGATTTATATAGCGCACGTATCCACCAACTAAGTGGCGCTCAAGGCGCATTATATTATTATCCCTGCTCATAAGGCTCATAAGGCTCATAAATCATTCCTGAAACCATCTCAGCTCCCTGGGGAGTATACAGCTCAATTGCTGCCATTTCTAGCGCATAGAGAGCAAACCATCTCTGTCTTCACAGGTACCCATTTAACCCCTGGGTGGAGAGAAGCAATTATGGTTAAGTGTCTTGCTCAAGGACACAGGTGTCACGGCCGGGGCTCGAACCCACACTCTGCTGCTGGCAACACCAGAACTTGAGTTCAGTGCGCTAGACCACTCGGCCACGACAATCCACTTTTCGTGCATTATACAACACACGGGACCTACGGCTTTACGTCCCATCCGAAGGACGAAGCAATTATGGTTAAGTACCTTGCTCAAGGATACAAGTGTCACGACCGGGGCTCGAACCCACACCCTGCTGCTGGCAACACCAGAACTTGAAAATTGAAAATATTTACATTTGAAAATATTTACATTCTGTGTAACAATTACCTGGGCAAAAAGTAGATTCAGTTGGGGAAATTATTTCACTGTTTTATCGTTAACGACACAATGTATTAATTGCCTAAACTTTCACCGTTCAATTGTTTAATTTAATTTAATAGCAACAATTACTTGGGACAAATCAACAATTACCTGGACAAGTGATATTGGTACCACAGGGATTATGCTCAACACTTTTACCATGGCACTGAACTGCGCTATTGTTTTGACCGGAGGCAGAATGACACTCTCGCCTTCTCTCGATAAAACCCTCACCGCATGAGACGGAACACGGCTGCCACTCTCCCCAGTCTACCCAAACACCTTTCTCTGTGGAATACAAAGTTAACCCGGTAGCTGATGTTAAAGGTACACACCGCCCTAAAAGTGCAAAAAAATGGGATTGATAGAATGATAGATAATCCTTTTTGGAAGGTTTTCTTCAAAAAACAAAATTTGGGTATCATGTAATTACTGAGAAATGTTCAAAAAACAACAATAAGGTCAAAGGTCACAGGTCACGTATACGCATTTCCAGTAGTCTACACGACCGTGAAACCTGTACGGCAATTGCAGATTGTATTTAGACTGGTACCTCTGCATTGCACACAGTTGTGATTGTAACAAGAGGAACAAGGTTCCAGTCTGTCTGTACATTTTGAACGATCACAGAATTCCTGGATTCTATTGCAACCAGATGCATTTTATTCCAAAATTACTGATTCCAATGACAGCCCCTAAATGTCATCCATTATGCAGATTGATTCTGTTTTCTTGTCAACAAATGATCATTGTTGGGTTCATTTACACTGAAGTCATTTCACTTGTTACATGTGTAAGACCATGTACACTCATTGTTAGATTGTTTACAAAAGGTTAAACAGGTCAGCAAAGTGGTTTCAATTGATTGTAGGGGGGGGGGGGGGGGGAGTGGAACCACAAAAGTCAAGTCATGAAACCAAATGGACAGTTAAAATAAATATGTATTTCATTATTTTATTGGCAATTTACAAGCACCCATACAACTCTAGATTATTTCAATATCTAACAATTTATGTACAAAATGGCATCTGATCTTTAGCTTGTAATTCTTATAGTATGAATACAGCTACAGACATTTTGCCAAATATGTGTACAACCTTGAAAATGTAAAAAGCAATGTAGAATTTGTTTCAAATTTTATAAATGATTTTTAATTATTTGCAGTATAGTTGAAAACAGAAAATTTATAAGCAGATGCTTGATTACAGTGTCACTATCATTTTCAATTTATTATTATATTTTTGTTCATTATAAACTTGAGTTGAAAGTGAAGTATATTATAAATAAAGATCACTCTTGGTATATAAACATGCAGTCCATCCATTCAATTTATTTTTGTACAAGACTTAATACCAAGACATAAATACCAATGTTAGCTTCATCTAAATCTAGAATTTAAAGGTTTTTCATAAACAAAATGAAAATGGCAAGCAATTTTCAGATTTGATCAAGTGGATGTAATTACATTTAATTTTGTTTAAATTGTCAATTGGCTAATTACAACTTGTGGCCTTACTTTTCTGCTGAGGGCAGGGGAAAGAAGGAAAAACTTTATCATGTAGTAGTTATAAGCTTGTTTTCTAATGAAAGGCTAATTAGCTGACATCCATACAAGCTTTGAAGACTGCATATATTAGCTATTTGACATAAGCTGCATTGTTTCTTCTCCACCCAATTACTATACGGCTGTGCTTTGAGTAGATTATGTGGTACCTGATACATGAACATTAGCCAACTTTCTATTATGTTCCATGTACGGAAAAATTATTTACAACCTGGAAATGGAAATATGTAAAGACTCTTCTCTCACAGGAGGGTAACTTTTCCTTGGTAAAGTTGGAAAATGTTTATATGCTCCTCCATGCTTCAGTGTCTTCAGTAACCCTAGCCCCCCCCCCCCACCCCCAATCAATTTAACCCCCACTTCCTGCCCTTTGAATTTGCAGCCAAGTTTAATGCAGTTCCTATACATGTAGTCCCCTTCTACCCTAAATCAACTTTGTGACTTTATGCCCATAATAACGCTGAATAAGTTGATCTGGTTATCTACAACCCTGGCAAACTATTTTCATAGTGTTTTTACATGTTGATTTATCATCATGGTTCTTGAAAAGCATGCTTTGGGCTAGTGTCAATATCATTATGTATATATATTTATCTAAGAATACATGTTTGTATACAGTAGGAGTTAAGATTTGTGGTAGCACCATGTAACTATCTCTACAGTTTAATAGTGTTGGTTCTTAGAAGAACCGGTGGTGGAATAACTTTTCCATCAGTATACTCTGATCATCTTCATCCCCCTGAAGACAATCAGCGTATACTGATTGAAACGTAAAGTGATGTTCACATGAATGTTTGGATATGATGTTAATGTGAAGGTACATCACTGGTTATTACTTGATTGCACAATTACTGAATTATTTATTACCTACAGCTAAATGGATGTGACACAGTTAAACAATTATTCTGCTTATTGTGTTCTTATTTTAAAGAAAATACACATTTACTAATATTTTCCTAAAGAATTATGAAGGGTTTTCACACTTTTCTCATGACTTAGACTCCCCATTGAGCTCATACTTTAACATATTCATTATTAAACGATCTTCATTCAAAGTAAGTAAATATTACCGATAACAGCTGTTATGCTGTTGTACTTTCCCTTTAAGAGGACAACGGTCAAGATCAACAGGACATGGAATCGGAGTGCTAGTTTTAGATTACCTCAGTGACTGAAAATAATGCCTCACATGATAAGGTCATAATTATCAACGCTGCTGAATAAATGATCCAGTAAGTTTCAGAAAAAGGAATACTGATAAAAACTGAAGTGAAATTAAAATGCACAAGGCACTTCAAATAAAAAATATGAAAAGAATTGATGAAACCTAAGAGATATAGGCACATTACACTGTAAATGAATAATAAATTCATTAATAAATAAATAAATAAATAATAATATAAATTAATAAATAAATAAGTAAATAAATCAATAAATCAATTTAAAACAATATATATATATAAGTAAGTATACAAATACTTTCCCCGACCCAAGAAGTAATGTCAACAACAATGATCCATATGAGCCAGATTAGACAATTGGACAATGAGCCAGATTGTCTGTAAACAGTCAAGCCTGTTTACTCCATGCATGGAGCATCTCCTTGCTCTATGCATGGAGGAAGAAAACAGTTTTCTTCCTCCATGCTCCATGTGTGGAAAACTTTCCACACAGAAATGCCTCGCAGGGGTATTTTTGCATTTTCAAGCATTCCCAGGTCAAATAAATGGTGAATGAACTTTCCAAACCTAGTGCAAATCTAATGTCTTTCAACCAATGGCAATGAAGGAGTATCTAACTGGAGGTGACTTGGGATCATGTGTAAGGTAAAAAAAATCATGAATATTCATTTTGTGTGTGTCGGTTTTTCCACACAGTGGTGCCCCGCAAGGTTAAGAGGACAACAATCACAATCAACAGGACATGGAATCAGAGTGCTAGTTTTAGATTACCTCGGTGACTGAAAATAATGCCTCACATGATAAGGTCATAATTATCAATGCTGCTGAATAAATGATCCAGTAAGTTTCAGTTACTGTGTTCATCTTAAACAAGGACACCGATTCCATGCCCTGTTGAAAGTCTGCTCTGATCGTGATGTTGTCCCTTTAATATGGACAATTTAACATTAAGCATGCACAAGGGGGAAAAACTTGAATGCACAACTTCATTTTTTCTAAATGAGAAATTGTTTCTGTAAATCTGATTTTGTTTTATAGAAAAACAAATATTTACATAAACTAAGTTTTCTATAATTATAAAAAAAAATAAAAAAAATAAAAATAAATGGGATAAAAAAAAATAATCTGAATCAATCCAAGATTTACTCTACCTTGGCAATGGTTTGTAGCTGTGAATATTGGAAATGGAATCAGGCTGAACTCTACATGGTGTTGATGCAAGTAAAAATACTGGCAGTGATGTTTTCTCATACCTATAAAACAAAACATAACAGCTAATGAAATAATGGTGGATATGATGGACATGGTGCATATTAAAAATCCGTACTCGTACTCGTACTCATACTCGTACTCGTACTCGTACTCGCTACCTGGGCATCGATGGTGGAAATTACAACTAATTCACTGGAAATTGTTCTCATAATTATCACGTCTGTATTGTAAACATCATCACTATCTCATAATTACCATGTCTGTATTGTAAACATCATCACAATAATCATTGTGCCTTTTACTTTTTTCTTCCTTTAAATTGCACAAGAGTTACTGAATACGCAAAGGTGTATTTTCTTAATATTGCTTAGAAACTGATTATAAGGCTACATGAAATCAGCATGTGCAAGTTCGTACTAGAGAAAAAACTAAATTTTGATATAAACATTATATTTATTTATTTTTTAAAGGGAGAGACAAGTTACATATACATGTAGGGGTGTTTACAGCAATATCTGTACAATTTAAATTAAATAACTTTTTGTGAAATGTGATGTGTTGACAGCCAAATAGTATTTCACTTACTCATACAGGCTCATGTGATGTCGTGTCTATATGTTGCTCTGACTCCACTTGTTGATCTTGTGCAACTGACTTTGATGTTGTATACCTGGGAGTTGACCAAGAGATGCTAGGGCACTGTAGGAATTTAAAAAAAAGCATGTTAACATGAATAATAATAATAATATAATAATTTGGGAGGCTAATCATCCTTACTCGCAGCTGAGGAGCTGAATTGCGAAGGACGCGGCTACAAAGTGGTCGAGCCGCTGGCATACAAGGGCGCTTTTAGCAGCCAGCCACATCGACCCATACATGACCACCGAGCACAGGAGAGAACCAATGCTCAACTCTACTCACATGTGGCCCTAGCGGGGATTCGAACCAGGGTCACAGTGGTGAGAGGCGAGCGCTTAACGCACTACGCCACCCATGCCACCCTTGTGTGAATGTTTGGATATGATGTTAAAGGGAAGGTACATCACTGGTTATTACTTGATTGTACAATTACTGAATTATTTATTACCTACAGCTAACTGGATGTGACACAGTTAAACAATTATTCTGCTTATTGTGTTCTTATTTTAAAGAAAACTTTAAAAAAAAATTATATACACATTTACCAATATTTTCCTAAAGAATTATGAAGGGTTTTCACACTTTTCTCATGACTTTGACTCCCCATTGAGCTCAAACTTTTACATATTCATTATTAAACGATCTTCATTCAAAGTAAGTAAATATTACCGATAACAGCTGTTATGCTGTTGTACTTTCCCTTTAACCTTGCGGGGCACGAGCGTTTTCAAAATAACACCAAGGCATGTATGTGTGTGGAATTTTATCCACACATCTATTTAGCGTCATTGACCCCCATATTGCCCCACATATTGTACCCCAAATCTAATATTCTTTGCATAACTATTCTTCCCAGACCCCAAGGACTGTTTCATGAATTATTTGGATCAAAATAATTATTCACTAATTAGTTATGGAATTAATTATGGTAATATTTCACTATTTTCACTATTAGCGTCATTGACCCCATATTGCCCCCATGTTGTCCCCCAAATCTAATATACTTTGCATGACTATTCTTCCCAGACCCCAAGGACTGTTTCATGGGTTATTTGGCTCAAAATAATTATTCAATAATTATTTATGGAATTAATTATGCTATTATTCCACTATTCATATAATTGAGGAAAAAACAACCAAAAAAAGCTTCTGTCTGTATTTACATGTCTTTACACTTTATTTACACTTTGCTGCTTCTGTCTGTATTTACATGTATTTACACTTTATTTACACTTTACACTTTACGTACAAACAATAAACAAACAAGCAATTAGCCAACAAACAAACAATAAACAAACAAACAATTAGCCAACAGTCGAACAAAAACATAAACAAAAAATCACGCAAACAATTTATTAGATTTTGCCCTTACACTGATGTTGGATTTTTTTCCGCAGAACCCGTAAAGCACTGAGTATACAGGGCTTATAACAATGTCGGTGTAAGGGCAAAATCTAATAAATTGTTCAAAAATTCCGATGCAAAAATCACAACATTGCAAACATACATACAGACAAAAAAAAGATAAATTATAGGGAAAAAAGGCCAAAAGAACACTGTTAGATTGTTCGTTTGGTTATCTATTTTGTCTAATCTAAGGTGCATGTAGCAAACAGAGACATAAATAATTATACTACTATAAAAAATAAAATAATAAAACAATAAAATAAAAAAAACAAAGGGCACCTACAACCCACATGATCATGGTCACACCATGGTCATTGACCCATGACATTCAGCACATAAACAAAGGCACAATCTCCTTGCAAAATCCCTTCCTAAATTCTAAGTCTGTAAACAAGCAAATAAACTTTATTATTATTATTATTATTATTATTATTATTTATTCAGCCATCACAACAAACAAAACAATATAACAATACAAAACAATACTTCCAGATGGGCTTGGAGCAACAAAAGCAAAGCAATTACTGTGATCCGTAGACCTGCTGCCCCACATCTGGTTGTAAAACAAGGAGTAGATAAAAATATATATTGATTTAGAATAATAAATAAAAATAAACAAATAATCAAAAAAGATATAAATAAATACATGTACTTGAAAGGTTTTAAATTTAAATATAACATTAAAAAGCATGAAATATGTGAGAATAAACCAGTTTTTAAAAGTAGAAAAAAGGAAAAAGAAAAAGGAATACTGATAAAAACTGAAGTGAAATTAAAATGCACAAGGCACTTCAAATAAAAAATATGAAAAGAATTGATGAAACCTAAGAGATGTAGGCACATTACACTGTAAATGAATAATAAATTCATTAATAAATAAATAAATAAATAAATAATAATATAAATTAATAAATAAATAAGTAAATAAATCAATAAATCAATTTAAAACAATATATATATAAGTAAGTATACAAATACTTTCCCCAACCCAAGAAGTAATGTCAACAACAATGATCCATATGAGCCAGATTAGACAATTGGATAATGAGCCAGATTGTCTGTAAACAGTCAAGCCTGTTTACTCCATGCATGGAGCATCTCCTTGCTCTATGCATGGAGGAAGAAAATAGTTTTCTTCCTCCATGCTCCATGTGTGGAAAACTTTCCACACAGAAATGCCTCACAGGGGTATTTTTGCATTTTCAAGCATTCCCAGGTCAAATAAAGGGTGAATGAACTTTCCAAACCTAGTGCAAATCTAATGTCTTTCAACCAATGGCAATGGAGTATCTAACTGGAGGTGACTGACTTGGGATCATGTGTAAGGTTAAAAAAATCATGAATATTCATTTTTTGTGTGGAGGTTTTTCCACACAGTGGAGCCCCGCCAGGTTAAGAGGACATGGAATCGTAGTGCTAGTTTTAGATTACCTTGGTGACTGAAAATAATGCCCCACATGATAAGGTCATAATTATCAATGCTGCTGAATAAATGATCCAGTAAGTTTCAGTTACTGTGTTCATCTTAAACAAGGACACCTATTCCATGCCCTGTTGAAAGTCTGCTCTGATCTGATCTTTAATATGGACAATTTAACATTAAGCATGCACAAGGCGGAAAAAACTTGAATGCGCAACTTCATTTTTTCTAAATGAGAAACTGTTTCTGTAAATCTGATTTTGTTTTATAGAAAAACAAATATTTACATAAACTAAGTTTTCTATATAAACAAAAATAAAAAAAATAATAAATGGGATAACAAAAAATAATCTGAATCAATCCAAGATTTACTCTACCTTGGCAATGGTTTGTAGCTGGGAACATTGGAAATGGAATCAGGCTGAACTCTACATGGTGTTGATGATGCAAGTAAAAATACTGGCAGTGATGTTTTCTCATACCTATTAAACAAAACATAACAGCTAATGAAATAATGGTGAATATGATGGACATGGTGCATATTAAAAATCCGTACTCGTACTCGTACTCGTACTCTCGTACTCGATACCTGGGCATCGATGGTGGAAATTACAACTAATTCACTGGAAATTGTTCTCATAATTATCACGTCTGTATTGTAAACATCATCACTATCTCATAATTACCATGTCTGTATTGTAAACATCATCACAATAATCATTGTGCCTTTTACTTTTTTCTTCCTTTAAATTGCACAAGAGTTACTGAATACACAAAAGTGTATTTTCTTAATATTGCTTAGAAACTGATTATAAGGCTACATGAAATCAGCATGTGCAAGTTCGTACTAGAGAAAAAACAAAATTTTGATATAAACATTATATTTATTTTTTTAAAGGGAGAGAGAAGTGTACATATACATGTAGGGGTGTTTACAGTAATATCTGTACAATTTAAATTAAATAACTTTTTGTGAAATGTGATGTGTTGACAGCCAAATAGTATTTCACTTACTCATACAGGCTCATGTGATGTTGTGTCCATATGTTGCTCTGACTCCACTTGTTGATCTTGTGCAACTGACTTTGATGTTGTATACCTGGGAGTTGACCAAGAGATGCTAGGGCACTGTAGGAATTTTAAAAAAACATGTTAACATGAATGTTTGGATATGATGTTAAAGGGAAGGTACATCACTGGTTATTACTCGATTGCACAATTACTGAATTATTTATTACCTACAGCTAAATGGATGTGACGCAGTTAAACAATTATTCTGCTTATTGTGTTCTTATTTTAAAGAAAACTGAAAAAAAATGTATACACATTTACTAATATTTTCCTAAAGAATTATGACTCTGAATGTTTACTTTTGCCATGGAATGCGAAACATGTAGAATTTACCATGGTACAGAGTGTATGGTTTTGCCAATGTGTAATGGGCCTAGGGATATTTGCAATGTTTTCCTACTGATTTTTTTCCTTTGTGTTTGGTTTGGTTTTGGTTTTTGGTGCTGACCGGAAGGTGTTCCTGTGGTAGATGCGTTGTCATAGAATTTGCACACAATTGCATGTGTTGCAAGGAGGTTGATGCCATTCAAGAAATAAATTCAACACACTGGAGTCGACGCTGCTGGTTTTAACTGTTTTACTGACCATCCCTGGTATGAAGCTACATGTCTCAATCCAGGAACTCTACAAGCAATGGTGTACACGGTGATTTGGCAATGTAAGATTGACAGGAAATTTTTATGCTCACTTAAGTGAGGCTATGATTTTAAGCTGAAAATCCACCAAAGTAAAAAAAACAATGGATCCCTTGATTATGTTAAATCATTAATTAAGTGACCGTGTTAGAAAAAAATAAATGGGTAGAATGTCGTATCTGGCCGCCACTATTTTTCATTAAATATAACCAATAATGTAATCTTACCTACCTGGTAAGGTGGAGAACATATGGATGATGATGGACATATACTTCAAATTATTCCAGGATATTTATTTCATGAAAAATCAGGCATTTTTGGTATACGGTGACTTCCGAACTCAGTCATGTCAGTTTGATCTTGTAAACTCCACAATTAGTGACCAACACAGTCATTGTACATGCGTAGTGGCAACTATAATAGGATCCTTCTATTTTCTGAAGGGGAGGATTTTTTTAGAAAGGAAATCAAGTCCGAAAACCATCATAAAAGTGGATTTTAAAGATAGTTTTCGCTTTCTGTACCACCAAAAATCGATAGAATGATTTTTTAACTGGTTAGTGGTTGCCAAAAAATCCAAAAAAGCCCTTAAAAAGTGGTGGCCGGATACGACATTCTTTCCAAATAAACCATCACTACTCCTTAGGAAATATGAAAAAACATTGTAAAAACTACAAAATAGGTAGCTTCCCTTCCCTGCCTAGCAAATATGGCCTTAACAAAGTATTCATCATTTGTTTTTGTAGCTAGTAAAAATTGTACTCCCCTAAAAATTCACCCCCAAAAAATTTATGAATGTTTACGAGTCAACGTTTCTCTCAGATTGGGAAAGCGTACATTATGAAAATTAACCCCCCCCCCCCACCCAACCCCTTGTGTGGTTTGTATGTTCCTTTCTCTATGAGGTATGCAAATGTTGATAATCATGAACTACCCTTGCTTGATAGTATTTGGGTGTAATTCAAATAATTCAATAACAAATTTGAGGCCTATGTAATAAATTTAAATTGTTCCATTTTTTTAATTACATGTACAAAACTATGTACTTCTTAAAATTTTAATTTATTTCCCACAGGAAGTATCGTCATGTTTCTTACCGACAAGTTATAAGATGGTGTTGGGGATTTCTTGGACGACACAATCGAGTGCCACTGCCTTCGTGCATCATGCAAAAAACAAGGGAACACTTCCCAGACCCAGAAGACAACTATGAGGGGTTTAGATACCCTGACCTGGATGAAATGTAAATGTACCCAGCCATCGTCAATGCTAAAGACACTGTTATGTAGATTTGTCTTTAATGAATCCCCTACAGCAAAGTGTTTTGTACATACTTACAATGTATTTAAGTCATATTTCAGAAGTAAATTAACCCCTAAACGTATAAATAGTGAACAGTCAATTCCTTTATTCATTTCCTTGTTCAACTGTCTCAACTTGCCAGTACACGTCTAAATAATTTCACAGCTTAAAAAGATATAAAATGAACTTGGGTATATTTTCCAAAAAAGCTGTATTGGATATGCATACTTATAAAAGCTTGAGGTTACATCCAATTATAATCCAGTTATACAAGATACAAAAAATGGCATTTTCAATTACCCCTTTTTCTATTTACTTAAATAGGTTTTGTTTTTCAAAAGTGACGTATTAGATCATGTTTTCTTGAGTTAATTTTTTTTTGAAATCCAAGTAAATAAACATACTTTTCCATCCTCCATGGTAAATGTAATCGTCAAAACCAACATGTCATGCATATATTCTGTTACTTCCTTTAATTCAGACCTTAGCCATGTTAAGCAATTAAAACTGATAAGAAATTTACAGATGTGTTACCATGTATTTATTTTCAAGTATTCCATGATGTCATTTCTTTATAGGGTGTTTATCATTATGAACAGGGCCCAATTTAACAGCGCTGCTTACCGCAGAATTCTGCTTGGGTAAACAGGGAATTTTTCCAATAAGCGCAGAATTATGCAGTAAGCAGCACCGTGAAATTGGGTTGCTACTTTCCCATATCTTTTACTGATGTTGTGGTTAAAGCTATATGTTCTCTGAATATCTAAGGTCTGTCAAATGGGCCTATAATATTTGCATATAAAACCACACCCAGATGGATGTACTGTTGGTTGAAGTATTCGCATTTCCCTCGGAACATGAAAAACACGTGACAGTGCACAAACATCTCTAGTTGTTGAAGACTGCTATAAAAACTGGATCACTCCCATACTTTGCCAGAATTGCAGAAGCACTTTTTCT
The DNA here is from genome assembly GCA_029582265.1 of Zoroaster sp. YZ-2022. Taxonomy (NCBI): domain Eukaryota; kingdom Metazoa; phylum Echinodermata; class Asteroidea; order Forcipulatida; family Zoroasteridae; genus Zoroaster; species Zoroaster sp. YZ-2022. The sequence goes on from CM055820.1 coordinate 44,848,915, forward strand.
AGAAACTGAAACCATGGCGTCTACTTTCACTGTGGCGGGATTCATGCTGCTGTTGATCACAGTTATTTTCCGTGAGTATTGTTTCCCTTTTATTTTGTAAAAAGATTTATAAAATTAAATACTTTATGCTCATGCTGATTTAGCTATCATTATTTGTTTTTCTTTTTAATAAAGTGCACAATATTTAAAACAGAGTCTCTTTCGTGAAATGTTTGTATGTTCAACTATGATTTCTTCTCAAAACCGTCTCATTTTATTTTCTTTGTAGCCATTGCTAGGTTTTATTTGTCGATTTGGTAAGCGTCTTGATCTTGTTAAAAGCGCTATATAAATACCCCATTTTATTTTTTTAAATTATGATTTGCCAGTTGAAACTAGATTTTCTTTAGTTATCGTAAACATATAAGATAATTAAACCTACCAAAAAGAATTAAAGGTTTTACACAACACAACAAGTTTTAAAACAACTTTTTAAAGCTCATCAAATGTCCACAAAAATGGCAGTTTTAATAAATTCCACTACCCCTGAAAACACAATAATTATTATTTTTTTTAAATACGATAACATAATTTGAAGAAAAACACAATTAATTACATTATGACAGGCGGATATTCGGAGATGGGAGGACTTTCTTTTAAAATAATTATGATTTAGACTTTACCTTATCTTCCACAGTGTTGATGTTAGATGGTTACATCTTGTAAGTTCATCTAAGCCAAGTACAACATAAAAACGCCGAAAATCTTTAATAGCACCCTTTGTGATAATATATGGATCATTAATGACGCATTTCAATTATATATTGTTATTCAAAACACCATTTGTGCCAATTCTTATGATAAACAGCCGAAAATTGTGATTATAGCGCCCTTTGCAGGCCCGTCGCACCCGGGACTGGGGTCCCGCACCCCACGATTTTTGCAATTGCATGTTGAATATTTAGAAAAGGAAATGTTTTCACGTGTGTATCAAATATATGACCTTGAGTTGGACATTTTGTGAAATATCGCAAGTTGCACACAGACACAGTTAAAAATCGCCAAAAATTGTGCGATAATTTTTGTTTCATCATCTGAAAAATGCGCTAAACTACGGTACTGAGGCCTGGGGGTACCGTGGGCAGGAGAATAGTTTAGAAATAACTTGCCTATTAGCCAGGTCTATTGGAGTGCCTGTAATCCAAATTAAATGGAAAAGTGTATTATTTTGTACACTGTGAATAAGTTTCTTTTCTTTTTCTTTTTTTAAGAGGAGGATACATTTTTGGGTCGTTCCTATTGCCTTCGCCCGTCATAAATATCCCCAGATATATCCACCCATGCATGGTTGTTTGTTGGGTGTAACGTGTATAAATTAGATTTCTGTGTGAATTTATCTGAATTTATTTAACGAGTCAATTTATTTAACGAGTGAGTGTATGGCATGTTTCCCAAATTATTTGCCGACGGAGGTCACAAATAGTGGCTATGTCAGACATTCCAGTCCATTAGAAAAGTGCTTTTGTAAAGCAGTACAAACAAATATATATTTTCCATAATACAAATTACATGGTTTTTTAAATGTTTTCAAAATTTTATGGGAATATCAACTTTTTTTCCCAAATCCGAACCCCCACCCCCTGTGCAATTGTAGTTATCTCCCCAAAGGGTTTTATCTTAGAATACTTAGCAAACCTGGTCCTGAAAACGCTTTAGTCATACAAATCGTTCCATCAGACAGCGCCCAGAATGTTCCTGAGCCCCTTAAGCGGGCCCCAGACCTCACGCCGTTAATGCCTTCGCGTCGCAAGTCCACTCCTCCAGCCTCCCCAGAAATTGTGGTTCTATAGATCTGCCCATGGACAAAAAACCCACTGTGCTCCCACTTTTAAAAATCCCCCATGCAATTGCATTTTCCCCCTCCAAAACAATTTTAGCTAAGAATATGCTTACTTAGCAACCTGGTCCTGAAATCGCTCGTATTTCATCAGAGAGCGACTAGAATTTAAACTTTTCCCGGGTCCCTTAAGCGTGCTCAGACCCCACGCCGTTTGCGCTTTACGCTCGCAAGTCCGCCCCTCCAGCAGTCTCCCTCAGAAAGTGTGTTTATATAGATCTGCCCTTGGACAAAACCCATCGTGACCCCACACTTTTAAATACCTTTCGATGGGCCTACTTTGTGATATAAGGATCATTAATGACGCATAACTGGTCTCACGAAGTGATACAAACTTGCCCACTAGACAAAATTTACATTTGAAGAAAACGGCTTTTGAAGTAAGTCTATTTTTGAAACACGTTTCTTCATCGAAAAATTATATTTTTGAATTGTCACTTTGGAATCTGTTGTTTTGGACGTTTTTAATTACTAAGCAATTCAAAATATCAAGTTTGTGTTAGTTCGTGAAAACGAAAACTGTACACAAAGCCTGGTTTGCGTTTTCACGAGGTGACACGCGGGTACGCGGGTATGTATTTACTATGTAAAGTTTGTGTTCCTTCGTGAAAACGCAAAACCACAGTGCACTGTGTTTTTTGCGCACTAAGGTTTGTGTCAATTTGGTCGGCCGCGGCGTTCACAGTGTATTGTCTACGGTGAATTGAGTTGGTGTCAGTTCGTGAAAACGCAAATCTTCACTTTCACACGAGTTTAGGTTTTGCTAATTAGTCAAATTAAGAAAGTAGCACACTTGTAGCTTCAAAACTTCGTGACACTGTAGCTTCGGATGAACAGGGGGGGTGGGGGTGGGGGTTGTAGAGTTGGATATTGGGAGTTGCGGGATTGTAGCCGGCGGCTGTTGCATGTAATAGGAGATATAGGGGCCTGATGAAAGCCCATCTGTAATTAGTAAGATGTTGCCTCATTGTCTGTGGGAAAATAAATTAGTTTTTTGCTAAAAACTATTGGGTTGGGCCCAGACTATTTCTATTCTTATAATTACCATTTTCGATAAAGGATTGTGCTCACCCCACATGATTATTATGCCCAAACCCTATGTACTGTTTCAAACAGTACCTTGGTGTAACCGCGTTTGGATTTTGGGTCCTAGCCACGCAGGTTTATGAATAACATTTCACCATGTGAAGGGTTTTTCTAGATCACATCACATTTGACAATTTGGTTATTTTTGAATTACCAATCCATTACTTTACCTTTAGTTCCACTTTTGTCTAGGATTTCCCTATACTACCGGTATGAATCTGACCAAAAACATGTATTGTATAACCATAGAGGTATAACCACACGTATACGCACCAGTTGGTAGAATTTTAAAAGTGATTTTGTTTGTGAGGTTCCATTTTCCATGTTCATTATTTGGAAATATTCAACCAAAACGAAAATATTAAATACATTTTACCTTCATGCTTTTCCCTTGCATTCTAGGATTATGCTCAGCCCATCCAACCACGGGAGGAAATCAAGAATCACATGTTCCCCAAAAGCCACATCCACCAGGTGACGTAGCAATCCACATTTTGTACATGCTTAGAGTCTTAAAATTAAATGACATCATTGGGGGAAATGTCAATATGTTTGCATTGCTCTTCAAATATAACAAATACGTTTGAGGTAAATTCTGATGGAACTAAATGCTTGTATTAATTATTAGATATACACTTTTCAGTATTGTCCGTCTGTACCAGTGGACCGTTGGGAATGGAGAGTGGAGCAATCCCTGATAGTAGCATCACGGCATCCTCCGAGCACAGTTCTCCACATGTAGCCAAAAATGCTCGACTTAATGTTGGTAGGTCTGATGTAAATGATTGTTTTGACCCAACAGTGAGCAATGACGTCACTTATTGGTGTTTTTGTTTTAATATTTATCTTTCTTTGCTTTCAAACAAATACCACAGACATATCACACATTTGTTTGTTGTCATTTGCTTTCGTACTATGTGAGATTAAAGAATAACAAAATTCTTATATAAATCAATTACATTTTACATTTAAAGTTTCAGAAGATTGCTTGAAATATTTCTGAGAAAGTGGACAAAATAATATTTAGTTTCTCAAACTTATTGATAAATGGTAGGGCTCTCTCCCCATAGCGTGCGTTACTCCATAATTTCGGTAATATTATACATTGTTTAATTGTTTTCTCTAAACATTTAAGTACTATATACTGACATTACAATTGAACACGATGTCATCACCATATATATATATATATATATATATATATATATATATATATATATATATATATATATATATATGGTTTGGCCTCTGACCTGGTCCCATAGAGCAATAAATAATTGGCATAAGTGGACCGCCCACAGTAGCGGCTGGTTAGCTCAGTTGGTAGAGCGCTCGTCTAGTATTCGAGAGGTCAATTTTTCTTTGCTCGCGAACCGTTTATATATATATATATATATATATATATATATATATATATATATATATATATATATATATATATATATATATATATATATATATGTATATATATATATATATATATATACATATATATATATATATATATATACATATATATATATACATATATATATATATATATACATATATATATACATATATATATATACATATATATATACATATATACATATATACATATATACATACCAACTGAGCTAACCAGCCCCTATGTTGGTGGGCGGTCCACTTATGCCAATCATCCATTGCTCTATGGGGCCAGGTCAGAGGCCAAACCATATCTGATGTGGTGTATTTTATAAAACAAATAACGTGTAATTAATCATCAGCTGATTCATTTTTACCATAGAATGGATAAATAAAATCTGAATGAATGTTCACTTTTGTCTCCAAAACGGCCCAACGAAATATACAGCTGTAATTTTTGCATGTTGGTTTATGTACATAATTATACATAAAGAATATAATTTAATACAGGTAATACAGAAACACAATTTTACAATTTGATGTTCGCAGGCAATACTGAATACGGCTGGTTACCGTCAACACCAGCAAATCAATGGATCCAAGTTGACTTGGGTGAGAAATCACATATTGCAGGGGTAATAGTTGGAGGACATACAATCTATGTTGTCTTAACCTTCACCGTGCAGTACAGTGATACTGGTGAGTCAGATGATTGGCAGAGCTTAGCTGATGCACAGGGAGAAACTATACAGGTAAGTAGAGTGGATAATTCCACAGTGCATTGTGAGTTGGAGGTACTGTTCTTACATTCTATGCGTAATTTATTTTAAGGTTGGGTTCATGTGGGGAGTGGGAGAACATCAATCATGCGGTCGATGGATTTTCAAGATGCATATTTTATGTGAATCCTTTTGTCCCGTCCTTTTTGGTTACAATTTTGTGCATTGCTCTGTTACTAGTAAAATACTTACTTTTCTATCAAATACGTTATTTTACATTATCATTGATTTTTATATTGTATTATTGAATAATAAAGAACAAAATAATTGACAGATAGTAATGTGAATAAATGAATTTATGACACAGCATGTTTAATTCATTGCTAGTCAAACTATGGACATTTATGGACGGCTCAATTATGTTTCGGTCAATTATTTGTGAAATATCTCATTTGATAAAGATTTGCTTCCCTTTTATGAGGAAAATGGAAATATTCCGATTAAAACATAAATTGCCAGTGAAAAGAGTGAAACACATGTCCAGATCGTTAAAATAACATATTATTCATTAGCTCCACCGAATCATGGTACGAAAGCCAACGTCCAATGCATTTGCAGTTGTGATATGAAGATGCAAGCAATTTCGATTATTATTTTAACACATAGATCTACATTTTATTCACCAGTTCACAGGGAACGACTATTCTGGGACAACAGTGACTGTCGTCTTCCCTGATGTACTGAGTGCAAGATATCTGCGAATATCACCAGCCACTTGGAGTCACCATCATTATCGTTTCAAATTTGAAGTCCTCGGTTGTCAAGGTAATAGTGCATAGTCACAAAATGTATGAGAATTCTATCTACTGCCATATAAATGCATATAAAGCACGTGATGTCCTGTATAGGAATTACCTTTTGTATTAAACTCAAGCATGCTGATATACGTCTCTTATAGAAGCTACTAGCTAAAGCGCGGTTTGTTTGCGCTGCGCGTGAAATTACCGTACTTCCTCAACTATTATATTTTGCTCTGGAGGATTTGGGGGTGTCATGCGTGTAAATTGAACATACGTTTTAAATATAGACAGTTAGACACGCCGATTAGCCTTTTACAGAGGATGAACAATTTTTTGTTTTAATGTTGTTAATATAAGATACAAAATAAACACTTAAACATAAAAATGTGGGATCAATTGATGTAGGGGGGGGGCAGTCATAGTTGGACTGGAGTCCTGCTCGTTACCAAATCCCCCAATCACAAAATCGCTGCCACTTTGAAGGCCGAGGGGAGGGAGGGAGTCTAGCGTAACTTTGGTGCATTCCATATTTTCACATTCCACCAGTAATTTTTCATTGTGTTCTGTCTCAGGGAATGTTACATGTGGATGGGGATAAACCCCTGGATATGGACGATCATGTATGACAAGTCCCAGGGTAAATAGGTGGAATGGGGCATCGAAAGGAAAGGGAAACAAACCAAACCTATCAGTAAACATGTATGCCTATGAAGACGATCATGAAGACGATCAGAGCATACTGATCGAAACATCGGGTTGTAATCTCCAGTTCTTTTCAGAACTACTGAAGAAACCAGCCCCTCACAGCGAAACAAGACAAGTGTTTCAAGTGTGCGAATAGGACTGGGAGGGGTAACTAGTCCAGAACAAGGCAGTTGTTAAACTGCCTCTGCCCCTATAAGCAATTATGGTTAAGCGTCTTGCTCAAGGACACAAGTGTCACGGCCGGGATTCGAACCCACATTCTGCTGCTAACACCAGAACTTGAGTCCGGTAATGAATGGATGAATCTATTGAAATTAAACCAAAGAACGTGAACATCGCGTTAAAATAAGACATAAGATCATTATTGTAAAGAATAACTGACGAATATTGTTTGAGATGTTAAGAATGTTTCTGCTGACATCTCAACCAAAAATAGGATGTTATGGTGCTTGCTATTCCGACAATGCAGCTTTGCCTTGAAATAACATTGAAATAAGATTGATGAAGAAAAAGAAAAAAATAGCTCTATGCTTAAGTGCCCCATTTGTATGGCCCCGGGGGAGTCTGGAGGGGGATCATAATTCTTCAACAGGGACAACAATAATTATCTAATTTTGGTATATTGGTATGAACTTGCATGTTTCATGCAAGGTACACCAAGTTGAAAAGGACATAATTTGTTCATGTTTTCAACATCTCAAATGGCCGCAATATTAGCCACAATATAGGCCTAGCTTCAAAGCCCAAAACCATCTCCGTCTGATATCACAGTGGAATTTGGCGGCTACGGTGGACGGATAATCACTGGACTCTTGGAAATTCAAGGTTAAGAATGTTTCTCAGTAAATATTTCGTCCACTGGACCAAAAGTGTACGACTACCCTCCCCCCTCCCGATGTATGACGACGGTTTTTATGATCAGAGCTTTTATCGTGGTAAGGAACCATAGGCATACATAGGTCAAACTTGTAGCTTTGCATGGTGAAGAGGATAAGTAAGACTAATTGCGGTGAAATTCTCTATTGAGTAGTAATTAGTTCTGAAAAGAACTGGAGGTTACAACTCGATGTTTCGGTCAGTATGGTCTGATCGTCTTCAGGATCGTCTTCATAGCGTATAGGAGTCGTTGTAACAACTCAATGACTTAGTAGCCCCCACCTTGGAGTGGCCATTGGCCTTGTGTGGGGCGATTTGCATAAAAAAATATATTTTAAACACGCTCGCAGATCCTTGCCATTTGATTGGTGCGACACTCTTCACATGTCATTACCGTATTCTTTACATTTTTTATCTTTGGTTTATAAGACATCCAGGGCATGCTTCGTTTAGTAGACGGTGATGGCATACGAAGTGGTCGAGTTGAAATTTTCCACAACGGTGCCTGGGGTGCGGTGTACGACAGAGACTGGGATATCCAGGATGCGACAACTGTGTGCCGCCAGTTTGGCTTCTTACAAGCACTCAAAGCTACGACTGGGTCCTCATTTGGGGAGAGTGACCTACCAGCTGTGATGGATCGAGTTGCATGTGAAGGGACAGAGAACCGACTGGACAACTGTCTATTTGTTCGTACTAGCTCTCAACAGCATAACCACTCACATGAAGCCGGAGTGATTTGCAGTTCAGTTTCCATACAGTACTATAATTACCATTACCATAATTATGCCTTATTTTATTTCGGCAATTAACGTAATCTGTAAATTGGAAAAAACACAAAAAATTATATTTTCTAGAGTTGGAAAGAGTGGATCAGAAATCGGATCGTTTTTTGCCATAGATATTACCAAACCTCGTTATAAAGGACAACAATGACTGTCAAAATTAGACTTTTCCAGAATGGGGCATTTATGTACTCTTCATCCGATTTCATCAGTCCGCTATATATCTTTTTCCATCGTCTTCACATTTTATCATAATGTTTCCTTTATACATCAGTGTTGTATGTGAATGTTGTCCCTTCCATTGATGGATTCAAAATTATTATTTTGATGCATGTCACCACAGATATCATTCGACTGGTTGGCAGCGGTAATCACGTCAGCGGTAATCACAGCGGCCGCGTTGAGATCTACCGTGATGGCCGCTGGGGTACTATCTGTGATAACGACTGGGACATCAATGATGCTGAAGTAGTTTGCCATCAACTTGGTTTCCCTGGTGCAGAGGAGGCCAAGTCTGGTGCCTTCTTTGGTCCGGGAGAGGGCGCCATCCACATGGATAAAGTGAAGTGCAGTGGTTCAGAGAGCAAAATCACCGACTGCCCGTCGCATTGCTGGGAGCAGGCCATCGAATGCCAGCACAATGAAGATGCTGGAGTGATCTGCCACGATGGGGAAGGTACAACATTGGATATTACAAGATAATCAAATTAACGAATATTTTTCTAAAAACTTACTTGGTGTTAAGTTGATACAAGTATCGTTCATCCATACAAAATGATTGTGTATTGTGCATTTATCTTAAAGCCAAATTGGAATTAATAATGTAAAATTTACACAACCTTGCAACCGTCTGGCTACTTTTTGCAAAACATAACAAACATGTCAACATTTTATGTCTTTTTCTCATAAAACCTGGAACACCTATTGTGAATATGAAATTTTCACAGGTTAGTTTTATGATATTTTTCTTGAAATCTAAATGGTTGAATTGAACGTACATTTCCAAATACCAATGTTGTACCTTCCTTTAAATGAGGAAATTATACACACACATAATAGTTGCAGTTCTTATACACGCTGTAGACATTAAATTATAAAAGGACATGGTATCAGTTGTAAAATCTCCTCTGGACAGAGTTTATTCACTTCACCAGCGTATCAAACTCCTCTGTAAATATGATGAAAAGTTTATCATTGATAATAATTATATATAATATATAACTTTAATAATATATAAATATAATAAACGCTTTATTTCCAGTTGCGAAAATATTAAGTCAGGAATTTCCCTTTAATAATGGTACACAATTTGGTTTAATTGTGCAAACTTTCGAAAGATAAAGATATCATCTGACAACAAGTATTTTTTAATATATCTTGTTCATTTTTCAAGTGTTACCCGTCGTTGTACCAAATTGTGTTTTTTGTTTAACTGACGATTATTTGAAAATTCTTCTCATTTCAGATAACGATTAGTCGACCAATTGGCATGTCTATTGTCACTACCAGCGACAGCACGTAAACAAACAGCTGTAGTAAAATTAGAAAGATTATTAAAGCATTTTAACATTGTTTTAAAATTACAAAGATCAATAATGATTCATTTCAAACGTCATTTACTTGATGCAGCCCATGTATTTTTGACTATTTCACCGGCAATTTCTTGCATTTGTTTGCCTGAAAAGTGTTATTTCTCTTAGAAAGGACAAGAAATACCTGAAAGTGAGATATTTCGCAAACTATTCGGTAGAAGCACTGTTTTACAGCAAATGTCTCCCGTGGCTGGCCCTGTCATATTACACCGAATACATATTAAACCTTGTTTTTGACAAATACGGTATTTTATGAAATAGTTCATTTTAAACTATTTTCAGATAAACAAACAATTTCCCAAAATTGCCGTCAAAAACATGGGCGATGCATCTTTAATTACTTTGTGTTTTCTTTCGAGTAATATTGATTGAAATTTGGATCTATAGTTTCACAATTTTGAAATTCTTAATTGTTGCAATTGCAACATTAATAAGGTATTGGTAATTAATGTCACCACTGATACTGTTATGAACATTGGCGGATCAAGGGAGGAATGTGCTCCCCTTTTTATATCACCATGGGCGTACATTTACCATACATTTATGGGTGTGTTCCTTCACCTTCTTGGCAGTGTGCCCCGCCCCTTTTTGCCGTGTACCCTTCTTTTTTCGGACCCTTACCCTTGGTTAGGAAGTTGTGTTTACCTAGTGTTTCGCATGACATGATATTTTAAGCTTGATAGAAATGACAGTTTGGAATTGTCTAGTTTGCTTTAAAACGCTTTTACTTAGCTTTGCATGAAAATAATACTATAATATATAAATTACAAACCTCTATTATTTTGTTTGGACTGAAATCATTACTTTAAAGGAACGTTAACAATGAAATTCACAAACAAAAACTGATTGAAGTTGTGCATAAATTGTACTTGATGGAATAATTGTCAATTACTGAATTAAAATATGGTGGCTGATCAAAATTCCAAAACAAAAAATGTAATTAGTCATTGTGAGAACGATAAATAAACGTTTCCCTTTTCTCAGCAATGTTTGGACTAATTGAGCTGAACATTTCACAGGTTAGATTAAAACCCATATGAATGCATAAAAGGCTTTCCAAAAGTGGAAATTTGTCTAAAGGCAAGAGTCCAACTTAATCACATGGCGTACATAATTTATGCATCATGTTCAACAACTGAATCCATAAATCGTAAAACCTAGGGTTCATAGTGTTTTATTCGTCTTAATCCGTTGATTTGAACCAAACAATAAACACTAATTGTAATCAAAAATCTAATAAAAGCTTTTTGCAAAACAAAAATGTAATTGAACTTGTATTATTTTGGTGTCCTTGTGAGCGTGCGAGACATGCTATAGGGGAAGGGATGGGAGTATAATAATCACGGTATGTCGGAACCAAAATGGCAACAATTCTCATACTGTTATCCAAAATTATATATAGGATGTTATGGTTTATATTACATCCACGCTGCACGAGGTCTGACTCGGGGATCTGCTCAAATTTGTGATCCCATTCAAGACGTTTTGTTCAGGGTTTTATCCATTATTTGTTAATTGTTTCCAATCCTGGGGAGTCACTTATTGAGTTCACCCATATGTTGGGGATATGGACACGTTATACAATAATAATCCTCGGGTAGATGCCTGGAGTCACAGGTGGGGGGGGGGGGGTTGAAAGGCCCATATCACTATCAATAAGCCCCTCATTTAAAACATTCAACTGCCATCCTACGTGCAAAAGATGCTGGTCTTAAAGTGGAGTGACCAGGGAAGAGCTATTTACGGTCCATCCACATATTCAGGCGACGAAAAACTGCTCTCGTCACCACCACCATTACCCTGGCAGCCGCTACCGCCCTCTTGTGAGCTGTAATCTTCATCGTCGCATGGCGGTACATCATAAAGAAGAAAACGAATACATAAAAAATAATCTAATTAGAGTAAGCATTACTCAGAGTAATATGCTTAAAAGTCTTATAAGTCATTACAGAAAGTGTACGTTGATAATTATCCGATTACACAATTACTGAATTGTAATCTAAAAACATCAAAAATTCGGATATATTATTCCGTCTAACATGCTTTCATTTTTGAGAAAACGTGAAATGTATAATAATTTTAAAACAAATTGAAATAGATCATGTTAGTGATCCATTTTCCACATTAGAATGCATTAAAAACAGATTTGAATACATTCACTATTTTCTCGTTAATAACACAACGAAAAAAACTGAAACGTTAACATGTTGGTTTCTATAAATATATTAGAATGGATGTATTTACAAACATTTTACAAATATTTGAACTGGTTTGTGTATTTTGTTTGGAGAACTACCACAAAATAACTTGAAACAAAATATATAAATGAATAGGAGACGCTGGTGGCAGCAGTGTTACTGGTCCTTTTCCCAATGTTTACGTAATTCTGAGCATGCGCACGATATTGAGAACAACTGAAAAGGACCGGCAAGTCTGCCGCCCTCTAGCATCTCCAAAGTCACCCATTGTTACATTCGATCATTCGATCTGTATTTACAAGGTGAGTTTGTTTGTTACAACTGGTTGCTTACCACTCGATACGGTGCATGGACCCACGTCGCAGTCTTCGATTTCGAATTTTTCGCCATCCATGCACGGGAGGCCACCATGTTGTGGTGGAGGAGTATCACAGCTTCTCTTCCGACTACTGAAGCTTACGTCCCCGCAAGATGATGAGCAATCCCCCCAGCTTGTCCACTCACTCCAGCCGCCATCCACTACGGACACCAGACATTACAATCGGTAAGAAATTAGCAAGTAATATTAGGAGCAGGTAATAATCTCTGAACATATTTTAAATTGAGAGAGGGAGTTTTCTATACGGTCTAAAATGATTTAAAAACCTTTCTAATTATATGAACATGTAGGCCTATATAAGGCATATTGAAACTTTCTTTTGAGAGCGCTTGTGAGGTAATGCAGAGGTCACTGGTTTTAAATCCAAGGATATATTTTTCTGACTAAGAAAATGTTTTATTATTGCCTATACAGAATGAACCCAAAAGCAATGCACATTGATTCCACATTGATCCTAACTTAGCATTGCAATGTGTGGTTGAAGGGATTAACATTAAGCCAGCAAAATACCTTCAATAAACGTGAATTCCTTATCTTCTATCCTTATCTTCTATCTTGTCTCTTCAAAGGAAATTCTGATTACCAAGTCATTATTCTATCCTTTATGACGCAATATGACAAAGAAACAAATTACAATTTCCTAAGACTATGTAGTCCTATTCTTCATTTTGGATAAATTACATGGACATTCAATGTCTGAGCACGGCGTCCTTTCCGTACGCGACCCCTTACACCTTTCCCCTCCATGTTTTGGGATGGGTTCGGTACATAATCGGTGACGCAAAGCCCAACCTTGCCCTCCATTGGCACACTCCGGTAAACACCGCCATTTACCCCACTTACTCCATCCACCGTCAACTGTACGGAGACAAAAATGTAACACTACCAGTTAGGCCTATAACATTCGGAAACTTGTTTGACCCTTAGTATTATTATTTGAGATTCTGAAAATATATTATGTAATCAACTTGACTGTAACCACTGTGTTCTCTCCCCGTACCCAAATAATTCACCAATTTCGTAAAATCTCAATAATCACATCCTATCAGACATTTAAATTCAAATTTATAATTAACCATACCCGATTGGGTCACCACCATTCACAAATCGCACTTCATGGGTAGTATCGACAGATTATAATACAAACTTAAAAATCGCCAGAAGTTTTAAAAAACTAAAAATTAACAGAATTTAAAACAAACTTATCCCTAACTACCCCAAAACCTCCAAAGTCCATACCCTGATTTTGATGGATTCAGTATTTCACGGTATAACCCAACGCTTTGTCAGATTCAGGACTGTGTATAGTCAAGCTATGGATACTTTGCATTTGAGACTGTACTAATTCCACCAACCATTGAGGAACCTTTTGATGGATTTTGGCCGATTCGGGATGGGTTTAACTTTTAGCCAAAATTCGAAAGGGTCAGGCTTAAAGGGACAGTATCGTCACGATCAGAGCAGACTTTTTTTTACAGTTTAAGACTAGTTTAAGATGAACACAGTTACTGAAAATTACTAGCTCGTTAAAGGGACACTATCGTCACGAACATGGAGCAGACTTTTTACAGGGAATTGAATCGGTGTCCTAGTTTAACATGAACACAGTGACTGAAATTACTGGGTCATTTATGCAGCAGCAACGATAATATGACCTTATCATGTGGGTATTATTTTCAGTCACTCGGCTAATCTAAAACTAGCACTCCGATTCCATGCCCTGTTGGTCGTGGGCTGTCCCTTTAATACAACAACAACGGTAAAATGACGTAATGTTGGGTATTATGTTTTATAGTCACTGACTTAATCTAAAACTACCCTCTTAATGTAAAAGAGTAAAAACCACTCTTTTAAAGAGCTATATGGCGGACAAGTCTTTTTTGGAGTGAAACCCACTCTGATTCGAGTGAAAAATACAGCAAAAGGCTATCAATTCACTCTTTATACACTACTAATTGTACTCTTTATCCACTCCAAAAAGACTTGTCCACCATATAGCTCTTTGAAAGAATGGTTTCACACTTTTACATTAAGTGAGTAACACGTCGATTACATGCCCTGTTGATCGTGACCATAATTATTGTCCATTTAAGGTGGACTTACTTGGGCATTTCACAGCCGTACCACACGGGCGTTGATTGGCAGAATCTCCGTCGCAGTCCAGCCCACCGTAGTTAGGTAATGGGTTAGAGCTAACTACGATAACGGCTTTGTTCCCCCTGTCGACCACATGTTACTGAGCATGGTGACCAAGCATTCCAGTGTTTCCACCCACCGTTGACTTGGGAGAAATCATGGTAGAGAAACGTGGTTTATTGTGAATAGTGATGCAGCTAATTTCTATAGCCATTCCTATAAGGCAACAACTTGATTATGTGAAGTTCGATACTCTGTTCTGTCCTGCACATTCATAATAATAATAATAATAATAATAATAATAATAATATAAATAATAATATAAATTTATATAGCGCAAATTGCAAGTGCCTCTAAGCGCTTTCATAGAAGAAAGATACCAAAAGTGATGAATATTAACATGACAAGAAATTATACAAGAGCAACCAACTTTACAATACAATCAGATGTAGGTAGATTTAAACAAATGAGTCTTTAACATTGATTTGAAAATGTTTACATTGTCAGCTTTGCGAATGCGAAGTGGTAGATTATTCCATAATGTCGTAGCAGCATATGAAAAAGTTCTTTGACCATAGTATTTTGAAGAAACGTGATATGGATATACGAGGAGAGACTGACTGGATGATCGTAATGTCCGAGCTGGAATATAATTGTGAAGAAGATCTGATATATAAGTGGGAGCGAGTCCAAGGTTTGCTTTGAAAGTCAAAAGAAGGATCTTATACTAGACGATACGCATATTAATAGGTAACCAATGAAGATTACGTAAAATGGGTGTAATATGATGAGAACGAGGAACACAAGTGACAAGACGAGCAGCTGTATTTTGTACGCGTTGAAGTCTTGCGAGTTCTTTTGCAGGGAGACCGTAGAGAAGTGAGTTACACGAGTCAAGCCTCGATGTGATGAGAGCATGAACTAGACGAATGGTGGTATCCTTATCAAGGTAACGGCGAATCTTACCTATCTTCCTAACTGCCATGAGAGCGGCTTTGCAAACATGGTCCACATGATCACTCATATTCAGGGAGGAGTCCATGAAGACTCCAAGATTTTTGGCAACTAAGGATGGTACAATAAGGGACTGGCCAACTTGGAAGGTGGGAGGTGATAAAAGTGAAGTGAATCGTGAACCAAAGTATATTAGAATCGTTTAAAGCGAGTTTATTTTGTACTGCCCATGATTTTACATCCTGAATGCAGGCTTCAATTTTAGACACGGCGGATGCACGGTCAGCAGGATCGAAAGTAATGTAAAGCTGAGTGTCATCACCATAAGCAATACTAGAAACACCCTGAGCAGATATGATGTCTTGCAAAGGAGCACTAAACATTACAAATTCCAAAGGCCCTGCAACAGAACCCTGAGGAACACCGCACCAGAGATGATGACAGTCTGAATTATTAATGAGGACAGACTGTACGATTGTGTAGATATGAAGAGAACCATTTAAGAGCTGTACCCTTAATGCCATAGCGATAAGATAAACGATGACAGAGGTGGTTATGGTCAATTGTGTCAAAAGCAGCTGAGAAATCTAAAAGCACCAAGACAGCTTCTTTACGCTGGTCAAGGGCGAGCAAGATGTCGTTCTGCACACGAAGAAGAGCAGTTTCGGTGCTATGGAATGGTTGGTAAGCAGACTGCATTTTAGCATGAAGGTTATTCTCACAAAGATAAAGTTGGAGTTGTGTAGTAGCGGCTCTTTCAGTAAGCTTAGAAATGAATCTGAGATTTGAAATCGGACGGTAATTTGCTAAAGTATTCGAATCTAAACCTGGCTTCTTTAACAAAGGAAGAACACAAGCTTCTTTAAAATGATCTGGAAAATTTCCAGTTGATAGTGACAAATTAATAATCTTAGTTAAGATTGGAAGAAGTTCAGAAAGACGGTCCTTAAAGAGAGGAGATGGTAATGGGTCCAATTTGCAGAAGTGATGGGAGCGTGTTTAACCATTTTTAACACTTCGTCAGGGGTGACATTATGAAATTCAGCAAACAAAGTCGTGCAATTATCATGAATCTCAACAGAGAGGGGCGAGTATTGCGTATTGTCAATTTTATCATGTAATTTTGTAATTTTATCCTCAAAAAAGTTTGCAAACTTGTCGGCGAGGTCTTTTGGGTTATCGAAATGAGGAAGAACATTGACATGTTTGGCGTGACAAAGGTTGTCAATCACACGAAACAAATTACGCTGCTCACACTAGCTCCTCCAAGGTGTAGGATGAATTAATTATATGTAAATAATTTTCCCTCGAGCTGCCTCATTTTGGAACTATCTGTCTTTTGCTTTCCCTTAAGCTTTAAGACGAATGTTCATTCATACCTCTTATACTTACACCATATTACTAAATGCAATTCAGTTGCCTTTACTTCCTACTTCTTAAGGTCATTTAGGTGTTGCCTCTTTCATTTTGCCTGTATAATGTTCGTCAATAACATCTATGCGTTCTAATTGAGTGGCTTTCTAAAAGCCTTTTTAGGGACGAATTCCATAATATTAAATAAAATAATAATATCTGTGATCAACGATTTTTCTAAAATTTTTTTAAAATAAAATAAGAAATCCTACTCACTTGGACAGTTCTTCCTCCCGTTACACCAGTCCACTTCACTGCTTTTCCCAACACAGTTTCCCCCGCCGTGCTCCGGTACTGGAGAATCGCACTCGCGATACCTGATCATGGTCTCACCGCAGGTGGCGCTACATTCACTCCAGTCAGACCACTCTCCCCATTGGCCATGCACTGGAATGACACGTCATATTCTATCTAACAGTGGTTGTATGTTTATGACTAGTTCAGGACCCTATTTACTTTGCGTAAAGATATTTTCATGTGAGGTTTAGGAGAACAAATTAAAACCCACCCATTAACGTTTCAGCGCAATAGGCCATTGCGTTTCTGGAAAACAAAAATAGTGAAAGCCACTTTCGACCTTGGAGATCGAAAATAATTTGTGGGATGAATATAAATTGTATTAAAGCAACCTCTCATCATTTGAAAATATTTACATTCTGTATAACAATTACCTGGGCAAAAAGTAGATTCAGTTGGGGAAATTATTTCACTGTTTTATCGTTAACGACACAACGTATTAATTGCCTAAACTTCAATTGTTTAATTTAATTTAAATAGCAACAATTACTTGGGACAGAAGTAGATTCAGTTAATAAACTGTTATATCAACAATTACCTGGGCAAGTGATATTGGTACCACAGGGCATATGCTCAACACTTTTACCATGGCACTGAACTGCGCTATTGTTTTGACCGGAGGCAGAATGATACTCTCTCCTTCTCTCGATAAAACCCTCATCGCATGAGACGGAACACGGCTGTCACTCTCCCCAGTCTACCCAAACACCTTTCTCTGTGGAATACAAAGTTAACCCGGTAGCTGATGTTAAAGGTACACACCGCCCCAAAAGTGCAAAAAATGGGATTGATAGAATGATAGATAATCCTTTTTGGAAGGTTTTCTTCAAAAAACTAAATTTGGGTATCGTGTAATTACTCAGAAATGTCCAAAAAACAACAATAAGGTCAAAGGTCACGTATACGCATTTCCAGTAGTCTACACGACCGTGAAACCTGTACGGCAATTCTTGGTGAGCATCTCAATCATGATCAATTAGTTTGCATTGCCATCGGTAGACAGAACATGATGGACATGTGTAACAACTAACATGATGAACACAATCATGACAATGTCCCCTGGCAATTATGTGAAATTGCACTAACCCCTGATTACATACTCTACATATTTGAAAAAAATTGTGAAAGGGGAGCATCAATTTTGGTTTAGATTCTCATACTCATTTTTGTATCCTTGTGGAGACCCTCTATTGTTCTTTCCTTTGTTCCTGTACTTTAACTTTTCCTCATAGGGTTTGTACACAAAATTCCTTGTGGAGACTCGAGGGTCTTTAGAATTACCCTATGGAGACATATTGTTCTTGCCTTTCCCTTTTGTTATAGGTCTCCACAAGGTAGCGAATTCCCGTACACACTCACACACACACTGCAAATGACAAACTCTCAGAAGGATAATTACTGTTTTCTTCCTTTAAATTGCACAAGAGTTACTGAATACACAAAAGTGTATTTTCTTAATATTGCTTAGAAACTGATTATAAGGCTACATGAAATCAGTATGTGCAAGTTCGTACTAGAGAAAAAACTAAATTTTGATATAAACATTATATTTATTTTTTTAAAGGGAGAGACAAGTTACATATACATGTAGGGGTGTTTACAGTAATATCTGTACAATTTAAATTAAATAACTTTTTGTGAAATGTGATGTGTTGACAGCCAAATAGTATTTCACTTACTCATACAGGCTCATGTGATGTTGTGTCCATATGTTGCTCTGACTCCACTTGTTGTGCAACTGACTTTGATGTTGATGATTGATGGAGCTCATGTATACCTGGGAGTTGACCAAGAGATGCTAGGGCACTGTAGAAATTTAAAAAAAAACACATGTTCACATGAATGTTTGGATATGATGTTAAAGTGAAGGTACATCACTGGTTATTACTTGATTGTACAATTACTGAATTATTTATTACCTACAGCTAACTGGATGTGACACAGTTAAACAATTATTCTGCTTATTGTGTTCTTATTTTAAAGAAAACTGAAAAAAAATATATACACATTTACTAATATTTTCCTAAAGAATTATGAAGGGTTTTCACACTTTTCTCATGACTTAGACTCCCCATTGAGCTCAAACTTTAACATATTCATTATTAAACGATCTTCATTCAAAGTAAGTAAATATTACCGATAACAGCTGTTATGCTGTTGTACTTTCCCTTTAAGAGGACAACGGTCACGATCAACAGGACGCGGAATCGTAGTGCTAGTTTTAGATTTCCTCAGTGACTGAAAATAATGCCTCACATGATAAGGTCATAATTATCAATGCTGCTGAATAAATGATCCAGTAAGTTTCAGTTACTGTGTTCATCTTAAACAAGTACACCGATTCCATGCCCTGTTCAAAGTCTGCTCTGACCGTGATGTTGTCCCTTTAATATGGACAATTTAACATTAAGCATGCACAAGGGGGAAAAAACCTGAATGCACAACTTCATTTTTTCTAAATGAGAAATTGTTTCTGTAAATCTGATTTTGTTTTATAGAAAAACAAATAGTTACATAAACTAAGTTTTCTATATAAACAAAAATTTAAAAAATAATAATAAATGGGATAAAAAAATAATCTGAATCAATCCAAGATTTACTCTACCTTGGCAAATGGCAATGGTTTGTAGCTGTGAATATTGGAAATGGAATCAGGCTGAACTCTACATGGTGTTGATGCAAGTAAAAATACTGGCAGTGATGTTTTCTCATACCTATAAAACAAAACAGAACAGCTAATGAAATAATGATGGACATGGTGCATATTAAAAATCCGTACTCGTACTCGATACCTGGGCATCGATGGTGGAAATTACAACTAATTCACTGGAAATTGTTCTCATAATTATCACGTCTGTATTGTAAACATCATCACTATCTCATAATTACCATAATAATAATAATAATAATAATAATGTGTGGACTTATATAGCGCACGTATCCACCAACTAAGTGGTGCTCAAGGCGCATTCTTTCTTTATTTACGTGCATTACACAACACACGGGACGTACGGCTTTACGTCCCATCCGAAGGACGAAACAATTATGGTTCTTTGCTCAAGGACACAAGTGTCACGACCGAGGCTCGAACCCACACCCTGCTGCTGGCAACAACAGAACTTGAGTTCGGTGCGCTAGACCGCTCGGCCACGACACTCCATATCTCTATTGTAAACATCATCACAATAATCATTGTGCCTTTTACTTTTTTCTTCCTTTAAATTGCACAAGAGTTACTGAATACACAAAAGTGTATTTTCTTAATATTGCTTAGAAACTGATTATAAGGCTACATGAAATTAGCATGTGCAAGTTCGTACTAGAGAAAAAACTAAATTTTGATATAAACATTATATTTATTTTTTTAAAGGGAGAGACAAGTTACATATACATGTAGGGTTGTTTACAGTAATATCTGTACAATTTAAATTAAATAACTTTTTGTGAAATGTGATGTGTTGACAGCCAAATAGTATTTCACTTACTCACACAGGCTCATGTGATGTTGTGCCGATATGTTGCTCTGACTCCACTTGTTGATCTTGTACAACTGAATTTGATGTTGTATACCTGGGAGTTGACCAAGAGATGCTAGGGCACTGTAGGAATTTTAAAAAAACATGTTCACATGAATGCAGCGGCGTAGCCAGGACTTTTTCAGGGGGGGGGGGGCATTGCTTTTCAGTGGGGGGCCCAGGGGTATGGGTTTTTCCCCTTTTCTTTTTCTTTTCTGTTTTTTAGGGCACTATGAGGATTTTTCGTGGGGGGGGCACCTGGGGGGGGGGCAATGGAAATTTGTGGGGGGGCACGTACCCCCAGGGCCCCCCGTGGCTACGCTGCTGCATGAATGTTTGGATATGATGTTAAAGTGAAGGTACATCACTGGTTATTACTTGATTGCACAATTACTGAATTATTTATTACCTACAGGAGTGTCGTGGCCGAGCGGTATAGCTTACCGGACTCAAGTTCTGGTGTTAGCAGCAGAATGTGGGTTCGAATCCCGGCCGTGACACTTGTGTCCTTGAGCAAGACACTTAACCATAATTGCTTCTCTCCACCCAGGGGTTAAATGGGTACCTGTGAGGGCAGAATTGGTTGATTAGCCCTATATGCGCTGTAATGGCAGCAATTGAGCTGTATACTCCCCAGGGAGCTGAGATGGTTTCAGGAATTATTTATGAGCCTTATGAGCCTTATGAACAGGGGTAATAATATGCGCCTTGAGCACCACTCAGTTGGTGGATACGTGCGCTATATAAGTCCACACATTATTATTATTATTATTACAGCTAACTGGATGTGACGCAGTTAAACAATTATTCTGCTTATTGTGTTCTTATTTTAAAGAAAACTGAAGAAAAAAAAATACACATTTACTAATATTTTCCTAAAGAATTATGAAGGGTTTTCACACTTTTCTCATGACTTAGACTCCTAATTGAGCTTAAACTTTAACATATTCATTATTAAACAACTTCATTCAAAGTAAGTAAATATTATTACCGATAACAGCTGTTATGCTGTTGTACTTTCCCTTTAAGAGGACAACGGTCACAATCAACAGGACATGGAATCGGAGTGCTAGTTTTAGATTACCTCGGTGACTGAAAATAATGCCTCACATGATAAGGTCATAATTATCAATGCTGCTGAATAAATGATCCAGTAAGTTTCAGTTACTGTGTTCATCTTAAACAAGGACACCGATTCCATGCCCTGTTGAAAGTCTGCTCTGACCGTGATGTTGTCCCTTTAATATGGACAATTTAACATTAAGCATGCACAAGGGGGAAAAAACCTGAATGCACAACTTCATTTTTTCTAAATGAGAAATTGTTTCTGTAAATCTGATTTTGTTTTATAGAAAAACAAATAGTTACATAAACTAAGTTTTCTATATAAAAAAAAATAAAAAAAATAATAATAAATGGGATAAAAAAAATAATCTGAATCAATCCAAGATTTACTCTACCTTGGCAATGGTTTGTAGCTGTGAATATTGGAAATGGAATCAGGCTGAACTCTACATGGTGTTCATGCAAGTAAAAATACTGGCAGTGATGTTTTCTCATACCTATAAAACAAAACATAACAGCTAATGAAATAGTGGTGGATATGATGGACATGGTGCATATTAAAAATCCGTACTCGTACTCGTACTCGTACTCGATACCTGGACATCGATGGTGGAAATTACAACTAATTCACTGGAAATTGTTCTCATAATTATCACGTCTGTATTGTATACATCATCACTATCTCATAATTACCATGTCTGTATTGTAAACATCATCACAATAATCATTGTGCCTTTTACTTTTTTCTTCCTTTAAATTGCACAAGAGTTACTGAATACACAAAAGTGTATTTTCTTAATATTGCTTAGAAACTGATTATAAGGCTACATGAAATCAGCATGTGCAAGTTCGTACTAGAGAAAAAACTAAATTTTGATATAAACATTATATTTATTTTTTTTAAAGGGAGAGACAAGTTACATACTATGTAGGGGTGTTTACAGTAATATCTGTACAATTTAAATTAAATAACTTTTTGTGAAATGTGATGTGTTGATAGCCAAATAGTATTTCACTTACTCATACAGGTTCATGTGATGTCGTGTCCATATGTTGCTCTGACTCCACTTGTTGATCTTGTGGTTGCAAAAAAAAATCCAAAAAAGCCCTTAAAAAGTGGCGGCCGGATACGACATTCTTTCCAAATAAACCATCACTACTCCTTAGGAAATATGAAAAAACATTGTAAAAACTATAAAATAGGTAGCTTCTCTTCCCTGCCTAGCAAATATGGCCTTAACAAAGTATTCATCATTTGTTTTTGTAGCTAGTAAAAATTGTACTCCCACCTCTCCCCTAAAAATTCACCCCCAAAATATTTATGAATGTTTACGAGTCAACGTTTCTCTCAGATTGGGAAAGCGTACAATATGAAAATTACCCCCCCCCCCACCCACAACGCCTTGTGTGGTTTGTATGTTCCTTTCTCTATGAGGTATGCAAATGTTGATAATCATGAACTACCCTTGCTTGATAGTATTTGGCTGTAATTCAAATAATTCAATAACAAATTTGAGGCCCATGTAATAAATTTAAATTGTTCCATTTGTTTAATTACATGTACAAAACTATGTACTTCTTAAAATTTTAATTTATTTCCCACAGGAACTATCGTCATGTTTCTTACCGACAAGTTATAAGATGGTGTTGGGGATTTCTTGGACGACACAATCGAGTGCCACTGCCTTCGTGCATCATGCAAAAAACAAGGGAACACTTCCCAGACCCAGAAGACAACTATGAGGGGTTTAGATACCCTGACCTGGATGAAATGTAAATGTACCCAGCCATCGTCAATGCTAAAGACACTGTTATGTAGATTTGTCTTTAATGAATCCCCTACAGCAAAGTGTTTTGTACATACTTGCATTGTATTTAAGTCATATTTCAGAAGTAAATTAACCCCTAAACGTATAAATAGTGAACAGTCAATTCCTTTATTCATTTCCTTGTTCAACTGTCTCAACTTGCCAGTACACGTCTAAATAATTTCACAGCTTAAAAAGATATAAAATGAACTTGGGTATATTTTCCAAAAAAGCTGTATTGGATATGCATACTTATAAAAGCTTGAGGTGACATCCAATTATAATACAGTTATAGTTAAGATACAAAAAATGGCATTTTCAATTACCCCTTTTTCTATTTACTTAAATAGGTTTTGTTTTTCAAAAGTGACGTATTAGATCATGTTTTCTTGAGTTAATTTTTTTTTGAAATCCAAGTAAATAAACATACTTTTCCATCCTCCATGGTAAATGTAATCGTCAAAACCAACATGCCATGCATATATTCTGTTACTGCCTTTAATTCAGACCTTAGCCATGTTAAGCAATTAAAACTGATAAGAAATTTACAGATGTGTTACCATGTATTTATTTTCAAGTATTCCATGATGTCATTTCTTAATAGGGTGTTTATCATTATGAACAGGGCCCAATTTCACAGCGCTGCTTACCGCAGAATTCTGCTTGGGTAAACAGGCAATTTTTCCAATAAGCGCAGAATTATGCAGTAAGCAGCACCGTGAAATTGGGTCGCTACTTTCCCATATCTTTTACTGATGTTGTGGTTAAAGCTATATGTTCTCTGAATATCTAAGGTCTGTCAAATGGGCCTATAATATTTGCATATAAAACCACACCCAGATGGATGTCCTATTGGTTGAAGTATTCGCATTTCCCTCGGAACATGAAAAACACGTGACAGTGCACAAACATCTCTAGTTGTTGCAGACTGCTATAAAAACTGGATCACTCCCATACTTTGCCAGAATTGCAGAAGCACTTTTTCTAGAAACTGAAACCATGGCGTCTACTTTCACTGTGGCGGGATTCATGCTGCTGTTGATCACAGTTATTTTCCGTGAGTATTATTTCCCTTTTATTTTGTAAAAAGATTTATAAAAATACTTAATGCTCATGCCGATTTAGCTATCATTATTTGTTTTTCTTTTTAATAATTCAATTTAATGTTCAAAATAGTCTCTTTCGTGAAATGTTTGTATGTTCAACTATGATTTCTTCTCAAAAGCGTTCTCATTTTATTTTCTTTGTAGCCATTGCTAGGTTTTATTTGTCGATTTGGTAAGCGCATTGATCTTGTTAAAAGCGCTATATAAATACCCTATTTTATTTTTTTATTATGATTTGCCAGTTGAAACTAGATTTTCTTTAGTTATTGTAAACATATAAGATAATTAAACTTACCAAAAGAATTAAAGGTTTTACACAACACAACAAGTTTTAAAACAACTTTTTAAAGCTCATCAAATGTCCACAAAAATGGCAGTTTTAATAAATTCCACTAACCTTGAAAACACAATAATTAATTTTTGTTTAAATACGATACCATAATTTGAATAAAAACACAATTAATTACATTATGACAGGCGGATATTCGGGGATTGGAGAACTTACCCTGTGAGGTGCAACTGATCTGTAGTTTGCTGTCACTAATTACATTTTAGTTAATTATTCCTTCAATTTTTAGCCTACACATCTCAACTTTTTTAAGTCCTCCCCTCAGACAGGTCCAATTGACATGGTGCATGTCCCTTTAGTCACTGTTATATGGTGTTCTAAAAAGGACACATGCACATTGCAAGAAGAGTGTGTAAGCGTCGAATTAGGATTCACGCGTCGCACTAGAAGTGTAGTCGCGTCGCACTAGAAGTGTGTCGCGTCGCACTAGAAGTGTAGTCGCGTCGCACTAGAAGTGTTGTCACGTCGCACTAGAAGTGTAGTCGCGTCGCACTAGAAGTGTTCACCATTGCAGTTTTTTGTCGTATGAAGAGCCGTATGTGACTAAATTTCGACTAATATATACGACTAAAATAAATGTAAATCCATATATTTACTAGAAAAACCATTAGCGGCAACCAGACTGGTTGGCAGCTAGCATGCATACGGTACTAAACATGAATTTTGGGATTTATATTCCTTTAAAAAAGTCCTCCACAGCCCATACATTATTGTTTTACAGAAAGGTTTTGTTTCTGAATTAGTGTTGTAGTTAACAAAAACTGTTGCTAATCCTGTTATAAATATTTACAACCTAAACCTAGTCTCGGTCCCAACTACCTACATGGAAGATGAGCATTCTAAATGACAAGACTACCATGCCACTCGAATTTGGCGGTGAATTCAGTACAGAAGAACCTTCGTAAAATTGTATTTATAAAATAATATAAATTGTTCAGAAAAATATTGCGCAGGCCTACAGGGTTCACTCGTCCCCACCGCCCAGGGCCGTAGCGAGCGGGGTCAGGGGGTATGGGGTGTGACACCCCAATAATTGTTCTCAGTCGGCAAATCAAAGGTACTAGAGCAAGAGTTGGTCCAAAATAAATTTTCAATCAGCAACATTTATATGTTTTATATACTGATGCCTCTTTTCACAACAAACTATTTTAAAGCAGAACCATACCCTAAATTCATGGTCACACAATAATGTAATTATATGGGGGGGGGGGGGGGCTAGATGACAGATAATTAAAAGCAAAAAGGACACGAACAGATGATTTTATTTTTATAAAAACTTGTTTTCAATCATCAACCATTATATAGGCCTATATAATTTAATTTAAAGGAATATTGTGTACATGTACAACACTGTCCCAAATAATTATGTCGCACAAGTTGCATTTTGAGATAATCAAATTTGTTACACAACTAACTGTATTAACTATAGGCAGGAACACATTTATATATGTTATGGAATACATCATTCAATGTTTCTTTTGAAGCCTTTTTGTCTATAATTTCAGTATAACTATTTTTTCAAAATGATGATTTTTTAAAGTTCATGAGACAAACATTTCACATAATAAACAACCTGAATGTATTTTCACTATTTCTGAAGCTTTCATATAGGCTGGAGTTATGCATCAACAAAATAATACATTATCCTTACAGAAAAGAAATATATTTTACTACAAAAAAACTTTCTTAGTGGGTAGACATTCACAGGTCAGTAAGTCTGACCAAGTTCCAATTTTTCAGTGTAACTTTGACTTGTGTCACCACTCACCATAAAATGACTCAGGCTCAAGGTTTGAGGAATACGTGTCTGCTATGAAAGTTTAATACATACTTAATAGAAAGTTGATGACCAGTTGTAACAGTTGTACTTAAGAATTGCCAATCATGAAAAATTGTTTTGACATTTATTAATATTTCATTAGTAATGTTACTTTCCTTCTGTTTCTCTGAATTTTGGATGTTACGAACCTAGAATAGTCACTGGATTATTTTAATTTCTGATTATTACTTAATTCCTAGTATTTTACTTTATTGAATTTTCACTTTTTTATTGTTGCTGATTCCTCAGTTAAATCAGATTGCTTACACTTTTTTTGTAATCAACTGAATGACAGGTTTTATAATTCATCTCGTTTTCACTCATCATTTTGTTGTAAACCTTGTAAAAAATTAATGTTTCCGAGTTATTTGTACATTTATAGCCCACCATTGTTCAGTCACTGTGAGAATTAGAAACCCTAAATTCACTGTATTACTGGTTGCAGGTATTCCAGATGAAGACCATCTAGACTTATGCCTCCAGGCTCCAGTTTTGCAATTTTCTTAGTTTCCATATTAATTGTGTTAGTACCGGTCGTTATATTATTAAATTCACTATCGAATTTTTGGATACAAACGAACATTGTGTATATTGTCTACTCATGCCATAGTACAGTGTCACTTCTTATCATCAGCAAAGGTATGGCCTTGGGTGGGTTTGTTTACATTCTGGCAGAGACCTTTGGTCTGCCTAGGGAATTTTGGTATGGTAGCTCATTAATAATAATATGTTAGGGCTAGCCAGATATTTAAGTGTTTTGGGCCTGATGGAATAAGCTACGAATAATTATGTATAAAGCATATCACTGGCTGAAATATCGCGGGATGGTAATTTTAGTTGGCAGAAAGAAATCGCCCACCCCGCTTGCTGGTTGGTGGGGACGAGTGAACCCAACAGGCCTGTGCAATATTTTTCTGCATTAAAGAATTTATATTATTTTATAAATACAATTTTATTAAGGTCCCTTTGTAATTAATTCACCAACAAACTCGAGTGGCATGGTGGTGTACTTGTTAGAAGGCTCACCTTCCATATAGGGAGTATCGGGATCGAGACTAGGTTTAGGTTGTAAACATTTTTTGTTAACTACAACACTAATTCAAAAACAAAACCTTTCTGTATAAATAAGGCCAAACAAAAAGATGTTGAGTTGCCCTCCACCGACCGACCCAAAAGTGCTGAAATCTCGGGTCGGTTTTTTTTTTTCCCCCGTCATTCATAGGCCTATTTTATTAATGAAACTTACCAATTTTCTGTGTATAAAACATAATACGTTTGATTTGTGAAATTTTCCACTTTTTTTACCGGTAAATTTACCGGTACCCAAGACTCAATCTACATGTTTTCAAATCGAATGGTCCCGGCCCTCACTCTGCCTTCGCACACACTGTGTGCCAACGATTGCGACTCAACTACACGTTTTCCAATCGAATGGCCCTCACATGTTGTGCAATGGCTCCCCGCACTGTACGTGTGTCAACGATTGCGACTCAATCTACACGTTTTCAAATCGAATGGCCACTCACATGTTGCATGTTGAGCATTGCACGCAATATGGATGAATTTGCTATGTCAATCACAGCGAAAAGTACAACAAAAATGCTTGGGATACTTTTATTCTGAAGCAAAATTCCTTGCTGATAGGTATACAAATGTCTTAATATCATATGTCAACCAATGGGATGCATAAAGTTGTTGAGAACAAAAGTGATAGAAACAAGTGTATGAAATGTTGAAATAAAGTTGTTGAAAGATTATTATAAAGTTGAATGTGTGATGTCTTTTTATTCTTTAGGTACTTGTGCATACTGCTAGATCATTGTCTTTGAAAAACATGGTATGTGGTTTCAGTTCCAATGCATTTCAATCTTAAAATGACATTCAAGGAGAAAAAAAAAATCCCGACCGACCGACCCCTTAATATTTTCACTGCAGGGCAAACATTTCACATAATAAACAACCTGAATGTATTTTCACTATTGCTGAAGCTTTCATATAGGCTGGAGTTATGCATCAACAAAATAATACATTTCCTTACAGAAAAGAAATATATTTTACTACAAAAAAACTTTCTTAGTGAGTAGACATTCACAGGTCAGTAAGTCTGACCAAGTTCCAATTTTTCAGTGTAACTTTGACTGTCTTGTGTCACAATAAAATGACACAGACTCAAGGTTTGAGGAATACGTGTCTGCTATGAAAGTTTAATACATACTTAATACAAAGTTGATGACCAGTTGTAACAGTTGTACTTAAATTAAAGAATTGCCAATCATGAACAATTGTTTTGACATTTATTAATATTTCATCAGTAGTGTTACTTTCCTTCTGTTTCTCTGATTTTTGGATGTTACGAACCTAGAATAGTGACTGGATTATTTTAATTTCTGATCATTACTTAATTTCTATTATTTTACTTTATTGCATTTTCCACTTTTCTATTGAGTTAGGCCCAGACTATTTCTATTCTTATAATTACCATTTTCGATAAAGGATTGTGCTCACCCCACATGATTATTATGCACAAACCCCATGTACTGTTTCAAACAGTACCTTGGTGTAACCGCGTTTGGATTTTGGGTCCTAGCCACACAGGTTTATGAATAACATTTCACCATGTGAAGGGTTTTTCCAGATCACATCACATTTGACAATTTGGTTATTTTTGAATTACCAATCCTTTACTTTAACTTTAGTTCCACTTTTGTCTAGGATGTTCCTATATTACCGGTATATGAATCTGACCAAAAACATGTATTGTATAACCATAGAGGTATAAGTTATAACCACACGTATACGCACCAGTTGGTAGAATTTTAAAAGTGATTTTGTTTGTGAGGTTCCATTTTCCATGTTCATTATTTGGAAATATTCAACCAAAACGAAAATATTAAATACATTTTGCCTTCATGCTTTTCCCTTGCATTCTAGGATTATGCTCAGCCCATCCAACCACGGGAGGAAATCAAGAATCACATGTTCCCCGAAAGCCACATCCACCAGGTGACGTAGCAATCCACATTTTGTACATGCTTATAGTCTTAAATGACATCATCGGGGAAAATGTCAATATGTTTGCATTGCTCTTCAAATATAACAAATACGTTTGAGGTAAATTCTGATGGAACTAAATGCTTGTATTAAATATACACTTTTCAGTATTGTCCTGTACCAGTGGACCGTTGGGAATGGAGAGTGGAGCAATCCCTGATAGTAGCATCACGGCATCCACCCAGCTAAGCGATTCATATGCAGCCACAAAAGCTCGACTTAATGTTGGTAGGTCTGATATAAATGATTGTCTTGACCCAACAGTGAGCAATGACGTCACTTATTGGTGTTTTTGTTTTAATATTTATCTTTCTTTGCTTTCAAACAAATACCACAAACATATCACACATTTGTTTGTTGTCATTTGCTTTTGTACTATGTGAGAATAAAGAATAACAAAATTCTTATTATAAATCAATTACATTTTACATTTAAAGTTTCAGAAGATTGCTTGAAATATTTCTGAGAAAGTGGACAAAATAATATTTAGTTTCTCAAACTTATTGATAAATGGTAGGGCTCTCTCCCCATAGCGTGCGTTACTCCATAATTTCGGTAATATTATACATTTTTTAACTGTTTTCTCTAAACATTTAAGTACTATATACTGACATTACAATTGAACACGATGTCATCACCAACTTCACACTATGTAAGCCTTTACATAAAACTATGTCATGTTAATGTAAGGGTAGATACCGATGGTGTATAACCCTACTCTGTCATGTTAATGTAAGGGTACATACCGATGGTGTATAACCCTACTATGTCATGTTAATGTAAGGGTAGATACCGATGGTGTATAACCCTACTATGTCATGTTAATGTAAGGGTACATACCGATGGTGTATAACCCTACTATGTCATGTTAATGTAAGGGTACATACCGATGGTGTATAACCCTACTATGTCATGTTAATGTAAGGGTACATACCGATGGTGTATAACCCTACTATGTCATGTTAATGTAAGGGTACATACCGATGGTGTATAACCCTACTATGTCATGTTAATGTAAGGGTACATACCGATGGTGTATAACCCTACTATGTCATGTTAATGTAAGGGTAGATACCGATGGTGTATAACCCTACTATGTCATGTTAATGTAAGGGTACATACCGATGGTGTATAACCCTACTATGTCATGTTAATGTAAGGGTACATACCGATGGTGTATAACCCTACTATGTCATGTTAATGTAAGGGTACATACCGATGGTGTATAACCCTACTATGTCATGTTAATGTAAGGGTACATACCGATGGTGTATAACCCTACTATGTCATGTTAATGTAAGGGTACATACCGATGGTGTATAACCCTACTATGTCATGTTAATGTGAAGGTACATACCGATGGTGTATAACCCTACTATGTCATGTTAATGTAAGGTACATACCGATGGTGTATAACCCTACTATGTCATGTTAATGTAAGGTACATACCGATGGTGTATAACCCTACTATGTCATGTTAATGTGAAGGGTACATACCGATGGTGTATAACCCTACTATGTCATGTTAATGTAAGGGTACATACCGATGGTGTATAACCCTACTATGTCATGTTAATGTAAGGGTAGATACCGATGGTGTATAACCCTACTATGTCATGTTAATGTAAGGGTACATACCGATGGTGTATAACCCTACTATGTCATGTTAATGTAAGGGTACATACCGATGGTGTATAACCCTACTATGTCATGTTAATGTAAGGGTACATACCGATGGTGTATAACCCTACTATGTCATGTTAATGTGGTAGATACCGATGGTGTATAACCCTACTATGTCATGTTAATGTAAGGGTAGATACCGATGGTGTATAACCCTACTATGTCATGTTAATGTAAGGGTAGATACCGATGGTGTATAACCCTACTATGTCATGTTAATGTAAGGGTACATACCGATGGTGTATAACCCTACTATGTCATGTTAATGTAAGGGTAGATACCGATGGTGTATAACCCTACTATGTCATGTTAATGTAAGGGTAGATACCGATGGTGTATAACCCTACTATGTCATGTTAATGTAAGGGTACATACCGATGGTGTATAACCCTACCTTTACAGGGAATTTTGACCATTGGTAATTGCCCAAAAGAAACTGAGTGAATTATATATATATATATATATATATATATATACCAACTGAGCTAACCAGCCCCTATGTTGGTGGGCGGTCCACTTATGCCAATCATCTATTGCTCTATGGGGCCAGGTCAGAGGCCAAACCATATCTGATATGGTGTATTTTATAAAACAAATAACGTAATTAATCATCAGCTGATTCATTTTTACCATAGAATGAATAAATAAAATCTGAATGAATGTTCACTTTTGTCTCCAAAACGGCCCAACGAAATATAAAGCTGTAATTTTTGCATGTTGGTTTATGTACATAATTGTACATAAAGAATATAATTTAATACAGGTAATACAGAAACACAATTTTACAATTTGATGTTCGCAGGCAGAACTGATTACAGCTGGGTACCGTCAACACCAGCAAATCAATGGATCCAAGTTGACGTGGGTGAGGGATCAACTATTACAGGGGTAATAGTTGAAGGATATCCAAACTATGTTGTCTTATCCTTCACCGTGCAGTACAGTGATACTGGTGAGTCAGATGATTGGCAGAGCTTTTAGCTGATGCACAGGGAGAAACTGTACAGGTAAGTAGAGTGGATAGTTCCGCAGTGCATTGTGAGTTGGAGGTACTGTTCTTACATTCTATGCGTAATTTGTTTTAAGGTTGGGTTCATGGGGGGAGGGGGAGAACATCAATCATTCGGTCGATGGATTTTCAAGATGCATATTTTATGTGAATCCTTTTGTCCCGTCCTTTTTGGTTAAAATTTTGTGCATTGCTCTGTTACTAGTAAAATACTTACTTTTCTATCAAATACGTTATTTTACATTATCATTGATTTTGTATTGTATTATTGAATAATAAAGAACAAAATAATTGACAGATAGTAATGTGAATAAATGAATTTATGACACAGCATGTTTAATTCATTGCCAGTCAAACTATGGACATTTATGGACGGCTCAACTATGTTTCGGTCAATTATTTGTGAAATATCTCTTTTGATAAAGATTTGCTTCCCTTTTATGAGGAAAATGGAAATATTCCGATTAAAAAATAAATTGCCAGTGAAAAGAGTGAAACACGTGGTATACCGTATGTCCAGATCGTTAAAATAACCTATTCGTTAGCTACACCGAATCATGGTACGAAAGCCAACGTTCAATCCATTTGCAGTTGTGATATGAAGATGCAAGCAATTTCGATTATTTTAACACATAGACCTACATTTTATTCACCAGCTCACAGGGAACGACAGGTCTGGGACACAAGTGATTGTCGTCTTCCCTGATGTACTGACTGGAAGATATCTGCGAATATCACCAGCCACTTGGAGCCATAATCGGTATCTTTTGAAATTTGAAGTCCTCGGTTGTCGAGGTAATACATTGCATAGTCACAGTGTCACAAAATGTATGAGAATTCTATCTACTGCCATATAAATGCATATAAAGCACGTGATGTCCTGTATAGGAATTACCTTTTGTATTAAACTCGAGCATGCTGAGAAGCTACTAGCTAAAGTGCGGTTTGTTTGCGCTGCGCGTGAAATTACCATACTTCCTCAACTATTATATTTAGCTTTGGAGGATTTGGGGGTGTCATGCATGTAAATTTAACATACGTTTTAAATATAGACAGTTGTCAGTTAGACACGCCGATTAGCCTTTTCCAGAGGATGAACAAAACGTTTTTTAAATTTTGTTAATATAAGATAAAAAATAAACACTTACACATAAAAAATGTGGGATCGATTGGTGTAGAGGGTGCAGTCGTTGGGGTTGGACTGGAGTCCTGCTCGTTACCAAATCCCCCAATCACAAAATCGCTGCCACTTTGAAGGCCGAGGGGAGGGAGGGAGTCTAGCGTAACTGTGGTGCATTCCATATTTTCAGATTCCACCAGTAATTTTTCATTGTGTTCTATCTCAGGGAATGTTACATTTTTAGTGGATGGGGATAAACCCCTGGATATTGACGATCATGTATGACAAGTCCCAGGGTAAATAGGTGGGATGGGGCATCGAAAGGAAAGGGAAACAAACCAAACCTATCAGTAAACATGTATGCCTATGAAGACGATCATGAAGACGATCAGAGCATACTGATCGAAACATCGGGTTGTAATCTCCAGTTCTTTTCAGAACTACTGAAGAAACCAGCCCCTCGCACCGAAACAAGACAAGTTAATAACCAGCCTCTTCACTGTGCAAATAGGACTGGGAGGGGTAACTAGTCCAGAACAAGGCAGTTGTTAAACTGCCTCTGCCCCTATAAGCAATTATGGTTAAGCGTCTTGCTCAAGGACACAAGTGTCATGACCGGGATTCGAACCCACATTCTGCTGCTAACACCAGAACTTGAGTCCGGTAATGAATGGATGAATCTATTGAAATTAAACCAAAGTACGTGAACATCGCGTTAAAATAAGACATAAAATCATTATTGTAAAGAATAACTGACGAATATTGTTTGAGATGTTAAGAATGTTTCTGCTGACATCTCAACAAAAAATAGGATGTTATGGTGCTTGCTATTCCGACAATGCAGCTTTGCCTTGAAATAACATTGAAATAAGATTGATGAACAAAAAGAAAAAAATAGCTCTATGCTTAAGTGCCCCATTTGTATGGCCCCGGGGGAGTCGGGAGGGGGATCATAATTCTTCAACAGGGACAACAATAATTATCTAATTTTGGTATATTGGTATGAACTTGCATGTTTCATGCAAGGTACACCAAGTTGAAAAGGACATAATTTGTTCATGTTTTCAACATCTCAAATGGCCGCAATATTAGCCACAATATAGGTCTAGCTTCAAAGCCCAAAATCATCGCCGTCTGATGACTTCGTCCACTGGACCAAAAGTGTACGACTACCCTCCCCCCTCCCGTTGTATGACGACGGTTTTTATGATCAGAGCTTTTATCGTGGTAAGGAACCATAGGCATACATAGGTCAAACTTGTAGCTTTGCATGGTGAAGAGGATAAGTAAGACTAATTGCGGTGACACCATGTGAAATTCTCTATTGAGTAGTAATTAGTTCTGAAAAGAACTGGAGGTTACAACTCGATGTTTCGATCAGTATGCTCTGATCGTCTTCAGGATCGTCTTCATAGCGTATAGGAGTCGTTGTAACAACTCAATGACTTAGTAGCCCCCACCTTGGAGTGGCCATTGGCCTTGTGTGGGGCGATTTGCATAAAAAAATATATTTTAAACACGCTCGCAGATCCTTGCCATTTGATTGGTGCGACACTCTTCACATGTCATTACCGTATTCTTTACATTTTTTATCTTTGGTTTATAAGACATCCAGGGCATGCTTCGTTTAGTGGACGGTGATGGGATACGAAGCGGTCGAGTTGAAATTTTCCACAACGATGCCTGGGGTGCGGTGTACGACAGAGACTGGGATATCCAGGATGCGACAACTGTGTGCCGCCAGTTTGGGTTCTCAGAAGCACTCGAAGCCAAGAATGGGTCCTTCTTTGGAGAGAGTGACCTACCAGTCGTGATGGATCGAGTTGCGTGTAAAGGAACAGAGAACCGACTGGCCGACTGTCCATTTGTTTGTACTAGCTCTCAACAGTATAACCACTCACATGAAGCTGGAGTGGTTTGTAAACCCCATCTAGGTAGGCCTAAGGTTTTCAGTAATTAATATACAGTGCCAATATGCCTTAGTTTTAACGTAATCTGTAAATTTGTAAAAAGTATAGTTTCTAGAGTTTGGCACAGTGGATTAGAAACTGAATCATTTTTTTGCCATAGATATTACCAAACCTCATTATAAGGACAGCAATGAGTTGAACAAAATTTTAAAAATACCATTGATGGTACATGTAAATGTTTTCTTTGATGCCCACCGCAGATACCATTCGACTGGTTGGCGGTAACAACGGCTCTAGTGGCCGCGTTGAGATCTACTGTGATGACCGCTGGGGTACTATCTGTGATAACGACTGGGACATCACTGATGCAGAG
Organism: Zoroaster sp. YZ-2022; assembly: GCA_029582265.1. Classification (NCBI taxonomy): domain Eukaryota; kingdom Metazoa; phylum Echinodermata; class Asteroidea; order Forcipulatida; family Zoroasteridae; genus Zoroaster; species Zoroaster sp. YZ-2022. Next base: position 44,884,928 of record CM055820.1, read on the forward strand.
GAGGCCAAGTCTGGTGCCTTCTTTGGTCAGGGAGAGAGCGCCATCCACATGAATGGAGTGACGTGTGATGGTTCAGAGAGTAAAGTCACTGAGTGCCCGTCTCATTGCTGGGAGCAGACAGAATGCGAGCATACTCAAGATGCTGGAGTTATCTGCCGTGATGGTACAGAATAAACATTATGTTTGAACGTGTTTAGGGAAAGGTACAGCATTGGATATTACCAAATAATCAAATTAACGAATATTTTTCTTAAAATGTACTTAGTGTTAAGTTGATACAAGTATTGATCATCCTTACAAAATGATTGTGTATTGTGCATTTATCTTAGAGACAAATTGGAATTGATAATGTAGAATTTACACATTGCCTTTTTGCAGTCTGGCAACTTTTTGCAACACATACAAACATAAAAAACATGTCAACATATTTTGTCTACTCATAAAACTTGAGCATCTATTGTGTGGAAATTTTCACATGTTAGTTTTATGATAAATATTTCTTGAAAACTTTAAATGGTTGAATTGAACGTACGTTACCAAAATACCAATGTTGTACCTTCCTTTAAATGAGGAAATGATGCACACACATATTAGTTGCAGTTCTTAGGCCCTATATGTGCTATAGACAAAAACATTAATATTATAAAAGGACATGGTATGACTAAAATCTCCTCTGGAACGATTTTATTCACTTCACCAATATCAAACTCCTTTGTATTTATGATGAAATGATTATCAAATTGCTAATATATACTGAACAGCAAAAGAAACGCAAGTCCGAGGACAGCAAAAGAAACGCAAGTCCGAGGTCTTGTCAAGTTTTCAAACGGGAGACAAACCATTTTGATTCTAATCACTCATTTAATGAAATATGCTTTCAATTTGTGAGCTGATAGTGACTGTTGAAATTGCATTGCAAGATTTTCACATTCAACAGTCACTTTCAGCTCACAAATTGAAAGCATTTTTCATTAAATGAGTGATTAGAATCAAAATGGTTTGTCTTCTGTTTGAAAACTTGACAAGACCTCGGACTTGCGTTTCTTTTGCTGTCCTCGGACTTGCGTTTCTTTTGCTGTTCAGTATATATATAAATATAATAAACGCTTTATTGCAGTATTCTGAGACAGGAATTTCCCTTTAATATTTGATACGCAAACTTTCTAAAGATTAAGGTATTATCTGACAAAAAGTATTTTTTAATATCTTGTTCAGTTTTAAAGTGTATCTGCCGTTGTACTAAATTGTGGCTTTTTTAACTGATCATTTTTTTTTAAATTCTTCTCATTTCAGATAACGCTTAGTCGACCGATTTGCATGTCTATTGTCTCTACCAGCGACAAGCGCGTAAACAAATAGCTGCAGTAAAATTAAGCATTTTAACATTGATTTAAAATTACAAGGATCAATAATGATTCATTTCAACCGTCATTTACTTGATGCAGCACATGTTTTTTTGTTACCATTTGACCGGCAATTTCCTGCATTTGTTTGCCTGAAAAGTGTTATTTCTCTTGTAGACAGGACAAGAAATACTTGAAAGTGACATATTTCCTAAACTATTCGGCAGAAGCACTGTTTTACAGTAAAACCCGTGGCGGGCCCTGTCATATTACACCTAATACATATTAAACCTTGTTTTTGACAAATATTTTATGAAATAGTTCATTTAGTATTTGTTTCCTTTTTTCAAGGAAAATAAAAATAAATTCAGATAAACAAAAAAAATTCCCAAAATTGCCATCAAAAACACGGGCGATGCATCTTTAAATACTTTGTGTTTTCTTCAGAGTATTGATTGAAATTTGGCTCTGTAGTTTCACAATTTTGAAATTCTTAATTGTTGCAATTGAAACATTAATAAGGTATTGGTAATTAATGTCACCACTGATACTGTTATGAACATTGGCGGATCCAGGGAGGAATGTGCTCCCCTTATTATATCACCATTGACGTACATTTTCCATACATTTATGGGCGTGTTCCCTCACCTTCCTTTTTGCTGTTTGCCTCCCTTTGTTGAGACCCTTGATCCGCCCCTGGTTAGGAAGTTGTGTTAACCTGTTTAGCATGACATGATATTTGAAATTGTCTGGTTTGCTTTAGAACGCTTTTGCTTTTCATTGCATGAAAATAATACTATAATATATAAATTACTCTGAAATCATTACTTTAAAGGAACGTTAACAATGAAATTCACAAAAACTGATTGAAGTTGTGCATAAATTGTACTTGATGTAATAATTGTCAATTACTTAATTAAAATCTGGTGGCTGATCAAAATTTAAACAAAAAATTAATTAGTCATTGCGAGTACGACAAATAAACTTTTTCCTTTTCCCAGTAATGTTTGGACTAATTGAGCTGAACATTTCACAGGTTAGATTAAAACCTACATGAATGTATAAAATGGCTTTTGACTAAAGGTTTTTCAACAAATGCAGACCTTGTCAAATGGCGTACGTAGTGTATGCATCATGTTCAACAACTGAATCCATAAATCACAAAACCTAGGGTTCATAGTGTTTTATTCATCTTAATCCGTTGATTTGAACCAAACAATAAACACTAATTGTAATCAAAAATCTAATAAAAGCTTTTTGCAAAACAAAAATGTAATTGAACTTGTATTATTTTGGTGTCCTTGTTAGCGTGTGAGACATGCTATAGGGAAGGGATGGGAGCATAGGCGTACGAGGCGGGGGGGGGGGGGCAGGGGGGGGCACTCGCCCTCCCAATTCGGGCAAAAACAGTTGATCCATTCGGGCAAAATGAGACAGCCAAAATGAATAAATGTTGCCATTAATATTCGGTCAATTGGTCTGACTACTACTACTCTCTGAGTGTATCTCTCTTCTGAGAAATAGACAATAGAAAATGTATCACACAACAGGTATAGCTAGCTTGTTTATAGGTTCATAGGTTCATAGGTTCATTTATTTTCCACAGTATCAAGACAGTAATGACAATATCAATCAAGAAAAGTCAAGTACAAGAAAACGATATTACTGAAAAAATTTAAGAATAGATACAAAGCAAAAGTGATACTGCAGAGGGATCCATTTATGAAGCAAAGCTTGTAGGCAATGGTCCCTTGATAACATGCACGCGCATTGAGACAGAGATAAAAATAAAGTTGAATGAACCATGAAGGCCCGTGGTCAAGCCACCTGTGAACAAAATATAAAGTGGGTCTCAATGCACATGCATGTTCACAAAGAAAAACAACAATTACTAAACCAACAATGGACTAACACAGACAAAGGACAACAACTACACAGACGGTCTTGAAAGGTCAGGTAATATGGATTAGAATGTACAAGTATACTGTAAAACACTCATTAACAATAAGATTCCAATATAACAGATTTAAAGACACGTTTAAATATACAGATATTTTTGGAACCTTTAAGTTGCTCATTAAGCGTATTCCAAAGCATTGGTACCTCAAATTTAATTGTTTTATGAGCTAGAGCAGTGCGGGTATAGGGAATGTGAAAATTAGAAACTTGGCGGGTGAAATGTGAATGTATTTCAGAATTAAGAGAAAACAAACATTTTATAGACGCAGGTAACTTTGCACGGGTAAGCTGATACATGAGGGACCCAAGCTGAAGGCGATAGATATCCTTGATTTTTAAAGTCCTATGTTTAAAAAAAAAAGGATCTGTATGTGCATTAAATTCTGCAAAATTAATAACACGAAGGGCCCGTTTTTGTAAGAGGAGGAGTCTATTAAGATTAGCAGCAGAACTAGCTCCCCATACAAGTATCCCATAGTTGAGGTAAGAAACAATCAAAGTATTATAAAGGGAATTAAGTACCAGTCCAGGGAGAAAATGTTTGATCCTGTTGATTACACCAATATTTCTAGCAATAATTTTACAATGTAATCAATATGACTATTCCATTTGAGTCCACGGTCAACAAAAATTCCCAAAAACTTACAACAATCAGTTTTAGTTATGATTGAGTCATTAATCTTAACATCACATGGAACGTCACTGGCCGAGTTGCTGAATAACATATAGTTAGTTTTGGCAATATTAAGGGACAATTTATTGACCGTAAACCAGTTAGCAATAAGTTTAAGCTCATTATTAATAGTCTGTACAAGATAATTAAGGTTGCTATGAGAAAAGTACAAACTTGAGTCATCAGCAAACAATGTAAATGAGAGCACACTAGATGAATTAGTAAAATCATTAATGTATAAAATAAAGAGCAACGGCCCTAGAATTGATCCTTGTGGTATGCCATAATTATGTAAGGATGTCAGAATCTGAATTTATGCCATTAATGGATACATATTGTGATCTATCTGAAAGATAACTCCTAAACCACTCAAGGGAAATTCCTCGAATACCATAGTAAGAAAGTTTATACAATAATATTTGATGGTCTATCGTATCAAAAGCTTTTGAAAGGTCGAGGAATATCCCCAGAGTATGTCTGGACTTATCGATTGCATTAGAAACTTTATCAATAAAATCAAGAAGTGCATGAATAGTTGAATGTTTAGTTCGGAAACCAAATTGTGAATTAGTCAAAATATCAAACTTATCCAAAAACTTGATGGTGCGGGCATAAACACATTTTTCAAAAATCTTAGAAAAACATGAAAGAATAGAGATAGGTCTATAATTATTAATACAATAACGATCGCCCTTTTTAAAAACTGGAATGACTTTGGCAATTTTTAATTGTGATGGAACAATGCCGGTAATAAAGGAAGCGTTGACAATATGTGCAAGAGGTTTACATATAGCAGAGATCGACTTCTTAATAATAGAAATATTAATTAAGTCATGACCAGAGCTTTTTTTGTTTTGTAAATTGTTTACAATATCCATAATCTCAAATTCATTAACTGGGGTAAAAAAGAAAGAGTTAGAATTAGGGTTAGACATAGAACTGGCCTTGCCAATTTTCCCAGTGCCCTCATTTATCCTCATCCCAGGATACCAGTTTTACTTTTATAGACTACGCTCGTACCGTGTTATCTGTACGTTTGTCAGGAGATTATTTTTTTATGGATGTAGAGTAAGTTGAGTAACCCCGGCCCCTCGAATGCCAACACACTCATTACACTGTGACCACGTACACCTGCAGTGCTTCAGCGGACTAACGACTGGCGCGAGAACGATCTTTCACACACGGTCTCAATGTAAACTCGCAATTTCATTATCTCTCGACTGATACGTTCGGCTGTATATACAGCTCTTTGATGACCACAAACTAATGGTATGTTGTTGTTGTTGGGTATGCCGGGTTGCATTGGGCGGATCAACTTGTGCTCCGCAATAGTTCATATGGGTCAGCGCCGTGTGATTATGCACGAAGGAAGGGACGGGAATCCTATATTTTCTGAGCCTGTACAGATAGGTAAGTCACTAACCTCACTATGGTTTGATCAAAACGACTTATTAAACGACTGCTAAGGCAGTATGAAAATTCGGGCAAATCAGTTACAATTACAATATTCGGGCAAAAATTGATCTTGCCCCCCCCCCCCAGAAATATTGACCGAGCCATGG
>CM055820.1:44890964-44929909 GCA_029582265.1 Zoroaster sp. YZ-2022
TAAGTGCTCCCCTATGATTTGGTCATAATAGGCCTATGTGTCCCAACCAAATAAAAATGTTTGATAATAATATTTTGAGAATATGAGAATCTAAACCAAAATTGAAGCTTCCTTTTCACAATTTTTTTCAAATATGTAGAGTATGTCATCAGGGGTTAGCAATTTCACATAATTGCTAGGGGACATCGTCATGATTGTGTTCATCATGTTAGTTGTTACACATGTCCATCATGTTCTGTCTACCGATGGCAATGCAAACTAATTCATCATGATTGATATGCTCCCCCAGAATCCAGCATGTCCAGATAGATGCTGCTAAGCACCGGTTTGTTCAGTCTGTGCCTTTCTCCATGGTTGATCCAACGTCTATCATGCCTAATAAGCATTTTCCTCACTTTTTTGGATTATCTTGGACGTCGACATGCATCTGGTTGCAATGGAATCCAGGAATTCTGTGATCGTTCGTATTACAACGGATACAAAATGTACAGACAGACTGGAACCTTGTTCCTCTTGGTACAATCACAACGGTGTGCAATGCAGAGGTACCAGTCTAAATACAATCTGCAATTGCCGTACAGGTTTCACGGTCGTGTAGACTACTGGAAATGCATATACGTGACCTTTGACCTTATTGTTGTTTTTTGGACATTTCTCAGTAATTACACGATACCCAAATTTTGTTTTTTGAAGAAAACCTTCCAAAAAGGATTATCTATCATTCTATCAATCCCATTTTTTGCACTTTTAGGGCGGTGTGTACCTTTAACATCAGCTACCGGGTTAACTTTGTATTCCACAGAGAAAGGTGTTTGGGTAGACTGGGGAGAGTGGCAGCCGTGTTCCGTCTCATGCGGTGAGGGTTTTATCGAGAGAAGGAGAGAGTGTCATTCTGCCTCCGGTCAAAACAATAGCGCAGTTCAGTGCCATGGTAAAAGTGTTCAGCATATGCCCTGTGGTACCAATATCTCTTGCCCAGGTAATTGTTGATATAACAGTTTATTAACTGAATCTACTTCTGTCCCAAGTAATTGTTGCTATTAAATTCAGTAAATAAAACAATTGAACGGTGAAAGTTTAGGCAGTTAATACGTAGTGTCGTTAACGATAAAACAGTGAAATAATTTCCCCAACTGAATCTACTTTTTGCCCAGGTAATTGTTACACAGAATGTAAATATTTTCAAATGATGAGAGGTTGCTTTAATACAATTTATATTCATCCCACAAATTATTTTCGATCTCCAAGGTCGAAAGTGGCTTTCACTATTTTTGTTTTCCAGAAACGCAATGACCTATTGCGCTGAAACGTTAATGGGTTGGTTTCAATTTGTTCTCCTAAACCTCACATGAAAATATCTTTACCCAAAGTAAATAGGGTCCTGAACTAGTCATAAACATACAACCACTGTTAGATAGAATAATTATGTGTCATTCCAGTGTATGGCCAATGGGAGAGTGGTCTGACTGGAGTGAATGTAGCGCCACCTGCGGTGAGACCATGATCAGGTATCGCGAGTGCGATTCTCCAGTACCAGAGCACGGCGGGAAAACTGTGTTGGGAAAAGCAGTGAAGTGGACTGGTGTAACGGGAGGAAGAACTGTCCAAGTGAGTAGGATTTCTTATTTTATTAAACAAAATTATAGAAAAATCGTTATAGATTAGTGAAATTCTTGCGTCGGGAGATAAACAATTGATTTAAGTTTGCCCTACACCAACGTGTGTATAGCACTGTATGCTCAGTGCTTTCCGAGTGTCTGTGAAAAACTACACAGGCGACTCGGGCGGGATTCTGCTTACTAGTGCAGACGTCTTAACCTCTCGACCACCGAGCTTGCCCGATGGCGATTGGCCGGCTAGAATCCTATAGCAGCGGGTTCCGCGATATATATAGATTGGTGAAATTCTTGCGTCGGGAGATAAACAATTGATTTAAGTTTGCCCTACACCGACGTGTGTATAGTCTTGGTGCAAGACGTTACTCGTGATTTTATACGTACATGCGCCGATCCGCTGTGATTTGATAAACCAACCGCCGCTGCGGGCGCCATTCATACATGTCCACTTAGCCCACGAACCGCCCCTTCCGTTATTAGCGGCCTTGATCGTAAAACGCCATCTACGGTGGGTGATTTAGGACTGGCGCGGGATCGTGTAACCAGGATCCGCATAATAACGGTCTTGCACAAGACTAACGTGTGTATAGCACTGTATGCTCAGTGCTTTCCGAGTGTCTGTGAAAAAACTACACAGGCGACTCGGGCGGGATTCGAACCCACGACCTCCTGCTTACTAGTGCAGACGTCTCAACCTCTCGACCACCGAGCTTGCCCGATGACGATTGGCCGGCTAGAATCCTATATAGCAGCGGGTTCCGCGATATATATAGATTGGTGAAATTCTTGCGTCGGGAGATAAACAATTGATTTAATTTTGCCCTACACCGACGTGTGTATAGCACTGTATGCTCAGTGCTTTCCGAGTGTCTGTGAAAAAAACTACACAGGCGACTCGGGCGGGATTCGAACCCACGACCTCCTGCTTACTAGTGCAGACGTCTCAACCTCTCGACCACCGAGCTTGCCCGATGACGATTGGCCGGCTAGAATCCTATATAGGAGCGGGTTCCGCGATATATATAGATTGGTGAAATTAGAAAAATCGTTGATCACAGATATTATTATTTTATTTAATATTATGGAAATCGTCCCTAAAAAGGCTTTTAGAAAGCCACTCAATTAGAACGCATAGATGTTATTGACGAACATTATACAGGCAAAATGAAAGAGGCAACACCTAAATGACCTTAAGAAGTAGGAAGTAAAGGCAACTGAATTACATTTAGTAATATGGTGTAAGTATAAGAGGTATGAATGAACATTCGTCTTAAAGCTTAAGGGGAAGCAAAAGACAGATAGTTCCAAAATGAGGCAGCTCGAGGGAAAATTATTTGCATATAATTATTTCATCCTACACCTTAGAGGAGCTATTGTGTATGAATGTGTAGAATATCGAACTTCACATAATCAAGTTGTTGTGGCTATAGAAATTAGCTGCATCACTATTCACAATAAACCACGTTTCTCTACCATGATTTCTCCCAAGTCAACGGTGGGTGGAAACACTGGAATGCTTGGTCACCATGCTCAGTAACATGTGGTCGACGGGGAACAAAGCCGTTATCGTAGTTGCTCTAACCCATTACCTAACTACGGTGGGCTGGACTGCGACGGAGATTCTGCCAATCAACGCCCGTGTGGTAAATGCCGAAGTAAGTCCACCTTAAATGGACAATAATTATGGTCACGATCAACAGGGCATGGAATCGGCGTGCTACTCTCTTCATGTAAAATATTGAAAACCACTCTTTCAAAGAGCTATATGGCGGACAAGTCTTTTTGGAGTGGATAAAGAGTAAAATTATTAGTGTATAAAGAGTGAATTGGTAACCTTTTACTGTATTTTTTAATCGAATCAGAGTGGGTTTCACTCCAAAAAAGACTTGTCCGCCATATAGCTCTTTAAAAGAGTGGTTTTTACTCTTTTACATTAAGAGGGTAGATTTAGATTAAGTCAGTGACTATAAAACATAATACCCAACATTAGGTCATTTTACTGTTGTTGTTGTATTAAAGGGACAGTGTCACGACCAACAGGGCATGGAATCGGAGTCCTAGTTTTTTAGATTAGCTCAGTGACTGAAAATAATACCCACAAGATAAGGTCATATATTATCGTTACTGCTGCATAAATGAGCTAGTAATTTTCAGTAACTGTGTTCATCTTAAACTAGTCTTAAACTGTAAAAAGTCTGCTCTGATCGTGACGATACTGTCCCTTTAAGCCTGACCCCTTCGAATTTTGGCTAAAAGTTAAACCCATCCCGAATCGGCCAAAATCCATCAACATGCAGTAAAAAGGTTCCTCAATCGTTGGACTTTGATTGAATTATTACAGTCTCAAATGCAAAGTATCCATAGCTTGACTATACACAGTCCTGAATCTGACAAAGCGTTGGGTTATACCGTGAAATACTGAATCCATCAAAATCAGGGTATGGACTTTGGAGGTTTTGGGGTAGTTAGGGATAAGTTTGTTTTAAATTCTGTTAATTTTTAGTTTTTTAAAACTTCTGGCGATTTTTAAGTTTGTTTTATAATCTGTCGATACTACTCATGAAATGCGATTTGTGAATGGTGACCCAATCGAGTATGGTTAATTATAAATTTGAATTTAAATGTCTGATAGGGTGTGATTATTGAGATTTTACGAAATTGGTGAATTATTTGGGTACGGGGAGAGAACACAGTGGTTATAGTCAAGTTGATTACATAATATATTTTCAGAATCTCAAATAATAATACTATGGTCAAACAAGTTTCCGAATGTTATAGGCCTAAGTGGTAGTGTTGCATTTTTGTCTCCGTACAGTTAACGGTGGATGGAGTAAGTGGGGTAAATGGCAGTGTTTATCGGAGTGTGCCAATGGAGGGCAAGGTTGGGCTTTGCGTCACCGATTATGTACCGAACCCATCCCAAAACATGGAGTGGAAAGGTGTAAGGGGTCGCGTACGGAAAGGACGCCGTGCTCAGACATTGAATGTCCAGGTAATTCCAAAATGAAGAACAGGACTACATAGTCTTAGGAAATTGTAATTTGTTTCTTTGTCATATTGCGTCATAAAGGATAGAATAATGACTTGGTAATCAGCATTTCCTTTGAAGAGACAAGAAATATCGATTTCAATATCGATCTTTGACTGGATAGAAGATAAGGAATTCACGTTTATTGAAGGTATTTTGCTGGCTTAATGCTAATCCCTTAAACCACACATTGCAATGCTAAGTTAGGATCAATGTGGGATCAATGTGCATTCCTTTTGGGTTTATTCTGTATAGGCAATAATAAAACATTTTCTTAGTCAAAAAAATATATCCTTGGATTTAAACCAGTGACCTCTGGATTACTTCACAAGCGCATTTAAAAGAAAGTTTCAATACGCCTTTAATATATACATGTTCATATAATTAGAAAGGATTTAAATCATTTTTAACCAACCGTATAGAACTCCCTCTCTCAATTTAAAATATGTTCAGAGATTATTACCTGCTCCTAATATTACTTTCTAATTTCTTACCGATTGTAATGTCCGGTGTCCGTAGTGGATGGTGGCTGGAGTAATTGGACAAACTGGGGGGATTGCTCATCATCTTACGGGGACATAAGCTTCCGTAGTCGGAAGAGAAGCTGCGATAATCCTCCACCACAACATGGTGGCCTCCCGTGCATGGATGGCGAAAAATTCGAAATCGAAGACTGCGACGTGGGTCCATGCACCGTCTCGAATGGTGAGCAACCAGTTGAAACAAACAAACTCACCTTGTAATTACAACAGATCGAATGATCGAATGTAACAATGGGTGACTTTGGAGATGCTAGAGGGCGGCAGACTTGCCGGTCCTTTTCAGTTGTTCTCAATATCGTGCACATGCTCAGAATTACGTAAACATTATTGGGAAAAGGACCAGTAACGCTGCTGCCACCAGCGTCTCCTATTCATTTATATATTTTGTTTCAAGTTTTTGTGGTAGTTCTCCAAACAAAATATATAAACCAGTTGAAATATTTTGTAAAATGTTTGTAAACACATCCATTCAATATATTTATAGAAACCAACATGTTAACGTTTCAGTTTTTTTCGTTGTGTTATTAGTGAGAAAATAGTGAATGTATTCAAATCTGTTTTTAATGCATTCTAATGGAAAATGGATCACTAACATGGTCTATTTCAATTTGTTTTTAAATTATTATACATTTCACGTTTTCTCAAAAATGAAAGCATGTTAGACGGAATAATTTATCAGAATTTTTGATGTTTTTAGATTACAATTCAGTAATTGTGTAATCGGATAATTATCAACGTACACTTTCTATAATGACTTATAAGACTTTTAAGCATATTACTCTGAGTAATGCTTACTCTAATTAGATTATGTTTTATGTATTCGTTTTCTTCTTTAAGATGTACCGCCATGCGACGATGAAGATTACAGCTCACAAGAGGGCGGTAGCGGCTGCCAGGGTAATGCATGGTAGTGGTGACGAGAGCAGTTTTTCGCCTGAATATGTGGATGGACCGTAAATAGCTCTTCCCTGGTCACTCCACTTTGAGACCAGCATCTTTTGCACGTAGGATGGCAGTTGAATGTTTTAAATGAGGGGCTTATTGAGAGTGATATGGGCCTTTCAAATCCCCTCCCCACCTGTGCATCTACCCTGAGGATTATTATTGTATAAATTGTCCATATCCCCAACATATGGGTGAACTCAATTGTTTCCAATCCTGGGGAGTTACTTATTAACAAATAATAGATCAAACCCTGAACAAAACGTCTAGAATGGGGATCACAAATTTGAGCAGATCCCCGAGTCAGACCTCGTGCAGCGTAGATGTAATATAAACCATAACATCCTATATATAATTTTGGATAACAGTATTAGAATTGTTGCCATTTTGGTTCCGACATACCGTGATTATTATACTCCCATTCCTTCCCCTATAGCATGTCTCGCACGCTAACAAGGACACCAAAATAATACAAGTTCAATTACATTTTTGTTTTGCAAAAAGATTTTATTAGATTTTTGATTACAATTAGTGTTTATTGTTTGGTTCAAATCAACGGATTAAGACGAATAAAACACTGTGAACCCTAGGTTTTGTGATTTATGGATTCAGTTGTTGAGCATGATGCATAAATTATGTACGCCATGTGATTAAGTTGGACTCTTGCCTTTAGACAAATTTCCACTTTTGGCAAGCCTTTTATGCATTCATATGAGTTTTAATCTAACCTGTGAAATGTTCAGCTCAATTAGTCCAAACATTGCTGAGAAAAGGGAAAAGTTTATTTATCGTTCTCACAATGATTAATTACATTTTTTGTTTTGGAATTTTGATCAGCCACCAGATTTTAATTCAGTAATTGACAATTATTACATCAAGTACAATTTATGCACAACTTCAATCAGTTTTTGTTTGTGAATTTCATTGTTAACATTCCTTTAAAGTAATGCTTTCAGTCCAAACAAAATAATAGAGGTTTGTAATTTATATATTATAGTATTATTTTCATGCAAAGCAAAGCAAAAGCGTTTTAAAGCAAACTAGACAATTCCAAACTGTCATTTCTATCAAGCTTAAAATATCATGTCATGCTACACAGGTAAACACAACTTCCTAACCAAGGGTAAGGGTCTCAAAAAAGAGGGGTACACGGCAAAAAGGGGCGGGGCACACTGCCAAGAAGGTGAGGGAAGACACCCATAAATGTATGGTAAATGTACGCCCATGGTGATATAAAAAGGGGAGCACATTCCTCCCTGGATCCGCCAATGTTCATAACAGTATCAGTGGTGACATTAATTACCAATACCTTATTAATGTTGCAATTGCAACAATTAAGAATTTCAAAATTGTGAAACTATAGATCCAAAATGTCAATCAATATTACTCGAAAGAAAACACAAAGTAATTAAAGATGCATCGCCCATGTTTTTGACGGCAATTTTGGGAAATTGTTTATCTGAAAATAGTTTAAAATGAACTATTTCATAACATACCGTATTTGTCAAAAACAAGGTTTAATATGTATTCGGTGTAATATGACAGGGCCAGCCACGGGAGATATTTGCTGTAAAACAGTGCTTCTACCGAATAGTTTGCGAAATATCTCACTTTCAGGTATTTCTTGTCCTTTCTAAGAGAAATAACACTTTTCAGGCAAACAAATGCAGGAAATTGGCGGTGAAATAGTCAAAAATACATGGGCTGCATCAAGTAAATGACGTTTGAAATGAATCATTATTGATCTTTGTAATTTTAAAACAATGCTAAAATGCTTTAATAATCTTTCTAATTTTATTACAGCTGTTTGTTTACGCGCTGTCGCTGGTAGTGACAATAGACATGCCAATTGGTCGACTAATCGTTATCTGAAATGAGAAGAATTTTCAAATAATCGTCAGTTAAACAAAAAACACAATTTGGTACAAAGACGGGTAACACTTTAAAAATGAACAAGATATATTTAAAAATACTTGTTGTCAGATGATACCTTTATCTTTCGAAAGTTTGCACAATTAAACCAAATTGTGTACCATTATTAAAGGGAAATTCCTGACTTAATATTTTCGCAACTGGAAATAAAGCGTTTATTATATTTATATATTATTAAATTTATATATATAATTATTATCAATGATAAACATTTCATCATATTTACATAGGAGTTTGATACTGGCGAAGTGAATAAAATCTGTCCAGAGGAGATTTTACAACTGATCCCATCATGTCCATTTATAATTGAATGTCTATAGCGTGTATAAGAACTGCAACTATTATGTGTGTGCATCATTTCCTCATTTAAAGGAAGATACAAAATTTGGTTTTGGAAACGTACGTTCAATTCAACCATTTAGATTTCAAGAAAAATATCATAAAACTAACCTGTGTTCCAGGTTTTATGAGAAAGACATAAAATGTTGACATGTTTGTTATGTTTTTCAAAAAGTACCCAGACGGTTGCAACGTTGTGTAAATTCTACATTATTAATTCCAATTTGTCTCTAAGATAACTGCACAATACACAATCATTTTGTAAGGATGATCGTTACTTGTATCAACTTAACATCAAGTAAGTTTTTAGAAAAATATTCGTTAATTTGATTATCTTGTAATATCCAATGTTGTACCTTCCCCATCACGGCAGATCACTCCAGCATCTTCGTTGTGCTGGCATTTGATGGTCTGCTCCCAGCAATGCGACGGGCAGTCGGTGATTTTGCTCTCTGAACCACTGCACTTCACTTTATCCATGTGGATGGCGCCCTCTCCCGGACCAAAGAAGGCACCAGACTTGGCCTCCTCTGCACCGGGGAAACCAAGTTGATGGCAAACTACTTCAGCATCATTGATGTCCCAGTCGTTATCACAGATAGTACCCCAGCGGCCATCACGGTAGATCTCAACGCGGCCGCTGTGATTACCGCTGACGTGATTACCGCTGCCAACCAGTCGAATGATATCTGTGGTGACACGCGTCAAAATAATAATTTTGAATCCATCAATGGAAGGGCCAACATTCACATACAACACTGATGTATAAAGGAAACATTATGATAAAATGTGAAGACGATGGAAAAAGATATATAGCGGACTGATGAAATCGGATGAAGAGTACATAAATGCCCCATTCTGAAAAAGTCTACTTTTGACAGTCATTGTTGTCCTTTATAATGAGGTTTGGTAATATCTATGGCAAAAAACGATCCGATTTCTGATCCACTCTTTCCAACTCTAGAAAATATAATTGTTTGTGTTTTTTCCAATTTACAGATTACGTTAATTGCCGAAATAAAATAAGGCATAATTATGGTAATGGTAATTATAGTACTGTATGGAAACTGAACTGCAAATCACTCCGGCTTCATGTGAGTGGTTATGCTGTTGAGAGCTAGTACGAACAAATAGACAGTTGTCCAGTCGGTTCTCTGTCCCTTCACATGCAACTCGATCCATCACAGCTGGTAGGTCACTCTCCCCAAATGAGGACCCAGTCGTAGCTTTGAGTGCTTGTAAGAAGCCAAACTGGCGGCACACAGTTGTCGCATCCTGGATATCCCAGTCTCTGTCGTTCACCGCACCCCAGGCATCGTTGTGGAAAATTTCAACTCGACCGCTTCGTATGCCATCACCATCCACTAAACGAAGCATGCCCTGGATGTCTGATAAACCAGAGATAAAAAATGTAAAGAATACGGTAATGACATGTGAAGAGTGTCGCACCAATCAAATGGCAAGGATCTGCGAGCGTGTTTATAATATATATATTTATTTATGCAAATCGCCCCACACAAGGCCAATGGCCACTCCAAGGTGGGGCTACTAAGTCATTGAGTTGTTACAACGACTCCTACACGCTATGAAGACGATCCTGAAGACGATCAGAGCATACTGATCGAAACATCGAGTTGTAACCTCCAGTTCTTTTCAGAACTAATTACTACTCAATAGAGAATTTCACATGGTGTCACCGCAATTAGTCTTACTTATCCTCTTCACCATGCAAAGCTACAAGTTTTACCTATGTATGCCTATGGTTCCTTACCACGATAAAAGCTCTGATCATAAAAACCGTCGTCATACATCGGGGGTGGGGTAGTCGTACACTTTTGGTCCAGTGGACGAAATAACACCCCCCACCCCCGCACATTTAATGAGAAACATTCTTAACCTTGAATTTCCAAGAGTCCAGCGATTATCCGTCCACCGTAGCCGCTAAATTCCACTGTGATATCAGACAGCGATGATTTTGGGCTTTGAAGCTAGGCCTATATTGTGCCTAATATTGCGGCCATTTGAGATATTGAAAACATGAACAAATTATGTCATTTTCAACTTGGTGTACCTTGCATGAAACATGCAAGTTCATACCAAGATACCGAAATTGAATAATTATTGTTGTCCCTGTTGAAGAATTATGATCCCCCTCCCGACTCCCCCGGGGCCATAAAAATGGGGCACTTAAGCATAGAGCTATTTTTTCTTTTTGTTCATCAATCTTATTTCAATGTTATTTCAAGGCAAAGCTGCATTGTCGGAATAGCAAGCACCATAACATCCTATTTTTTGGTTGAGATGTCAGCAGAAACATTCTTAACATCTCAAACAATATTCGTCAGTTATTCTTTACAATAATGATCTTATGTCTTATTTTAACGCGATGTTCACGTTCTTTGGTTTAATTTCAATTTTATGGAGTGTCGTGGCCGAGCGGTTTAGCTTACCGGACTCAAGTTCTGGTGTTAGCAGCAGAATGTGGGTTCGAATCCCGGCCGTGACACTTGTGTCTTTGAGCAAGACACTTAACCATAATTGCTTGCAGAGGCAGTTTAACAACTGCCTTGTTCTGGACTAGTTACCCCTCCCAGTCCTATTCGCACCGTGAAGAGGCTGGTTATTAACTTGTCTTGTTTCGCTGCGAGGGGCTGGTTTCTTCAGTAGTTCTGAAAAGAACTGGAGATTACAACCCGATGTTTCGATCAGTATGCTCTGATCGTCTTCAGGATCGTCTTCATAGGCATACATGTTTACTGATAGGTTTGGTTTGTTTCCCTTTCCTTTCGATGCCCCATTCCACCCATTTACCCTGGGACTTGTCATACATGATCGTCCATATCCAGGGGTTTATCCCCATCCACTAAAAATGTAACATTCCCTGAGATAGAACACAATGAAAAATTACTGGTGGAATCTGAAAATATGGAATGCACCAAAGTTACGCTAGACTGACTCCCTCCCCTCGGCCTTCAAAGGGGCAGCGATTTTGTGATTGGGGGATTTGGTAACGAGCAGGACTCCAGTCCAACCCCAACGACTGCACCCCTACACCAATCGATCCCACATTTTTGATGTTTCAGTGTTTATTTTTTATCTTATATTAACAAAAAAAATGAAAAAAAGTTCATCTTCTGGAAAAGGCTAATCGGCGTGTCTAACTGTCTATATTTAAACGTATGTTAAATTTACACGCATGACACCCCCAAATCCTCCAAAGCAAAATATAATAGTTGAGGAAGTACGGTAATTTCACGCGCAGCGCAAACAAACCGCGCTTTAGCTAGTAGCTTCTATAAGAGACGTACCGTATATCAGCATGCTCGAGTTTAATACAAAAGGTAATTCCTATACAGGATATCACGTGCTTTGTATGCATTTATATGGCAATAGATAGAATTCTCATACATTTTGTGACACTGTGACTATGCACTTTATTATACCTTGACAACCGAGGACTTCAAATTTGAAACGATACACAGTACTGCTCCAAGTGGCTGGTGATATTCGCAGATATCTTGCAGTCAGTACATCAGGGAAGACGACAGTCACTGGTGTCCCAGACCTGTCGTTCCCTGTGAGCTAGTGAATAAATATGTAGGCCTATGTGTTAAAATAATGGAAATTGCTTGCATTCGGAGCGTCTCTTCATATCACAACTGCAAATGCATTGAACGTTGGCTATCGTACCATGATTCGGTGGAACTAACGAATAATAGGTTATTTTAACGATCTGGACATAATATTATACCATGTGTTTCACTCTTTTCACTGGCAATTTATTTTTTAATCGGAATATTTCCATTTTCCTCATAAAAGGGAAGCAAATCTTTATCAAATGAGATATTTCACAAATAACTGACCGAAACATAGTTGAGCCGTCCATAAATGTCCATAGTTTGACTGGCAATGAATTAAACATGCTGTGTCATAAATTCATTTATTCACATTACTATCTGTCAATTATTTTGTTCTTTATTATTCAATAATAAAATATAAAATCAATGATAATGTAAAATTAGGTATTTGATAGAAAAGTAAGTATTTTACTAGTAACAGAGCAATGCACAAAATTGTAACCAAAAAGGACGGGACAAAAGGATTCACATAAAATATGCATCTTGAAAATCCATCGACCGCATGATTGATGTTCTCCCACTCCCCACATGAACCCAACCTTAAAACAAATTACGCATAGAACAGTACCTCCAACTCACAATGCACTGTGGAATTATCCACTCTTACTACTTACCTGCATGGGCGTCAACAGGTGGGGGACGGGGGGGACATGTCCCCCCCACTTTTGAAAGTGGGGGGGATATCATATCGTTTGTCCCCCCCACTTTTCAGAACAATAATTTAAAAAAATGGCAGGCATATGTTCGATTTTTTGTATCAATTGCTGACTCAAATAGAATCAAACTCGATATTAGTGAAAACAGCCATTTTTCGACTCATCAAATGTAGAGCTTCAGTTTTGGTGAAAGAAAACATTCATCAGTTTAACATTGAGATGACTCAGATGAGCATGTGAAATACTAACACAAATGTTGGGACAGGCAAAAAGTAGATATAATCTGAATTATTCGTGGAATTATAATAGAACTAGGACCTTTAATTCAGGAGCGGATGATCGCGGATCCGGGGGGGGGGTCAGTTTTTTGTAGCATGATTAGTTTGAACAAATAGTATAAATTTCAATATTTTTTCTTCAAGAAATATACAATTATTTAACAAAATATAGCACCATTTAGCACCTAAGCACCCTTAATTATGCAAACAATCTCTAAGGGCAAGGGGACACCCCCTCCCCTTAGATAACTCCCCAGGACACAGATCACTAATTGGGGCTCATGTCCACCCCACTTTTCATAAGCTGTTGACGCCCATGCTTACCTGTACAGTTTCTCCCTGTGTATCAGCTAAGCTCTGCCAATCATCTGACAGGCCAGTATCGCTGTACTGCACGGTGAATGTTAAGACAACCTCGTTGATGTGTCCCCCAACTATTACCCCTGTAATAGGTGATTTCTCACCCAAGTCAACTTGGATCCATTGATTTGCTGGTGATATCGGTATCCAGCTGAAATTAGGTGTGCCTGCGAACATCAAATTGTAAAATTGTGTTTCTGTATTACCTGTATTAAATTATATTCTTTATGTATAATTATGTACATAAACCAACATGCAAAAATTACAGCTTTATATTTCGTTGGATCGTTTTGGAGACAAAAGTTAACATTCATTCAGATTTTATTTATTCATTATATTGTGAAAATGGATCAGCTGATGATTAATTACACGTTATTTGTTTTATAAAATACACCATATCAGAAGGATTATTTGGTTTCATTACCATCTTATATATATATATATATATATATATATATATATATATATATATATATATATATATTATATACTTGTAGTAAAACTAGTGGAACGCTGGTAGTTGTAACTCAGAGTTTCACGCGTTATGCGATCATCAGACAACTGATAGTCACCAAGTGATTACTCCTATATATAGGCCTACACGCACACGCTCACGTACAGGTTACTCGCTCATTGATGCGTGGTAATTACCTATTGTTTGCGGGCCTTGTGTGTAAGCTTGTTGGCGGTGTGTGGTTTGTTAACTCGGTACTGTTCGATCCTCGTCACGTGTCATCGCTTTTGAAGTTGCAGAGGTAGAACTTGTTTTCATGGCGGCATTTTGATATGAGTTCGGGTCGTTTGTTCAGGAGTATCCTCTTGTCGGCGTTTATGATGGAGAGCTTCTCTGTGAGGCAAAGGTTGCACCGTTTCGATTCGCTGTTGTATGCTTGAGATCTACAAGGCTACCGACCAGTTGATGGTGAATGGTTTCTTGTTCCTTTTCAATTGCCAAATGTGCTTGGAGAGTTCCGTGCTGTTCTGGTACTTCTCATGCCTGAAAGACTGTGTGTGGTTGCCGTATCTTAGCTTGAATGGAGGCGCGGTGAGACCTATGTACAGTTGAGAGTTGTTTGGTTGCTTAACTTCGGCATTGTAGATGATAAGTAAGACTAATTGCGGTGACACCATGTAAGAATCTCAATTGAGTAGATGATGTTGCTGGCCTGGCACTTTCCTTGTAGAGGGCATAGGTCTTTCTTGCGGCAGTTGCAGTCCTTATACGGTCGGTCCCTTTGTCGTTCGATGAGACTAGTTTGTTGTGTGCCTTGATGATACTGGCGATGTTGGGCATGCAGCTGTAACTGATCTTGACCGTGTTCCTGTTGAATATCTTGTTCAGTTTGGAGTTCCTCGGGAAGTGCTTGCCGATGAGTTTCAGGAATATACCGCCAATGTTTGTTGTCACGTTTTTGCTGAATGGAGGGTTGAACCAGATGACGTTGCGCTGCCTGTTCCGTTTTTCCTTAGTAGGTTGGCTATCGATGTAGGTGAGGCCTTCCGTGTATCCGCTGGATCTTAGTGCGTCCTCGTAAGCTGGGGAGGCTTTCTTGAAGATTTCTTCATCGTGCGAGATGCCCGATATGCGTCGGCTGATGGAGGCAGGTAGGTTCTTGATGATGTTAGGCGGGTGGTTAGACTGCTTGTGGATGTACATGGGTCGGTCGTTTGGTTTCCGGAAGGGGTAGTGCTTGCCGTTGCTCAGATTGAAGGTGATGTCGAGAAAGTTCGTGATCTTTAGGTTACCGTCGATTGTGATGCTTAGGCCGAGTTCCTTGAATAACTTTGTTATGTCCTTCCTGATTCGGTCGGCTCTGCTGCCAGTGATGTTTTTGAAGACTGCCAAGCCGTCGTCCCTGTAGAGTCCAATTCCTTCTTTCCCATACCGTTTTGATAAGGTGTCCAGGATGTAGAGGCCTACCAACTCGCATACCTAAGCCCCGTCGTAGCTGCCCATTGTTACGTCGAAGAGGTCATTGTTGCCTTTTTTCCTCCATGGCGTGCCTTTGTCGAATAGTAGAGACTTCCTGGCGTGCATGATGATCTTGGTGTCTTGTTGGGAGATGTCAGCGTGTTTTTTTAGCGAAGGCTATGGCTTTTCTCAGCAGGCTTTCCGATATGGAGGGGTAGAAATCAACGATGTCAAAACTGATGAATGTGTGCTTGTCCTTTTCCTTGATGTTCTTGAACCACTCTATCACTGACGTCGAGTTCCTCCACTGGTTGACCGCTATGGCAGCTCTTACGGCGTTGTTAATTCTGTCCAAGATTTGTTGGCTGACAATTCCTGTTTCGCTCTTTGCGGGGTTGATGAGTCGGCACGGTAGGTTGTTTTCGAAGTTGTCCTTGTGGTCTTTGAGGGTTATGAATGCTTGTTTCATTGCCATGGTCTCCATTCGGTCGTCTATTTCGAGTTCTGCAGCGATGGTTTGTGCCTCGGCGTTGATGCTGCTAAGAGTCGTCATGTTGGTGGTTTGGTAGTTCTTGGTGATGTTTTCTCTGAGCAGCTTTTCATACAGGGTGCGGTCGGTCTCGTACAGGTTTCTTGTCTTGTCAGCAGGGATAAGCATCTTTGTGGAGCTCTTGATCTTGTTGACATCCTTTCTGAGCGTGTCTTGGAACTGATCGGTGACTTCCTTTGTTCTTACGTTCTCAATCATTTTCAGCATGTCATCTTCAAATGGTTTCAGCTCATCAATTTGCGGTGGGCACTTTCTGCTCCGGAACCCAAACTTATGGTCGTTCTGTGTGTCGTCGTTGGAATCGTCACTATCGTCGTCCTCGTCTTTAGCTTTTAGGAAGAAGAAGGCTTTCCATCTCATGCGTTTGATGACACTTTCAACATTTTCAATGAGTCTCTTCTTGTACGTGCTTGTAGGCGGTATAGGGATGTTTTTCATGGAGTAATTGAAGTTGACTTGGTGAGGCTGTTCCATTTTCGTCGTCCTTATACAGATAGGCGAGAGTGCTCAACTGGTAACAGGAGCGATGTATATATATATATAAATTAAATCGGGAGGGTGGCCTTATCTTTCGATCCAATCCGGACCTTCATATATATATATATAATAATTCACTCAGTTTCTTTTTGGGCATGCAATTACCAATGGTCAAAATTCCGTGTAAAGGTAGGGTTATACACCATTGGTATCTACCCTTACATTAACATGACATAGTGTTTTATGTAAAGGCTTACATAGTGTGAAGTTTGTGATGACATCGTCTTCAATTGTAATGTCAGTATATACGGTATAGTACTTAAATGTTTAGAGAAAACAATTAAACAATGTATAATATTACCGAAATTATGGAGTAACGCACGCTATCGGTAGAGAGCCTGACCATTTATCAATAAGTTTGAGAAACTATTATTTTGTCCACTTTCTCAGAAATATTTCAAGCAATCTTCTGAAACTTTAAATGTAAAACTTTAATGTAATTGATTTCTATAAGATCTTTTTTAAATTCTTTAATCTCACATAGTACGAAAGCAAATGACAACAAACTAATGTGTGATATGTCTGTGGTATTTGTTTGAAAGCAAAGAAAGATAAATATTAAAACAAAAACACCAATAAGTGACGTCATTGCTCACTGTTGGGTCAAAACAATCATTTACATCAGACCTACCAACATTAAGTCGAGCTTTTGTGACTGCAAATGCAGCGCTATTCTGGGTGGATGCCGTGATGCTACTATCAGGAATTGCTCCACTCTCCATTCCTAACGGTCCACTGGTACAGGAGGACAATACTGAAAAGTGTATATCTAATAATTAATACAAGCATTTAGTTCCATCAGAATTTACCTCAAACGTATTTGTTATATTTGAAGAGCAATGCAAACATATTGACATTTCCCCCGATGATGTCATTTAAGACTATAAGCATGTACAAAATGTGGATTGCTACGTCACCTGGTGGATGTGGCTTTTTGGCAACTTGTGATTCTTGTTTTCCTCCCGTGGTTGGATAGGCTGAGCATAATCCTAGAATGCAAGGGAAAAGCATGAAGGCAAAATGTATTTAATATTTTCGTTTTGGTTGAATTTTTCCAAATAATGAACATGGAAAATGGAACCTCACAAACAAAGTCACTTGTAAAATTCTACCAACTGGTGCGTATACGTGTGGTTATACCTCTATGGTTATACAATACATGTTTTTGGTCAGATTCATACCGGTAGTATAGGGAAATCCTAGACAAAAGTATAACTAAAGGTAATTCAAAAATAACCAAATTGTCAAATTATAAGATAAAACTTACAGTACTTAGTGAAGCTGATGATGGTATTAATCTTCCTTATAGAAATAATGTCCTGCTAATTAGAATCCAGTCTTTGCTTTGAACCTCCGTTTGAACATAAACTTGTTTTATCTCTACTCTGGACTCCTGTTGAGATCAATCTCGGGATTTAACTTGAAATCCTGGTATGAACACACCAGCAGGTGGCGCTTGAAGTTTGAGCGTGGGGTGGACTTCGATTGTAAATGTTAATTAAATATCTTTATGGGGAAAAAATATATTCTAAAGGCCTGTAGCGGTTTTCATCTGGACAAGATATCAGAATGTATCGGATAATGAATTGTATTGGTTTAAATTAACAAATCATCAAATAATCTACATGGGATTATGATAATTTGATATTTACAACAACCAAATTATATTTTTACCTCAAGTCAAAAATTGTGTACTATTCTATTAAAGAAAACATAGTATCACTAGTATTGTTTTGGTGAACATGTCTATACTATTAAAGAAATGTCACTTGAATGTGGTACTTATAGAATTTCAGAGGTATACCATTTCAATGAAAGACAACATAATTGCTCCCTGAATAATAAATCAAAAGTTTTTAAAGGATTAAACATGTTTAAAATTGGTCTTCCTAAAGAAGAACAAATTTAACAGGTAAAAACTGAAATATGTCAGTAAGTAAAAGTCGGTTGTTAAGTGTTTATTATGTTAAATACTAGAGACGATTCCATGCGGACAACTTAAGGGCCGATTGAGATGGAATGAACAAAGTTGTTAAGAGTTACACCCTGTTAAATGTTTCAGCCTGATTTGTAATAGGACACTAAGACAAATGAAGGATAATAAAGCACTGGGAACTAACGAAATAAATAGCGACATCATTAAAGCTGGAGGTGAGGAGACAGCTTTGCAGCTAAGAAAAGCTATACAATCAATTGCTTAGTAATTAAAAACGTCCAAAACGACAGATTTCAAAGTGACAATTCAAAAATATAATTTTTTGATGAAGAAACGTCTTTCAAAAAGAGACTTACTTCAAAAGCCGTTTTCTTCAAATGTAAATTTTGTCTAGTGGGCAAGTTTGTATCACTTCGTGAGACCAGTTATGCGTCATTAATGATCCTTATATTATCACAAAGTAGGCCCATCGAAAGGTATTTAAAAGTGTGGGGGCACGATGGGTTTTGTCCAAGGGCAGATCTATATAAACACACTTTCTGGGGGAGACTGCTGGGGGGCGGACTTGCGAGCACGCTTAAGTCGCTCTCTGATGAAATACGAGCGATTTCAGGACCAGGTTGCTAAGTAAGCATATTCTTAGCTAAAATTGTTTTGGAGAGGAAAAATGCAATTGCATGGGGGGATTTTAAAAGTGGGAGTACAGTGTTTTTTTTTTTGTCCATGGGCAGATCTATAGAATCACACTTTCTGGGGATGCTGGAGGAGTGGACTTGCGAGCGCGATGCGCCGAAGGCATTAACGGCGTGAGGTCTGGGGCCCGCTTAATAAGGGGCCCAGGAACATTCTGGGCGCTGTCAGATGCAATGATTTGTATAAGCGTTTTCAGGACCAGGTTTGCTAAGTATTCTACGATAAAACCCTTCGGGGAGATAATTACAATTGCACAGGGGGTGGGGGTTCAGATTTTGAAGAAAAAAAATTGATATTCCCATAAAATTTTGAAAACATTAAAAAAAAACATGTAATTTTTATTGTGGAAATATATTTATTTGTTTGTACTGCTTTACAAAAGTACTTTTCTAATGGATTGGAATGTCTGACATAGACACTATTTGTGACCTCCGTCGGCAAATAATTTGGGAAACATGCCATACACTCACTCGTTAAATAAATTCACACAGAAATCTAATTTATACTTACACCCAACAAACAACCATGCATGGGTGGAGATATCGTGGGATATTTATGACGGGCGAAGGCAATAGGAATGACCCAAGAATGTATCCTCCTCTTAAAAAAAGAAAGAAACTTATTCACAGTGTACAAAATAATACACTTTTCCATTTAATTTGGATTACAGGCACTCCAATAGACCTGGCTAACAGGCATGTTATTTCTAAAATATTCTCCTGCCCACGGTACCCCCAGGCCTCAGTACCGTAGTTTAGCGCATTTTTCAGATGATGAAATAAAAATTCTCGCACAATTTTTGGCGATTTTTAACTGTGTCTGTGTGCAACTTGCGATATTTTCACAAAATTTCCAACTCAAGGTCATGTGTTTGATACCCACGTGAAAACATTTCCTTTTCTAAAAACTCAACATGCAATTGCAAAAAACGTGGGGCACGGGACCCAAGTCCCGGGTGCGACGAGCCTGCAAAGGGCGCTATAATCACAATTTTCGGCTGTTTATCATAAGAATTGGCACAAATGGTGTTTTGAATAACAATATATAATTGAAATGCGTCATTAATGATCCATATATTATCACAAAGGGTGCTATTAAAGATGTTCGGCGTTTTTATGTTGGACTTGGCTTAGATGAACTTACAAGATGTAACCATCTAACATCAACACTGATGGAAGATAAAGTAAAGTCTAAATCATAATTATTTTAAAAGAAAGTCCTCCCATCCCCGAATATCCGCCTGTCATAATGTAATTGTGTTTTTCTTCAAATTATGGTATCGTATTTAAAAAAAAAAATTATTGTGTTTTCAAGGGTAGTGGAATTGATTATAACTGCCATTTTTGTGGACATTTGATGAGCTTTAAAAAGTTGTTTTAAAACTTGTTGTGTTGTGTAAAACCTTTAATTCTTTTGGTAAGTTTAATTATCTTATATGTTTACAATAACTAAAGAAAATCTAGTTTCAACTAGCAAATCATAAAAAAATAAAATGGGGTATTTATATAGCACTTTTAACAAGATCAATGCGCTTACCAAATCGACAAATAAAACCTAGCAATGGCTACAAAGAAAATAAAATGAGACGGTTTTGAGAAGAAATCATAGTTGAACATACAAACATTTCACGAAAGAGACTCTATTTTAAATATTGTGCACTTTATTAAAAAGAAAATCAAATAATGATAGCTAAATCGGCATGAGCATTAAGTATTTAATTTTATAAATCCTTTTACAAAATAAAAGGGAAATAATACTCACGGAAAATAACTGTGATCAACAGCAGCATGAATCCCGCCACAGTGAAAGTAGACGCCATGGTTTCAGTTTCTAGAAAAAGTGCTTCTGCAATTCTGGCAAAGTATGGGAGTGATCCAGTTTTTATAGCAGTCTTCAACAACTAGAGATGTCTGTGCACTGTCACGTGTTTTTCATGTTCCGAGGGAAATGCAAATACTTCAACCAATAGGACATCCATCTGGGTGTGGTTTTATATGCAAATATTATAGGCCCATCTGACGGACCTTAGATATGCAGAGAACGTAGCTTCAACCACAACATCAGTAAAAGATATGGGGAAGTAGCTTAACCTCCAGTTCTTTTCAGAAATCAAATGCAAAGGAAAAACCAAAATGTATGACCAACTTTGTATCAGGAGACAACATCAAAATAGAAAACCATCAGATTCAGTGGACAATTACAAATACCTTGACCAAACACGGAAAATGGACAACACCACGAAATAAGACATACGGTAATGATCAGGATCAGAGCAGGATGGAGTGTTTTGGAATGCAAAAAAGCTACTGACAGACAATAAAATACCAATGCCACTTCGACGAAGAATATATTGTCAATGCGTCCTAACAACTACGACCTATGGAGTACAGACATGTTCCAACAACAAACATTGATAACGACACAAAGAGCATTGGAAATGAAAATGCTATATCAAACACTTCGTGACAAAGTCAAATATACAGAAATAAGACACAAAGCAAAGGTTAAGGATATCATAGAAAATATCAAGGAAACAAAATGAAGATGGGTAGGACATAAAACAAGATGTAAAGAAAACAGATGGACAAAAAGACTCATAGAATGGCAACCAAGAAATGGCAAGAGAAGAATAGGGAGACAAAAGAGAAGATATTATATGAACACAGCAACATGGGAAAGGACGGCTTCACCTAACATTGAATGAACACAGCCTGTAGCGTATATTATCACAAAGGGTGCTATAATCACGATTCTGGGCTGTATTATTAAAGTTTCTGGCTGTTTTACATTAGCCTTTGCACAGATGGAATTTAGAATAACATTATATAATTGAAATGCGTCATAATTGAAAAGCGTTATTAATAATCCCGTATATTATCACAAAGGGTGCTATAATCACAATATTCGGAAGAATAATTACAATTTTCGGCTGTTTTCATTAGACTTTGCACAGATGGTATTTTGAATAACTTTATATAAGAGCGTCATTATTAGTGATTGGTATATTATCACAAAGGGTGCTATAATTACAATTTCCAGAAAAGGGCTTCTGCAACGAAGTTTAAGACTGACCCATTTATATTATCACAAAAGGTGCTATAATCACGATTTTCGGAAGAATAATTACAATTTTTGGCTGTTTTACATTAGACTTTGCACAGATGGTATTTTGAATAACTTTATAAAAGAGCATCATTCGTGATTTGTTTATTATCACAAAGGGTGCTACAATAATGATTTTCTGAATTTTAACCATGAACTGTGCACAGATGGTGTATTGAATAACAGTATATAATTGAGATGCGTTATTAATGATCCGTATCATAAAAGGGTGCTATAATTACGATTTCCAGGGCTTCTGCAACGAAGTATAAGACTGATCCAGTTATTATGACAGTCATCAATAAGGTGAGATGTTTTTCTTTTTCCGAAGGAAACGTGAATATTTCACTGAAGAGCAACCAATAGGATATCTGGGTGTGGTTTTATATGCAAATATAAAAGGCCCACCGTACATACATGTCTGTTTTTACCAAGCATACAATTGGCGTTTGATCACAGTTTCTGAACATGCTTATGCCTCCATGTTTTTGTGTTTGAGTTCCATTTGAACCTCAGTAAACGTACCTACACTTTCAAAAGAACAATGTTTACTTATCCGTAACAGGACTTGTGAAGTCACCATGAAGTCACCATGGTTCTCCATGAACCATAATCTATCTCACTCAGCGACAGTCGAGATACGAGTTGTGCAATAAGGTTCTTTTCTACGGAAGCCGGATAGTGCCAAGGGAAATATTTTTCATGAGTGCGTGAATATTATTTTTGTACCATTTATCTGGCGGCCGCCACTTATTATCTGGCGGCCGCCACTTAATTATCTGGCGGCCGCCACTTAATTATCTGGCGGCCGCCACTTATTTTATGCATTGTTTTGAAATGTAGCATGTCATCGGTGTCAACCAGTTAAAATCAACAGGTAAGCCTCAACTGTCGGCTTTTATCTTTGTAATTATTGGATGTTCCAAACTACAATTGCTTCCGGCACTTAATTATCTGGCGGCCGCCACTTAATTATCTGGCGGCCGCCACTTATGTACTACACGTTCTTTATTTATTTCGCGGGTTTAGAGTGCGCGCGCGCGGGTGGTGTTTCTTGTCTATTGATGGCCTCCGTGCACTTTCAGCTTTCTCTACTTTATCAGGTAAGGTTGATAATTATGTGGCGGCCGCCAGATAATTAAGTGGCGGCCGCCAGATAATAAGCGGCGGCCGCCAGATAATTAAGTGGCGGCCGCCAGATAATTATGTGGCGGCCGCCAGATAATTATGTGGCGGCCGCCAGATAGTTAAGTGGCGGCCGCCAGATAATAAGTGGCGGCCGCCAGATAATTAAGTACAAAAAATATATTCACGCACTCATGAAAAATATTTCCCTTGGCCCTATCCGGCTTCCGTACGAATAAGTTTCCGAATGTTATAACTGGTAGTGTTACATTTTTGTCTCCGTACAGTTGACGGTAGATGGAGTAAGTGGGGTAAATGGCGGTGTTTACCGGAGTGTGCTAATGGAGGGCAATGTTGGGCTTTGCGTCACCGATTATGTACCGAACCCATCCCAAAACATGGAGCGGAAAGGTGTAAGGGGTCGCGTACGGAAAGGACGCCGTGCTCAGACATTGAATATCCAGGTAATTTATCCAAAATGAAGAATAGGACTACATAGTCTTAGGAAATTGTAATTGTTTTCTTTGTTATATTGCGTCATAAAAGATAGAATAATGACTTGGTAATCAGAAATATCGATTTCAATATCGATCTCTGATTGGATAGAAGATAAGGAATTTGCGTTTATTGAAGGTATTTTGCTGGCTTAATGTTAATCCCTTCAACCACACATTGCAATGCTAACAGTTAGAATCAATGTGCATTCCTTTTGGGTTAATTCTGTATAGGCAATAGTAAACCATTTTCTTAGTCAGAAAAATATATCCTTGGATTTAAACCAGTGACCTCTGGATTACCTCACAAGCGCTCTCAAAAGAAAGTTTCAATACGCCTTATATTCATGTTCATATAATTAGAAAGGTTTTTAAATCATTTTGTAATGAGGTGTATACACATTCAAGTCCCTAACATCACCTTATAGAAAGTCCTCTCTCAATTTAAAATATGCTCAGAGATTATTACCTGCTCATAATATTACTTTCTAATTTGTTACCGATTGTAATGTCTGGTGTCTGTAGTGGATGGCGGCTAGAGTGAATGGACAAGCTGGGGGATTGCTCATCATCTTGCGGGGACGCAAGCTTCAGTAGTCGGAAGAGAAGCTGCGATAATCCTCCACCACAACATGGTGGCCTCCCGTGCATGGATGGCCAAAAATTCGAAATCGAAGACTGCGACGTGGGTCCATGCACCGTATCGAGTTGTGAGCAACCAGTTGAAACAAAAAAAAAACTCACCTTGTAAATACAGATCGAATGATCGAATGTAACAATGGGTGAATTTGGAGATGCTAGAGGGCGGCAGACTTGCCGGTCCTTTTCAGTTGTTCTCAATATCGTGCGCATGCTCAGAATTACGTAAACATTGGAAAAAGGACCAGTAACGCTGCTGCCACCAGCGTCTCCTATTCATTTATATATTTTGTTTCAAGTTATTTTGTGGTAGTTCTCCAAACAAAATATACAAACCAGTTGAAATATTTTGTAAAATGTTTGTAAACACATCCATTCAATATATTTATAGAAACCAACATGTTAACGTTTCAGTTTTTTTTCGTTGTGTTATTAACGAGAAAATAGTGAATGTATTCAAATCTGTTTTAATGCATTCTAATGTGGAAAATGGATCACTAACATGATCTATTTCAATTTGTTTTTAAATTATTATACATTTCACGTTTTCTCAAAAATGAAAGCATGTTAGACTGAATAATTTATCAGAATATTTGATGTTTTTAGATTACAATTCAGTAATTGTGTAATCGGATAATTATCAACGTACACACTTTCTGTAATGACTTATAAGACTTTTAAGCATATTACTCTGAGTAATGCTTACTCTAATTAGATTATGTTTTTTGTATTCGTTTTCTTCTTTAAGATGTACCGCCATGCGACGATGAAGATTACAGATCACAAGAGAGCGCTAGCGGCTGCCAGGGTAATGGTAGCGGTGCTGAGAGCAGTTTTTCGTCGCCTGAATATGCGGATGGACCGTAAATAGCTCTTCCCTGGTCACTCCACATTAAGACCAGCATCTTTTGCATGTAGGATGGCAGTTGAATTTAGTGTTTTAATTGAGGGGCTTATTGATAGTGATATGGGCCTGTCGAACCCACCCCCCTCCCCACCTGTGACTCCAGGCATCTACCCCGAAGATTATTATTGTATAAATTGTCCATATCCCCAAGGGTGAACTCAATAAGTGACTCCCCAGGATTGGAAACAATTAACAAATAATAGTTAAAACCCTGAACAAAACGTCTAACATGACTACAATCCCCACCCTTAGGGATCACAAATTTGAGCAGATCCCCGAGTCAGGCCTCGTGCAGTATGGATGGGGGAGGGTGTGGGGAACAATATGATTAATAGGCCATAACATCCTATATATAATTTTGGATAACAGTATTAGAATTGTTGCCATTTTGGTTCCGACATACCGTGATTATTATACTCCCATCCCTTCCCCTATAGCATGTCTCGCACGCTAACAAGGACACCAAAATAATACAAGTTCAATTACATTTTTGTTTTGCAAAAAGCTTTTATTAGATTTTTGATTACAATTGGTGTTTATTGTTTGGTTCAAATCAACGGATTAAGACGAATAAAACACAATGAACCCTAGGTTTTGTGATTTATGGATTCAGTTGTTGAACATGATGCATACATTATGTACGCCATGTGATTAAGTTGGACAATTGCCTTTAGACAAATTTCCACTTTTGGAAAGCCTTTTATGCATTCATGTGGGTTTTAATCTAACCTGTGAAATGTTCAGCTCAATTAGTCCAAACATTGCTGAGAAAAGGGAACAGTTTATTTATCGTTCTCACAATGACTAATTACATTTTTTTGTGGAATTTTGATCAGCCACCATATTTTAATTAAGTAATTGACAATTATTACATCAAGTACAATTTATGCACAACTTCAATCAGTTTTTGTTTGTGAATTTCATTGTTAACATTCCTTTAAAGTAATGCTTTCAGTCCAAACAAAATAATAGAGGTTTGTAATTTATATATTATAGTATTATTTTCATGCAATGAAAAGCAAAAGCGTTCTAAAGCAAACCAGACAATTACAAATATCATGTCATGCTAAACAGGTTAACACAACTTCCTAACCAGGGGCGGATCAAGGGTCTCAACAAAGGGAGGCAAACAGCAAAAAGGGGCGGGGCACACTGCCAAAAAGGAAGGTGAGGGAACACACCCATAAATGTATGGTAAATGTACGCCCATGGTGATATAAAATGGGGAGCACATTCCTCCCTGGATCCGCCAATGTTCATAACAGTATCAGTGGTGACATCAATTACCAATACCTTATTAATGTTGCAATTGCAACAATTAAGAATTTCAAAATTGTGAAACTATAGATCCAAAATGCCAATCAATATTACTCTGAAGAAAACACAAAGTATTTAAAGATGCATCGCCCATGTTTTTGATGGCAATTTTGGGAATTTTTTTGTTTATCTGAATTTTTTTTATTTTCCTTGAAAAAAGGAAACAAATACTTTAAAATGAACTATTTCATAAAATATTTGTCAAAAACAAGGTTTAATATGTCTTTGGTGTAATATGACAGGGCCCGCCACGGGATTTACTGTAAAACAGTGCTTCTGCCGAATAGTTTATGAAATATGTCACTTTCAAGTATTTCTTGTCCTGTCTACAAGAAAAATAACACTTTTCAGGCAAACAAATGCAGGAAATTGCCGGTCAAATGGTAAAAAAAACATGGGCTGCATCAAGTAAATGACGGTTGAAATTAATCATCCTTGTAATTTTAAATCAATGTTAAAATGCTTAATTTTATTGCAGCTATTTGTTTACGCGCTGTCGCTGGTATAGACAATAGACATGCAAATCGGTCGACTAAGCGTTATCTGAAATGAGAAGAATTACAAAAAAAAATGATCAGTTAAAAAAGCCAACATTTGGTACAACGGCGGATACACTTAAAAACTGAACAAGATATTAAAAAAATACTTTTTGTCAGATAATACCTTTATCTTTAGAAAGTTTGCGTATCAAATATTAAAGGGAAATTCCTGTCTCAGAATACTGCAATAAAGCGTTTATTATATTTATAATATATTTTAGCAATTTGATAAACATTTCATCATAAATACAAAGGAGTTTGATATTGGTGAAATGAATAAAATCGTTCCAGAGGAGATTTTACTCATACCATGTCCTTTTATAATTTAATGTTTTTGTCTATAGCACATATAGGGCCTAAGAACTGCAACTAATATGTGTGTGTGCATCATTTCCTCATTTAAAGGAAGGTACAACATTGGTATTTTGGAAACGTACGTTCAATTCAACCATTTAGTTTTCAAGAAATATATCATAAAAGTAACATGTGAAAATTTCCACACAATAGATGCTCAAGTTTTATGAGGAGACAAAAAATGTTGACATGTTTTTTATGTTTGTATGTGTTGCAAAAAGTTGCCAGACTGCAACAATGTGTAAATTCTACATTATCAATTCCAATTTGTCTCTAAGATAAATGCACAATACACAATCATTTTGTAAGGATGAACGATACTTGTATCAACTTAACATCAAGTAAATTTTAAGAAAAATATTCGTTAATTTGATTATTTGGTAATATCCAATGCTGTACCTTTCCCTAAACACGTTCAAACATAATGTTTATTCTGTACCATCACGGCAGATAACTCCAGCATCTTGAGTATGCTCGCATTCGGTCTGCTCCCAGCAATGAGACGGGCACTCGGTGACTTTACTCTCTGAACCATCACACGTCACTCCATCCATGTGGATGGCGCCCTCTCCCTGACCAAAGAAGGCACCAGACTTGGCCTCCTCTGCATCAGAGAAGCCGAGTTGACGACAAACTACTTCAGCATCAGTGATGTCCCAGTCGTTATCACAGATAGTACCCCAGCGGCCATCACGGTAGATCTCAACGCGGCCGTTAGTTCCGTTAGAACCGCCAACCAGTCGAATGGTATCTGCGGTGGGCATCAAAGAAAACATTTACATGTACCATCAATGGTATTTTTTAAAATTTGTTCAACTCATTGCTGTCCTTATAATGAGGTTTGGTAATATCTATGGCAAAAAAATGATTCAGTTTCTAATCCACTGTGCCAAACTCTAGAAACTATACCTTTTACAAATTTACAGATTACGTTAAAATTAAGGCATATTGGCACTGTATATTAATTACTGAAAACCTTAGGCCTACCTAGATGGGGTTTACAAACCACTCCAGCTTCATGCGAGTGGTTAAACTGTTGAGAGCTAGTACAAACAAATGGACAGTCGGCCAGTCGGTTCTCTGTTCCTTTACACGCAACTCGATCCATCACGACTGGTAGGTCACTCTCTCCAAAGAAGGACCCATTCTTGGCTTCGAGTGCTTCTGAGAACCCAAACTGGCGGCACACAGTTGTCGCATCCTGGATATCCCAGTCTCTGTCGTACACCGCACCCCAGGCATCGTTGTGGAAAATTTCAACTCGACCGCTTCGTACGCCATCACCATCCACTAAACGAAGCATGCCCTGGATGTCTTCTAAACCAAAGATAAAAAATGTAAAGAATATGGTAATGACATGTGAAGAGTGTCGCACCAATCAAATGGCAAGGATCTGCGAGCGTGTTTAAAATATATATTTTTTTAATGCAAATCGCCCCACACAAGGCCAATGGCCACTCCAAGGTGGGGGCTACTAAGTCATTGAGTTGTTACAACGACTCCTATACGCTATGAAGACGATCCTGAAGACGATCAGAGCATACTGATCGAAACATCGAGTTGTAACCTCCAGTTCTTTTCAGAACTAATTACTACTCAATAGAGAATTTCACCGCAATTAGTCTTACTTATCCTCTTCACCATGCAAAGCTACAAGTTTGACCTATGTATGCCTATGGTTCCTTACCACGATAAAAGCTCTGATCATAAAAACCGTCGTCATACATCGGGAGGGGGGAGGGTAGTCGTACACTTTTGGTCCAGTGGACGAAATATTTACTGAGAAACATTCTTAACATTGAATTTCCAAGAGTCCAGTGATTATCCGTCCACCGTAGCCGCCAAATTCCACTGTGATATCAGACGGCGATGGTTTTGGGCTTTGAAGCTAGGCCTATATTGTGGCTAATATTGCGGCCATTTGAGATGTTGAAAACATGAACAAATTATGTCCTTTTCAACTTGGTGTACCTTGCATGAAACATGCAAGTTCATACCAATATACCAAAATTAGATAATTATTGTTGTCCCTGTTGAAGAATTATGATCCCCCTCCAGACTCCCCCGGGGCCATACAAATGGGGCACTTAAGCATAGAGCTATTTTTTTCTTTTTCTTCATCAATCTTATTTCAATGTTATTTCAAGGCAAAGCTGCATTGTCGGAATAGCAAGCACCATAACATCCTATTTTTGGTTGAGATGTCAGCAGAAACATTCTTAACATCTCAAACAATATTCGTCAGTTATTCTTTACAATAATGATCTTATGTCTTATTTTAACGCGATGTTCACGTTCTTTGGTTTAATTTCAATAGATTCATCCATTCATTACCGGACTCAAGTTCTGGTGTTAGCAGCAGAATGTGGGTTCGAATCCCGGCCGTGACACTTGTGTCCTTGAGCAAGACGCTTAACCATAATTGCTTATAGGGGCAGAGGCAGTTTAACAACTGCCTTGTTCTGGACTAGTTACCCCTCCCAGTCCTATTCGCACAGTGAAGAGGCTGGTTATTAACTTGTCTTGTTTCGCTGTGAGGGGCTGGTTTCTTCAGTAGTTCTGAAAAGAACTGGAGATTACAACCCGATGTTTCGATCAGTATGCTCTGATCGTCTTCATGATCGTCTTCATAGGCATACATGTTTACTGATAGGTTTGGTTTGTTTCCCTTTCCTTTCGATGCCCCATTCCACCTATTTACCCTGGGACTTGTCATACATGATCGTCCATATCCAGGGGTTTATCCCCATCCACTAAAAATGTAACATTCCCTGAGATAGAACACAATGAAAAATTACTGGTGGAATGTGAAAATATGGAATGCACCACAGTTACGCTAGACTCCCTCCCTCCCCTCGGCCTTCAAAGTGGCAGCGATTTTGTGATTGGGGGATTTGGTAACGAGCAGGACTCCAGTCCAACCCCAACGACTGCACCCTCTACACCAATCGATCCCACATTTTTTATGTTTAAGTGTTTATTTTTTATCTTATATTAACAAAATTTAAAAAAAGTTTTGTTCATCCTCTGGAAAAGGCTAATCGGCGTGTCTAACTGTCTATATTTAAAACGTATGTTAAATTTACATGCATGACACCCCCAAATCCTCCAAAGCAAAATATAATAGTTGAAGAAGTACCCGGTACGGTAATTTCACGCGCTGCGCAAACAAACCGCGCTTTAGCTAGTAGTAGCTTCTACAAGAGACGTATCAGCATGCTTGAGTTTAATACAAAAGGTAATTACTATACAGGACATCACGTGCTTTATATGCATTTATATGGCAGTAGATAGAATTCTCATACATTTTGTGACATTGTGACTATGCAATGTATTACCTCGACAACCGAGGACTTCAAATTTAAAAAAATACTCATGATGGCTCCAAGAGGCTGGTGATATTCGCAGATATCTTGCATTCAGTACATCAGGGAAGACGACAGTCACTGGTGTCCCAGACCTGTCGTTCCCTGTGAGCTGGTGAATAAAATGTAGGTCTATGTGTTAAAATAATCGAAATAGCTTGCATCTTCATATCACAACTGCAAATGCATTGAACGTTGGCTTTCGTACCATGATTCGGTGTAGCTAACGAATAGGTTATTTTAACGATCTGGACATACGGTATACCACGTGTTTCACTCTTTTCACTGGCAATTTATTTTTTAATCGGAATGTATCCATTTTCCTCATAAAAGGGAAGCAAATCTTTATCAAATGAGATATTTCACAAATAACTGACCGAAACATAATTGAGCCGTCCATAAATGTCCATAGTTTGACTGGCAATGAATTAAACATGCTGTGTCATAAATTCATTTATTCACATTACTATCTGTCAATTATTTAGTTCTTTATTATTCAATAATACAATATAAAATCAATGATAATGTAAAATAACGTATTTGATAGAAAAGTAAGTATTTTACTAGTAACAGAGCAATGCACAAAATTTTAACCGAAAAGGACGGGACAAAAGGATTCACATAAAATATGCATCTTGAAAATCCATCGACCGCATGATTGATGTTCTCCCACTCCCCCCATGAACCCAACCTTATAACAAATTACGCATAGAATGTAAGAACAGTACCTCCAACTCACAATGCACTGCGGAATTATCCACTCTACTTACCTGTATAGTTTCTCCCTGTGTATCAGCTAAGCTCTGCCAATCATCTGACAGGCCAGTATCACTGTACTGCACGGTGAAGGATAAGACAACATAGTTTGGATATCCTTCAACTATTACCCCTGTAATATGTGATTTCTCACCCAAGTCAACTTGGATCCATTGATTTGCTGGTGGTGACGGTATCCAGCTGTAATCAGTTCTGCCTGCGAACATCAAATTGTAAAATTGTGTTTCTGTATTACCTGTATTAAATTATATTCTTTATGTACAATTATGTACATAAACCAACATGCAAAAATTACAGCTTTATATTTCGTTGGGCCGTTTTGGAGACAAAAGTGAACATTCATTCAGATTTTATTTATTCATTCTATGGTAAAAATGAATCAGCTGATGATTAATTACGTTATTTGTTTTATAAAATACACCATATCAGATATGGTTTGGCCTCTGACCTGGCCCCATAGAGCAATAGATGATTGGCATAAGTGGACCGCCCACCAACATAGGGGCTGGTTAGCTCAGTTGGTATATATATATATATATATATATATATATATACTACTCAAAATAATTTAGGGAACACCGGATTTTTAAAATCAAATAGGTTTGAAATGTTCCATGAACCGGGATTTTCATTTGCAACCCCCTCTCTCTTTCAGTAGTCATGTCATGAAATGTGTAATCACTACATGCATCCTTTATCATCTGTTTCATTGTGCAGTTGTTTCTCATCAATTCTGTGAAACATTGTGTTTATCTGAAATAAATGATCTTGCTTTAACTGAGATTATTCCGGTGTTCCCTAAATTGTTTTGAGTAGTATATATATATATATATATATATATATATATACATATATATATATATATATATATATATTTTTTTTTCCAGATGAATATAGATTTGAGATGTAATGTTAGTGCCTTGACAAATTAAGAATTGTTCTGCTGACATCTGAAAATATCAGATTTAATGGTTTCTTGTCAAAGACCAGTGTACATTTTGAGCCCGGTGCAGATTTGACATTTGGAGCTCTTTTTTAAGCGTGTGATGTCATTCTTGATCACTGCCGAGTAGCCAGGGATTAAGCCCCGGTTAAGACGCAAACAACCTGGGTAACGACCTTTCAAATACTATGCCTTTCCTATGTGTTTATTTTAAAGGATCCGGTATATTCCTGCTCTGTATAGTGTGAGTGTGGCAAGTCGACATCAGGGAAACATGACAGAATCTCCCAGCCAGACTGAAAGAATACTGCATGAGCACACGAACGCAGAGTAGATTTTGAGAAGTCGGCCATTCAAGCACTCCCACATCAAGGACCACTAAATCGACTGGCAGGCAGCTCAACTCATCACACCTATCAACACCTGGCATCCCAGACGCATTAGAGAGGCCATCGAGATCTTCAAGCATGACACTACGAACCGAAGGATCTTCTATATCCAAAGTCCACAACCCACCCCAGACTGAGGGATCCCCTACATCCTAAATCAACCACCCTTCCCCCTCCCCCTGTGCTTGTTAACAACTGATTCAGTTCAGTGAGCCCACACTCCTCCCCCACTCCAAAGATCCCACTCCCACCAGTTTCCCGCCTGTACGTTTC
Source organism: Zoroaster sp. YZ-2022 (assembly GCA_029582265.1). NCBI lineage: Eukaryota > Metazoa > Echinodermata > Asteroidea > Forcipulatida > Zoroasteridae > Zoroaster > Zoroaster sp. YZ-2022. Next base: position 44,924,148 of record CM055820.1, read on the forward strand.
AACGCACTAATCTTCCAGCATCCAGTCTTCGCGTGATCTTCCCAGTGGCGTAACTAGGGTCCAATTTCAGGGGGCACTAGGGGGTGCACCACTTTTTCTAGGGGCATGTCAATACTTGAATATTTAGTATCCTGCAGCCTCAAATGGGGACCTATTTTTTAAAATTCTGCACAGACCTCGGCAGGGGGAACGTGCCCTCGCCAGTGGATCATCCAGCAGTCTAAGTTAAGCAGCAGCATTTCCCAGAGCCCGGCATTTTCCTGAAGACGATTAGAGCATACTGATCGAAACGTGGAGTTGTAAAAGCCAGTTCTTTTCTGAATTAATTACCACTCAATTGAGAATTTCACATGGTGTCACCACAAATAGTCTTTACTTTTCATTTTCACATGAATACATGAGCGATTGGCAGAATGCCAATGGGGAATTGTTGATTTTGCGATTTTAGGCTCTACATGCTTTCACAATCACAAAATTATGCGTGCTATCAATCGTAACGCTTGCCCAGGCACATTAATATAGAACATTCCATAGAATAAGCTAAGTTTGAGCAAATAACTATCAAAGCCCTTGACACAAGCGATATGTTAATAATCTCCACACGTCAGTCTTACTACTTAATTACTACTTTAGATGTTCCACTTGAACTTCATTTTATTTATTTCTACTGCCTTGTGGCGCAATATCTTTAAACGTTTCATTCTTCTTTCCGCTTTCGACCGAGGAAGACGATTTCGGAACTATCGAGAGACAGGGTTTTGATAATGACCATGGAAAATAAATTTATCATGAGTATTGTGTCAATACTTTTATCAGCTCAAAAAACGTAAAAACTATTATGCACTAATTTACAAAAACGTCCCATACGGATCATAGTGGTCTGTATATGTTTCGCCGAGCCATGTGTCCACTTACTTGGATACATCATTCCAGCTTGAATATGTGGATGGATGGGATGACTTAAGTTAAGTCAGATGCATATAACGAGACTATATTTTACGGTTCCTTATGTGAACTGCATGTTTAGAGGTCAAATCATTCCAGTCTTTTAAGGTGGTTGGATTGTTGTAAAGATGTTACCATGACGGGCTTTGATCGAGTGACGAATTTGACTGAACTGCATGTTTGTGGTGTTAACTCACTCATTATATACCGGTACCTTTATAAACTGGGGTGTACAAAACTACACAAGTAATGTTCATATTGGACTACTCACCAAATTTGAACGACGTGGAGTTTGAAACCACTATTTTAACGATGCACTTTTTGCCGAGAATATGGTCTTATTTGTTGACTGTTATTTTGAACAGGGAGATCTACATGATATCAATTTCGTACAACTGACATAATATAGAGTTTTCCAGCTTAGATCTGGGAGACTTTTGGCGACGGATCCTTAAAGGGTTTAAACGGTTTGGGTCTGTTTTAAAATAGGGATCCCATGCTGCAGAGGCGTATTAATGGCAGGCGCGGTCTGTCAAGAACACCCACACCTGGCGACAAACGGTAGTTTGACTGAACGGCGCCCTCATAAGGCCGTGACTGAAGCTGATTGAAGAGAGTGAGGTGATTACCCGCCTGGTACCCTTGAAGTAATCCAGTACAATCATGTAGGCCTATTGTATAGACCCTAAACGGGCTTTCACGATCACAAGATGTACGCTATCAACCGTCAGAGGTCACACGTGCCTTGAAATGGAAGCCACAATAGCACTCCATGTAGAATTAGCTAAGCTTGAGCAAATCTGAAGCCAATGACACAAAGTTGTATTGATATGTTAATAATCTGCACACATCAATCTTACTGCTTCACTTACTTTCCACTTGAACTTGATTTTATTTTTTACTTCCTTGTGGCGCAATATCTTTAAAACGTTTCATTCTTCTTTCCGCTTTCGGCCGAGGAAGACGATTTTGGAACTATCGAGATACAGTGTTTTGATAATTACCATGGGAAATAAAATGATCCTGGGTAAGTGTCAATACGTTTATCAGCTCATAAAGAGGGCCGTCATTGTGAGCTATAGAGACCCCTTCTGATTCATGTACGCGAAGCCTCTGTAAAACAGTAAAAACTATTATGCACTTTTTATAATTTACAAATATGTCCCTGATCAGAATAGTGGTCTATATCTGTTTCGCCAAGCCTGTATGTTGTGTCCACTTACTTGGACACATCCCTCCAGCTTGAATGTTGTGTGGATGGATGGGATGACTTATTTTTTTGTCAGATGTATAATAATGTGAGTTGTATGTTTAGAGGACAAATCATTCCAGTTCTTTAAGGCATCATTCAAGAACCGCTCTGGGTTGAATCTCTCCGGTTCCGGAAAAAGTTCCGAGTTGACATTCAGGGCCCACTGGTTAGATACGATGAAAGCGTCCTTAGGGATGGTGAAGCCCCTGAAAGCGGTGTCACGTGAGGCCCTATGGGGGACACCTAGGGGCATTGCAAGATTTTCACATTCAACAGTTACTTTCAGCTCACAAATTGAAAGCATTTTTCATTAAATGAGTGATTAGAATCAAAATGGTTTGTCTTCTGTTTGAAAACTTGACAAGACCTCGGACTTGCGTTTCTTTTACTGTCCTCGGACTTGCGTTTCTTTTGCTGTTCAGTATATTTACACTGTAAAAAATATTGGGCAAACACGGTTGATATGTTGCCCAACACTGGTCAACATATCAACAGGTTACACAGTTGGTTTACGAATTTGTTTTGCCAAAATATGTGAACAGTTGTGGTAAATACTGACCAATTCTGAAGAAAATAACCTTACCCAACCCCATGTTGCCCAACGTTTGTACAGTGTATGTACACAGCTGCAGAAGTGTCGGCAAGAACATTCAAGATAATCTTAATTAAAACTTATCAAACTAGACAACAGAGTGCATACGCTTCTTTCCATTGCAATGCTTTGCAGGCGACGTTCGGGACATTGATTTTTTCTGTTTATGGAGCAGTACTATAATTATAGTACCATGAAAACCTGATAGGACTAAATGTATGCTTATTGCACTAATCTTGGTCAGGTTTCCTGTAGTGTGTATACGCCATAGCGCAGTGTAGTTTTCATAGTGATCGGATTCCTGACAGATAAAGGGATAGTGGTTGGACAGTTGTAAAGAAGATGTTACCATAATGGGCTTTAATCGAGTGACAAATTTGACTGAACTGCATGTTTGTGGTGTTAAGCCACTCATTATAAACCTTTACAAACCGGGTTGTAAAAAAATATACAAATAATGTTCATATTGGACAACTTGCGAAATAATTATGAACGCCACGGAGTTGACACCACTATTGCAGCTTTAACGATCCACTTTTGCCGAGTATAGGGGTCTTATTTGTTGACTATTATTTTGAACAGGGAGATCTACATGGTTTTTATCCATTTTGTACAGCATACATACTATACAGCTTCCAGCATAGATATGGGAGACCTTTCGTGATGGATCATGGAGATTTGTTTTAGCATCCTAGTGTAGAAAATAAGCTCGTCTTTGAATTTTTAAGTGTTAAATGGTCTTTTTAAAATGGGGATCCCATGCTGCAGAGGCGTATTAATGGCAGGCGCGGTTTGTCAAGAACACATCGCAGCTGGTAATCTGGCCTGGCGGCAAACGGTAGTTTGACTGAACGGCGCCCTCATAAGGCCGCGCCCAAAGACAATTGAGGAGAGTGAGGTGATTCCGACATCCATCCACTGTAATCATGGAGGCCTATTGTATAGACCCTACTACATCACAATATTGTGTTATGCTATCAACCGTCAACCGTAACGTGTGCCTTGAAATGAAAGCCACAAAACCACTCCGTATAGAATTGACTAAGCTTGAGCAAAGTTGTATTGATATGGTAATAATCTGCACACGTCAATCTTACTATACTGCGGGAGTTCCACCTGAACTTGATTTTATTATTTACTTCCTTGTGGAGCTATATCTTTAAAACGTTTCATTCTTATTTCCGCTTTCGACAGAGGAAGACAATAATTTTGAAACTACCAACAGACATTTATTTTATATGTTATACCATGGAAACTAAATTGATCGTGGTAAGTGTCAATACGTTTATCAGCTCATAAAGAGGGCCGTTGTGACTTAAAGGCCGCTGCTGATGAATGTACGCTAATTAAGCTTGTATAAAAAGTAGACCTATTTGCCCTGAGTACTTTTTTTTTTTTAATTTACAAAATGTCCCTTGTCAGAATAGTGGTCTGTGTCTGTTTCGCTGAACCTGAACTTACTTGAACCTATCACTGTGTGAATGGATGGGGTGACTTATTTTGGTCATTATGCTCAACGAGACTCTGTTTTTCTGTTCCTCCATGTGAGTTGCATGAGATGTTGTAGATGACAAAACATTCTAGTCTTTTAAGGTGGTTGGACTGTTGTTTTTACCGATTTATACAACCGTTGTACAGCCTCCTGGTTTTTCGTCTGGTAGTTCAAGAGATTCCCGGCATAGGTCTTTTCTTTGCTGATTTGTTGTATTTACCTGCATGTGCAGAAATGAGCTGCGTGTTTTATTCTTTCAGGGGATTTCATGTTCTTTTTACAATGGGTATCCCATACTGCAGTGACGTACTTGAGGCAGGCACAGTTTGTCAAGCCCCTCCCCCTGACAATCTGAAAGCACCTTCTTTTTTGTATAACCTTTTTCGCGTTAAAAATATAGCGCTGAAACTTTTACTGTTTGACTTAAAGAAAGAATATTATGCGTACTCGTATTGACAGTTTTGACATCATTAAACATGAAAACAAAATGGGAAGTGCCGTAGGAGCGTGGGGTGTGGAGTTTGTGACACCCCAGTATAAGTTTTCTTGTAGTCGGCATTTAGAGCCTCAGTCGGCAGATGAAGCATCAAAAGTACTATAGAACAAGACTTTATATATAGTCCAGAATAAATCTTCAGTTCTAGCAACCTAGAGCTATGGGTTTGCCGACTAACAATGTTTCGTGTTTCTCAGCACTGAAGATTTACTTGTTGGACACATCCCTCCAGCTTGAATGTTGTGTGGATGGATGATTACTTATTTTTTGTCAGATGTATAATAATGTGAGTTGTATGTTTAGAGGACAAATCATTCCAGTCCTTTAAGGCGGCGGTTGGACAGTTGTAGTAAAAAAGATTTTACCATGATGGGCTTTGATCGAGTGACGAATTTGACTGAACTGCATGTTTGTGGTGTTAAGTCACTCATTGTAAACCTTTACAAACCGGGTTGTACAAAAATATACAAATAATGTTCATATTGGACAACTTGCGAAATAATTATGAACGCCACGGAGTTGACACCACTATTGCAGCTTTAACGATCCACTTTTGCCGAGTATAGGGGTCTTATTTGTTGACTATTATTTTGAACAGGGAGATCTACATGGTTTTTATCCATTTTGTACAGCATACATACTATACAGTTTCCAGCATAGATATGGGAGACCTTTGGTGATGGATCATGGAGATTTGTTTTAGCATCCTAGTGTAGAAAATAAGCTCGTCTTTGAATTTTTAAGTGTTAAATGGTCTTTTTAAAATGGGGATCCCATGCTGCAGAGGCGTATTAATGGCAGGCGCGGTTTGTCAAGAACACATCGCAGCTGGTAATCTGGCCTGGCGGCAAACGGTAGTTTGACTGAACGGCGCCTCATAAGGCCGCGCCCAAAGACAATTGAGGAGAGTGAGGTGATTCCGACATCCATCCACTGTAATCATGGAGGCCTATTGTATAGAGTATAGACCCACTAATACATTTTA
>CM055820.1:44930409-44951761 GCA_029582265.1 Zoroaster sp. YZ-2022
TCCAAGCTAACAGGCTCTGGTCCATCTGCCTCATGATCACCAGTGATCTCTTGTGTTCATGTCATACAACCTGATTCCACATTCTCTTAAACTTTTAGATTGAAAACCTAGGAACAAATTTCGAAAGATCTGTCACTTGTTTTAATAAAATAGAATGAGTTTCAATAAAAAAGAGAACAAACTGACACTGTTCTCATATGAGTTAGCCCAAGTACATATTACATTGGCCCTACGTGGGTCTCATCATGCATAGATACAAATTATGTTTTCGAAATCACTGGCTGTGACAACTCACTTTTATGGGGTATACTGTGAGAAGACGCATATTTTGCAAAGGCAACACATACATGTTGGTGTGAAAGAAAAAAGTGCAGATCCTTTCTTGTATTTTTAGTCACTGCATATGAAACGTATTGAAATGAGTCAAATGAGGGTTGCGCTCAGATGATTTGCAAAAAGCATAGGTAGCTTTCAAACTGCATCTGGACGGATGAATAACTTTGAATATGTCTGTTTTTTTTTATAGAATATGCAGAGTAGATGGCTGTGAACGCTCCTGAAGTAGTTAAATGAACAATTTAGTTTTTCCTGTGGTATTTTTATATAAGAGTTCGAGCATTGGTATAAATTAAGATACCAAGACAAGTGATTGTTTGGGAAGGGCTATCCATCTTTGACCAATTTATATTAAATACTAACCTTAAAGTAAAACAAATAATTAAAATGCAATTTACAAGCCTCCCGTGTATTTTCAATTTTGATGAGAAAATCATCCAGGTAAACAACGACCCCATTACAACCGAGAGAGACGGAGTTAAATCTATGAAAAATGCATGGCGCACGTTTAGCACCAAATGGAAGTTTAGTGCCATAAAAATAAGTCATCGGGATCACAGGGAACATACCGATAAGCACTTTTGAGATCCACTTTGGGAGTCATATTTTTAGAGTCATATTTTTGTTTATTTTTCCATTTTTCCCATCGCGTTATCTAAACGGGCAGTAAATTGTGGTGCGCTTTCGTCTTTTTCATTGGTTTCGGATCGATATTGAAGTCTGAAGCTATATGTACATGTACACTGATGTATAGCCTACACTGATGTTTGGAAAGGCACTAACACAAACAACCTGAGCCTACCCATTGAAATATTTGGGCGTGAAAGAAAAAGGTGCACATCAATTCTTGTATTTTTAGTCTTATGAAATGTATTGAAATGAGTTGTTGCGCTCTGATGACTTTCAAAAAGCATACTTAGCTTTCAAACTTCAACTGGACGGATGATTAATGATGTCTGGGTGTAACTTTGAATATGTCTGGTTTTTAATGTGTTCAAATGTACACTGGTGTATGACAATAAACCATAAATAGCCTACACTGATGTTTGGAAAGGCACTAACACAAAGAACCTGGGCCTACCCACTGAATTATTGTGGCGTGAAAGAAAAAAGTGCACATCAATTCTTGTATTTTTAGTCTTATGAAATGTATTGAAATGAGCCGTTGCGCTCGGATGACTTTCAAAAAGTATACTTAGCTTTCAAACTTCAACTGGATCGATGATTAATAATGTCTGGGTGTAACTTTGAATATGTCTGGTTTTTAATAGAATATGTCACCAAATGTACACTGGTGTATGACAATAAACCATAAATGCTGATATTTTGAGATATCTGTGTTACGGACAGTAGTTTCGTGTCCCCAAAGGGACTCCATAGTTATTGTTTTTGCCTCTTGAGGGCGCTATTGATTTACACCGTTGATAGCCAAAATGGCTAAAGAAAATTCCACCGTTGATTAAAGTCATTCCTATCGTTAAATTTAAGCTTCTAAATCTTCCCTAATGATAATTACTGATCCTTCATAGTCAAGTATATATTATACAGTGCATCATACCCCCAGCGTAGTAAGTAGAAATCACAAATTTTGTGTTATTTTCTTAATCACTTGTTGCAGACAATTTAGTGTATCCACATGTACGTAAAGTTTCCTCATGTAGTGTTGTTTTGCTTTGCTTATAATTATACAAACATGTAGGTTTTGGGCATTTGCTATTGACAATATTTAAAACTTTAAATAGGGTTTTGCAGGCACTTTCTTGTGATAAATTCATTTTTCATGTGCTTACTATTCCCAAATAACTCACATTCTTAGGCTTCATGTATTATTTAAATATTCAAAGTATTTTTATTTAATTTCATTATTCCAGCTAAACCTTCTTCTTCTTCTTCAACAACTCCAACTACACCAACTGCATGTACCTTCTGTTTCACCAATCAACTAAGAAACAAATAAACCAATCAATGATCAGTACCAATCAAAGAAGTGTGTTGTACAATGGGACTTAATTACTTGCACCAATTTCACCTAATCCAGCTGTAGCTGTGGTGGGCTACATTAGTTTAGTACGACCTGAACTCATTTAATCAGAAATAGAAAACAATAATCATGGACGCAACCACGGATGCCGCAGAATCAAATTCACCTACCCCAAGTTTGACACAACAGTCACGTGACCTAAAGAAGACCAGAGGCATCCGGAAGGCGTCACTGACAAAGATTATGAACACAATATCCAACCTGATGGAAAACAAACGTGAAGCTTCCAAGATTAAGTCAAAAATGACCGAATTTGAGAAGGCCTTTGCAGATTTCACTGATACGCACAACAATTATGATGAACACCTCGTAAATGAAGAAAAGAAGAAAAGTTCTGCAGATTACTGGAAGGAAACCCAGAGCAAGGCCATACAATTTCGGAGCTCTGTCACTGATTGGTTAAAGGAGAACCAAGCCCAAGGTGAACTTAAAGTTCCGATTAACGACCCCGAGGATGATGTCGATGAAAGCGACTCTATAAGCCAACAGGGTAATCGCTTATCACAAGATAGCCTTTCCTACATCAGCACCAGTGCATCCTCAGGAAGTTCAAGAGTAAGTGCCCGTCTGAGGGCCAAAGCCGAGAAAGCTGCTTTGGAAGCTGAGGCGCTTACTTTACAAGAACATAGTGCCATTGAATTAGCCTCACTACGAACCATGATGGAGCTAGAAGAGCAAAAGATGAAGATTGAACAGAAACGACGAGAGATGGAATTAAAGGTCAAATATGTCAGAGCAGATGCTGTGGAAAAAACTTTTGCAGAGGCCGAAGCAGCGAGCCGATCAGATGTGTGTTTCACTCACTCTACACCAAATACTAAACCTACGGAAGAAAATACACCGAAGCACCCTCAGGATCGCAAGCCAGGTTCTAGCCATTCTGCTCTGGTTAACGACACACCCCAGTTTAGTGCACCTATACGTCAGACCTCAATTCCTGCCGGCCAGTCATGGGCACCGTCAGTGATTCCCAATAGTTCTCCGTCGACTGCTAAGCACCCAGATGTAACGGATATCTTATACCAGATGGTTAATGACACTCGCATACACCAGCAGTCATTGGTGGAGGCACTTCAGCTCCCTAAGGCTGAACTCATGACATTTGATGGCAACCCTCTGGAGTACTGGTCGTTCATCCGAGCTTTCGAAAACACCGTAGGACAAGAAACCATTGGGGACGGTGCCAAACTTACTCGTCTCTTGCAGTACTGTAAGGGGAGGGCGAGACAACTTCTGCAGTGCTGCACAGTTAAGGGGCCATCAGAAGGATATGCCCTTGCCGTTCGTCTTCTGAAAGAAAGATTTGGAGACGAGCACACCATTTCACAGTCTTGGATAGATAAGGTGACCGAAAGGCCAATTGTCACTGATAATGCTGCATTGCAAGATCTTGCCGATGACCTGCGATGTTGCCGTGAAACTCTGGACACAATGGGGTACCTTAATGAGCTAAACAACAGAGGTAGCCTCTTGTCGATCATCGAGAAGCTTCCATATCATCTTAAGACTCGATGGCTGAGGGAAGTTCATCGAATAAAGACCACCAAGAAACGACCCCCTAACATCGATGATGTTACCAAGTTTGTAACAACTGCGGCCGAAGAAGTCCGTGACCCAGTCTTTGGAAAGATTGTCCAGAGAGGTACAACTAAGAAGGAGTGGAAGCCCAAAGATACAAAGAGAAACATCGGGCGAGCAAACTTCGGCATCCAGACCTCGTCAACAAAGACCCCTTATGTTAAACCAAGTGTTGGTACACCAATAAAGACAGCTACACCTTGCGCGTGTTGTGGTCAACTCCATTATCTCAATCAGTGTGACGCATTTAAGGCAATGCGTATAAAGGACCGCCTTGCCTTCGTGCAAAGCAAGAAGCTGTGCGTCAACTGCTTCAAACCAGGACACTTGGGGAGAGATTGTACTCGTCATTTCGTATGCACAGTCCAGGGATGTGGCAAGAAGCATAGCAAGTATTTGCACCTTCCACTTCCACGCAGTGACACCAGTTGTACACCGATAAGCAATCAATCTACGCCAAATGGTGCTTCAAGCCCGTCGCAGACAACAGCCTAAATAGCCCAGTTGTGGTATGCAACGTCACTGGGGCCGGCAGGGGTAAGGTTGCCCTGCCAATTGTTCCTGTCAAGATCAGGCCACACGGAGAGCAGCAGTTTGTGAGTACCTATGCTCTGATGGACAGTGGCTCAACCCAAAGCTTCTGTTCAGAAGACCTGATGCGACGTCTTGGTATTCATGCCAAGAGAGAAACCATGAAGTTGACAACACTAGACCAAAAGGAAGTTGAAGTCAACACCTTCATCGTAAGTTTAGAGGTGGCCGATCATGACGACTCACACCTGTTTGTGATGCCCAATGTCCTTACTAGGCCGAAGTTAAACATTGGTCTCGGTAGTCTGGTGACAAGGGAAGAGCTAGACCGTTGGCCACATCTTCGCGACATCACGGTACCTGATGTTGACATCAATGACGTCCATCTTTTAATTGGACAAGATGTACCGCATGTTATGGTCCCCTTAGAGGCTCGTATTGGTGTTGTTGGCGAGCCGTATGCAACCAGGACCGCCCTCGGCTGGACTCTTAATGGTCCAGTTGACCTTCAGAAGAAGCCCAAGTTATCCGCATCGTACTTTGTCAATACCGATGTTGACCTACTCCATCAAGTCAAGAAGTTTTGGATGCTGGATGACGTGGGAAGCACCGTTGAGAACACATCCGTCAGTGAAAGGAAAGCTCTTTCAATTTGGGAGAATTCACTGTGTAGAGATGGAGTTCACTATTCCATGAATATCCCTTTCAAAGAGAGACCACCACACCTCCATGACAACAAGTCAGTCGCCGAACATCGGTTGAGACTGTTGAGAAAACGACTCTCAAGGACTCGACTCTTCTGGAGAAATATAATAGTGGAATTGAAGACCTCCTGAAGAATGGATATGCTGAGGCAGTTCCAGCTGATGACTTGGAAAGGAGCGATGGATGTGTGGTACCTACCCCATCACCCTGTGCTGAACCCCGTAAGCCAGACAAGGTGCGAATCGTATTTGACTGTGCCGCACACTTTCAAGGCACCTCACTAAATGACCACGTCTATCAGGGTCCGACCTCACCAATAAACTTATCGGAGTCCTCCTGAGGTTCCGTCAAGATCACATCGCGTTGATGGCTGACATCGAGGCATGTTCCATCAGGTGCGGGTGAATGAAGGAGACCGAGACGCCCTTCGCTTCTTGTGGTGGGAGGACTATGAAGTTGAAATCAACCTGTCGTGTATCGTATGACGTCACACTTATTTGGAGGAGTGTGGAGTCCCAGTTGTGCTAACTTTGCGCTAAAGCGCACCGCTCTTGACTACCACACCAAGTATGATGTAGAAACTGTTAAGACCGTAGACCAGAATTTCTACGTTGATGACTGTTTAAAATCTGTCCCTACTGAAGCTGAGGCCATTCGTCTGGCTAGTCAACTGTGTGAGTTGCTGGCCCTTGGTGAGTTTCGACTCACAAAGTGGCTGAGCAATTCTCGTGTAGTATTGAAGTCACTTCCAGCCCAGGAGTGTGCGAAGTCCATTACAACTTTGGATTTAGACCAGGAGATGCTTCCGTCCCAGAGAGCGTTAGGAGTGCTCTGGAAGACTGAAACAGACACACTTGGGTTTGACTCGGGTGTGAAGGAAAAGCCTCTCACTCGGCGAGGATTATTAAGCGTCACTAGCTCGATTTATGATCCTCTAGGTTTCATCTGCCCATTTGTGTTGAAAGCAAAGATATTGTTTCAGACGCTGTGCCGCCTGAAGACAGGGTGGGACGACCCGATGACCCACGACATGGCGTCACAGTGGCAACGATGGCTGCAGGATCTACCCCTAATAGAGCGGATGAGTATACCTAGATGCGTAAAGCCAGATGGCATTGCCATTTCAACGATGCAGTTGCACCACTTTGCTGATGCATCTGAGAGAGCGTACGGTGCAGTTAGCTATCTCCGCCTGGTGGACATCGATGGTAAGGTCCATTGTTCATTCTTGATGGCTAAGGCTAAGCTTGCACCACTCAGAACTACTACCATTCCGCGACTGGAGCTTGCTGCTGCGGTTGTGGCTGTGAAGCTGGATCAAATCATCAGGCATGAGATGCAACTCTCACTTGTTGAGTCGGTCTTCTGGTCAGACAGTATGATCGTGCTCCAATACTTACGCAACGAGAACAAGCAGTTCCAGACATATGTTGCCAACCGAGTCACCATGATCCATGAGCAGTCTTCTCCATCTCAATGGAGGCATGTGGATTCTGCTTTGAACCCTGCGGATGATGTATCTAGAGGCATGACTGCTCAGCAACTTGTCAACTGTGACCAGTGGATTAATGGGCCTCCCTTCTTGCTTATGGAGGAGGATGCCTGGCCCAAACAACCAGACCTCAAGTCTCTTGAACTCAGTAATGATGCAGAGATCAAGCGACAGCCCCAAGTGTATGTCGTTGATGCAACTGTCAATCAGAGACCTACCTGTACCATACTTGAAGATCTATTCACTCGCTACTCATCGTGGTACAAGTTGAAGAAGGCCGTAGGATGGATTCTTCGAACCAAATCAATGCTGCATCAGAAAGTAGCCAAGGGTCATGATGAAGTTATCAGAGTCAACGAGTCCCTAACGGTAAAAGAGCTGCTTGTCTCCGAGAAAGCAGTCGTGAGGTACGTCCAGCAGACTACCCTTATAAAAAAGTACCATGGTAATACCATGGTAACCATGGTTTTATGATGGTTACCATGGTAAATCCATGGTAAAACCATGGTAGTGTTTTCAATGGTGGTACTCCTATGGTTATACCATGGATGTACCGTGGTTTTACCATGGTTATGATGGTAAATCGATGGTATCTATGGTACTTCTGTGGTACTCATGTGTTGTCATGGTACTTCCATGGTTATACCATGGTTATACCATGGTATAAAATATCATGTGTACAAAATATGTGTAGTGTTTACACAAGTTATGAGATGGATTGATAACAGTACTGCCCCTACCCCAAAAACAAACTCTGAATTATTTTCCGGTTCTTTTAAAAGCAGCACACATTTATCAAAAGACAAATTGGATTGTTTTATTGTTTATTACTTTTTGAATTCACAACCATTTAAATAATACTTTTTATCTGTTTTCCAGAAGTCGCCATCCCGAGGGAGTTATTAAGATATACAATTCAATATTTTTACAACAATAATGGCGGACAATAATGGTTTTTTTATGTTGTACAAAATACAATATAAATTTATTTTACCCTTTACATATTTATTTATTACATTTCTTACCAAGGGAGTATGTATGTATGTACAAACAGTTAAAAACTGGTTTCCATTGGGGCCATGCATACGTTATTACATATGCTTATGATGTGCATAATTTATTATCCTTTTACATGGTAAGTTCACTTCAACATTAACACCAAAAAAATTAATATAAGACGACGCAGAATTAAATAAATATACAACAGATACCCAACAGATGTCCAAGTATTAAATCATATTCATGATAAGGCAAAGACGCTTTATAATGCAAATAAAAGGAAATGAACTCAATAGATAAACTGTAATAGCTGTCTTTCGAAATATATTGAATTTAATAGATGTCATAATTGAATCGGGAGAAAGAAAATTATAACCAAAATAATTTTCTACAAGCACCTTAAAAAATTTCCCATTTATATTATAATAAAACTTGACAGAGTTTAATTTAATCACCTTCGAATGTATTTGGGAGGTTGATATTACATATTCAGTATCTCCAACTTTTACCAGCATTGCCTTCCTAAACTTCACATCACTATGCAATGCAACATAGGTACCTCTAGAAATAGAATGAATAAAATTAATACTACATCCATCATGACTCAAACAGTCAGTCACAGTTTAACGTGCGATGTGTATAGGGTTTATTTCAGCCTCGTTTTCTTGAGCAGCACTCCGATCCGACCGCTCGATCCCTTAATTCCGTCGAAGCATACTGGAATAAATGGCGCGGCAATACACCCGTAGGAACAAGGTTGGATGTACACGTATAACACATACGTGCACATCATCGAGTTAATGTACATGTTTATGTACACGTACATGTACATCTACTGAATTTACATTATATGTCGTCTGGATATCGCACATGATCAGGGCTAGCTACACGCAGCAGACACTAGTCTGTCACCTTGGGAGTGACGTCACGCCAGCTACCATTTATTTTTGTTCAGTTAAAATAAACCGTAAGCAATATCAAGACTTAAATGTCAAGTATACATGTTATTTAAATTTAATAAAAAGTGAGTAGTTTCAGCGGAATAAATAATAATAATCACGTGATATGTTCATATCCAATCAAGTGTGTCGGGGTTATGATGACGTTTCACGCTCATGTGTATGCTGCGCGCGCGTGGACGTGGCATTATCCGTTGCACGCTGCAGTCTGCCACGCCACGCCATCTTTCTTTTTGTGCACATTGTTATTTAAAAATTGAACTTTGATCTGTCAGTGTCATACTTTGTGTCATACTTTGTTATTATAATGAAGAAGTTTGCTCTATTTGAGTTCACCGATGACCGTAGTGTTGAAGTAGGAGATGTTGATTTCATACAAAATATCGATGAGTTTGAGAATTATTCGGATCTCATTAATAAAAATGTGAGGGTCCAGTGGCCATCATTCAAGCCATTCTTTATCGACAGCATCTGCGTCAAACTCAAAGTGTGGTTTATACGAAGCAGTTGTTCTTGCTGTAAGTGGTAAGTACAAATTAACGTTACTTTCTTTTATTCATTTGTTGAATTTTGCATTTTAACTAATACTCATTACTATGGTATTCAGGACTAAGTAAAACAGCTGGTTTATATACATTTTATTTACATGATAAGGCCCGCATTTTCCACGCATTAATTAATAATTTTGCCAAATCTTCATTCATGTTCTAAATTGAGTTTCTAAAAAAATGTTGGGGCATCTCTAAGAAATGAAAAAGTCACATTCACCACTTAATAACAAGCACATGCCAGAATCTTTCATCATGTAAATCTTCTATTCTAATAATAATGAATGGTCATAATGTTATTAAACAATTAGTACAGTGTTAATTTAGCTGGTTAGCTTTATCCTCACTTAACATTGAGTTTGAATGCTTGATTTCCTCCATGATTTCAGATTTAAAACTCAAGCTGATTGATAAGCGTAACAAGCTGTGTAAGGGATATCGATAGAGACTGATGTGGAAACAGGCAGGGAAAAAGGCGGAAATTTCCCTCTACTAGGATGATTACAAGCAGTTCTGAGTCGGTTCATGAAGATGAAGTAAGGAAATTGTTATTATAATATGTTTTGATTTTACACTGCCATACCAAAGTTGTTGTTCCTTTATAAATGCCAATTTCTCGTGGATTCAAGCTATTGAAATAGAGTTGGATTTTTTTTTTTTAAGTTATAGGTTCTGCAACAGCTGTGTCCGTGCAAAATTAACTTCATGCATGATGTTGGGCATCGTCTTTGAATAATATGACTTGGGACATCGTTCCTTGAACAGAATTATGTAAAATGAACATAGAACCAGCACAAAACGTGATTGCACCACATTTTGTAACTAAAGTACATTGCATAGTACTTGAAAAAAAATATGCATAGTACTTGAAAACAAATATCAGGTAGAATTTGAGCATGTCACTTTATGGTTTGTGTAGAGCAGGTTGTACAATGCCATATTATTATAAACGCTTTTTTATTTCATTATTCCACAGGTATGTCTAAGCACCAGTGTCAGAGTAAGTAAAAAATTGCTGATGCGGTGCAACTCATCGGATCCACGGAAACTCACGTGTGAGCTGATGACATTGCTATTTGGGCGAGAGACTCTTGCATCCCACTCACTGACAGGAAGCAAGAACACAAAGGGCATCATGAAGCCAGCTTTGAACAAAGCCAAGGTGGATGCAATAATAGGTACATATATCAATTATTATCTCATGCATATAACTTTATATAACCGAGTCATATGTAACATTAAAAAATTTGAAGCTACAAGTTTTACCTAAAATTTGAAGGTGGCATTATTTGCAAAATGTTGTTCAGCAGCTGGTTTATTTAGCAATTTGTTCCTAACTTATAGACCACTCTGTATCTATGAAAGTAATGTAATATTTATTGCTGGACAGTTCACCAGTTAAATGAACAAAATCGTACTAAATTAGTGACTGTTTAAAAAATCCCAAAATTTTGTAATAAGCTTTACCATTGTTTGAAGGATTTGTTCTTGTAAAATGTTGTATACTCTTTTTTTATATTGTTAAAAAAATGCATTTTAATCACTTATGGAAGAATGGGCCTCAAAAATAGGCATAGGGTTACGATTAACTGGATAACTTACGAGAGATAATTTCAGTAAAATTCAAAGGTTACATGATTTATTATTCTTTTCACAGAATATGTCACACAAAAGTTCAAAGATGTCACCGTAGATAAAATCAAGACGGTGATGGCAAACAAGCTTAGTAATGAAGGAAAACTTGAGAAGAAGAGAGCTGGCCCCGACCAACCAGATCCCTGACCAGCCAGTTCCCCGACCAACCAGTTCTCCGACCAGCCAGATCCCCGACCAACCAGATCCCTGACCAGCCAGTTCCCCGACCAGCCAGTTCTCCGACCAGCCAGATCCCCGACCAGCCAGATCCACTTATTTCATACTTTCAGCTGATTTTATTAATGCACTTTATGACTTTTTATTTCAATTTTGTTGTGGCTTGGAAGTCTTCTTTTTCTGTTCAGTTGTGCTGAATAAATGTGCCATATAAATGTGCCATAAATGTAATCTTAACAAGTTTTACTGTTCATTTTTGTTCAGTGTGTTGCTACGTAAGGTGCATGAAGGCATTTCTATTTAACACTGCTGTGATGGTGCATGGTTTAACAGTACATGTATTTTCTATTTGAGCTTCATTATAATAATACCATACATGTACCTTGTTCCAGACAGCAGATGTAAAAACATGGTAGAAACATGGTATAATATATACCATGGTTTTACCGTACATTTTTGGTACAATGTACCATGGTTCTACTATGGTACAATGTAATACGTATTATTACCATGGTACGATGTACCATGGTGAAACCATGGTACATTGTACCATGGTAATGCCATGGTACAATGTACCATGGTATTACCATGGTACAATGTACCATGGTACAATGTACCATGGTATTACTATGGTACAATGTACCATGGTAAAAACCATGGTTCAAAGTACCATGGTAAAACCATGGTTCAAAGTACCATGGTATAACCATGGTACATTGTACCATGGTATTACAGTACCATGGTAATTATTACCATGGTAATACCATGGTAGTGTCCAAAATACCATCGATTTGTACCATGGTATTACCATGGTAAAATTTACCATGGTAAAACCATGGTACTTTTTTGTAAGGGTAGCCTTGGGATACAGCAGACAACCTCCCGCTTCCGTAAGTTGAACCCCATCATCTCAAGTGATGATCTCGTGTGTGTCGGTGGTCGTCTGGAAAATGCTACCATTCCCGTAGAAGCGAAACACCCCTGGATTATGCCTAACAAACACCCAGTGACTGATCTCATCGTCAGGCAGTATCATGTTCTGTGCGGACATGCTGGTGTGGAGAGGACACTTGGTGAACTTCGCCAAAGATTTTGGATTGTGAAGGGGCGCGTGGCAGTCAAGCGGGTGCTCCGTAGCTGCATAGCGTGTAAGAAGAGAAAGTCACCACCGGAATCACAAAGGATGGCAGACCTACCGAAGGACCGCGTCACCTCTGGAGAAGCTCCCTTCAACACAGTAGGAGTGGACTTCTTTGGGCCATTTATGGTCAAAAGGGCTCGAAGTGAAGTCAAAAGGATGATGGATGCCTATTCACCTGCCTGACCACAAGAGCGATCCACATAGAAGTGTGCCACAGCCTTGGAACCGATTCATTCATAAACGCCCTCCAGCGCTTCGTCAGCCGTCGTGGAAACCCTACTGAGATCCGCTCAGATAATGGAACTAACTTTGTGGGAGCTCAGCATGAGCTGCGTCAAGCACTTCAGGACTGGAATCAGCATCGAATTGAGGACTATCTTCGTCAGCGTGAAGTCCAGTGGCTTTTTAATCCGCCTGCCGCTTCCCATATGGGCGGTGTGTGGGAACGCCAAATCAGGACTATTCGTTCTGTACTGAGTAGCCTACTGCGACAACAGACCATGGATGATGAGGGACTAACCACCTTAATGTGCATTGTAGAGAGCATCGTGAATGGACGCCCAATCACTAAGCTTTCCAATGACCCGAGGGATCCCTCACCACTTACGCCAAACCATCTCCTTCTACTTCGTGAAGGTCCGGAGTATACAACCTGGACTTTTCATCAAACTTGATCTCTATAATAGGAGATGGAGTATGTTTAAATAACAAGCAGAATTATTTTGGCTTCTCTTGCTTAAAGAATACCTACCTTCTCTCAAGCAGCGTCAGAATTGGCTGTACCCCAAACGGAATCTGCAAGTCGGAGACCTTGTGCTTGTGCGCTATGAGAATACACCCGCTGTAAGTGGCCATTAGGGTATCATCACAGCCACCTACCCAGGGAAGGATGGATGCGTTCGTTCCGTCCAAGTCAAGACACAGAAGGGAGTGTATGATCTGACCAAGTCACAATATTTGTCTTCTGGAAGCCCAGCTAATGCCAACATCCTAGGATGATGTCAGCGTCAACGCCGACTTGAGACTTTGTGAACACTGAACAGTTGTTGCCCAGTTTAACTTGTTTGTTTGTTTTTTGAAGTGTTTTCTCTCTATATTGCGCTACTGTCCTTGGTTTTGTGGAGATGACGACTAGGACTTCTCATCGGGGCCGGTATGTTACGGACAGTAGTTTCGTGTCCCCTAAGGGACTCCATAGTTATTGTTTTTGCCTCTTGAGGGCGCTATTTGATTTACACCGTTGATAGCCAAAATGGCTAAAGAAAATTCCACCGTTGATTAAAGTCATTCCTATCGTTAAATTTAAGTTTCTAAATCTTCCCTAATGATAATTACTGATCCTTCATAGTCAAGTATATATTATACAGTGCATCATACCCCCAGCGTAGTAAGTAGAAATCACAAATTTTGTGTTATTTTCTTAATCACTTGTTGCAGACAATTTAGTGTATCCACATGTACGTAAAGTTTCCTCATGTAGTGTTGTTTTGCTTTGCTTATAATTATACAAACATGTAGGTTTTGGGCATTTGCTATTGACAATATTTAAAACTTTAAATAGGGTTTTGCAGGCACTTTCTTGTGATAAATTCATTTTTCATGTGCTTACTATTCCCAAATAACTCACATTCTTAGAAGGCTTCATGTATTATTTAAATATTCAAAGTATTTTTATTTAATTTCATTATTCCAGCTAAACCTTCTTCTTCTTCTTCAACAACTCCAACCACACCAACTGCATGTACCTTCTGTTTCACCAATCAACTAAGAAACAAATAAAACCAATCAATGATCAGTACCAATCAAAGAAGTGTGTTGTACAATGGGACTTAATTACTTGCACCACTTTCACCTAATCCAGCTGTAGCTGTAGTGGGCTACAATCTGCAAACACATTCTTTAATATGGTTTATTTTAAAAGGAACTATACATCTCAAATGGTATCTCAAATTAAATCTAACTATTAAATAAATTCTTGATATTTATGATGTGGAGAAGTACAAAATGTACAAACTCTGCATCTACTGCATGTAAATACTTTTGCCTGGCGGGAAATCTCCTGGGTACTCTAAAGGTCACGCAAAGTGTAAATGAATCACATGGTCTAAACAAACAGAAATAATAGAATCAGTGAATGTCCAAGTCATGTTTATAACTTCCTTCGCTTAAACTGTTTCATTGGTTATTTAATTTAATACCTAAGCCATGATATGGGTTTGGAGGTAACCCCTGCTTCATAATATATCATTATGTTGTCTTATCATAATGTGATTAATTGTTCAATGTAAAATCGGCCATGAACACGGAAAATCTCGCTTTACGCATTTACCACTGATTCTCATTTTTTACATATTTTGTTGCCCATAACTGAAAACCCTGACTATATTTACCGTATTGACAAATGATACAAGTATTAAGATACATAAATTAACTATAACTTTGTATTCAGATATGTAGTATTCAAATCATGTAATATAGAAAAGAATAATACAGAAGAACATTTATGTGGCGAGTTTCGGAGAAGAAACAAATATGTATGACTTAATAATAATAATAATAATGTGTGGATTTATATAGCGCACGTATCCACCAACTAAGTGGTGCTCAAGGCGCATTATATTATTATCCCTGCTCATAAGGCTCATAAGGCTCATAAATCATTCCTGAAACCATCTCAGCTCCCTGGGGAGTATACAGCTCAATTGCTGCCATTTCTAGCGCATATAGAGCAAACCAACTCTACCTTCACGGGTACCCATTTAACCTCTGGGTGGAGAGAAGCAATTATGATTAAGTGTCTTGCTCAAGGACACAAGTGTCACGGCCGTGATTCGAACCCACATTATGTTGCTAACACCAGAACTTGAATCCGGTAAGCTAGACCGGTCGGCCACGACACCCCATAATTATAGGATTATACTTATAGGATTGCTGACTATTCCGACATCCCATAATTCCGACTGCCAACTCCGACAGAATTTAAATTCGCCAGATAAGTCTTTAGCCAAATTTATCGGCCTAGGCCTACTACTCAGTACTAGCCAGTAGTGGTGTAGCTCATGGGGAATGACAGCCCCTCGTCCCTATTTTGACATAAATTACGGAAATAAAGAATTGTTTCTGTCTACGGAAAAATAATACTACTTAAATAGAGCTAATATTCCGTTATGAGATCTCTGACTTTAAATTTGAAGTTTAAAATGAGTTGTAAGTTTAACAATGAACCACTAGACCGAACTACGAGGCGTAGACTCATTATAAACAGTATACTCTGTTGATTTAATGCCTAGTTATTTGTGACCTGAAGATCAAATTGTTCCAATGGAGCCATTTGAAGCTCTGGTTACTGACCAACGGCAGCAATTTTTAATGCTCGCCCAAAGTGAACCTTGAATTAGTCCCAGCCTGCATTTTTATGGTACACTTCTTGTACCATGATTGTATGTCCACATAGCGGCAAATAACTTTTTCTACTGGCCCAAAATTTGTATGCTTAAAAAAGGATTGTGGAATTAGTTTTACTTTTTAATCATCTACTGCCATGAATAACTATAATCCGACAGGTTTTGCTTATGAAATAATTTAATAAAGTTCCATGTGGACACGCAAGGACAAGGGGCTCTAGTGCTGTGTAGGGCTTACTGCATAGATGCGGTGTTGGGACCATATGTAGGGTCATTGATGATATAAGAGTGAGGTGCCGGTGTGCCGGACGTATACACCAGCCCCGGCAAAAAAGTTTGCATTGTCGGCACACATTTACAACCTTCACAACAATAGAACCTGTCTGGTGAATAGATGGACCTGGCTTCACACCTTTTATGAATGCAAGACCTAGTGTCTGTAGACAGTACCTGAGCCATGGTCAGGACATGTTGAATAGGACCACTCAAGTGTTGAGGCAGGATATTGCTTAATCTTCTGCTGTGATGGAGCAAATTTACATTTGTTTACAATCGGCCCAGATAGGCATGTTTCTTAATTAAAACATTTCTTTTTAAAATCTTTAAAAAAAATGGACATAAGTTAATTTAAAGGGGGACTGACATCCTTGACTTAAGGCGTTTTGTAATAAAATATTGTTTTTGAGACCCACCTGTGTCTATTTAATCATTGGATTTTCTGAGTACAAGTATTTTAAAACAATATTTGAAGTGTTTGGGAGGCAACCCTGCCCCATGGTGGAAGCTTCATTCGCATAAAATATGTGACGTCAGGTCGGAAGATCCGATGTGTACATGATGTACATGTACATACATACACATTCACACGTAGCGTCGATTTCATTTCTTCCGTGATTTTTGTTTCCGGAACTAATAAAATGTTGGAAGATGTGTTGCTGCAGGATGCAGCAACACCACCAAAGACGGTGTTAGCCTTCATCTGTTCCTATTGACCCAAAATATCGCCGCATTTGGACGAGCAAAGTTCGTCGAAACAACGGGATGAACATGGTTTCAACAACCAAAAATCATGACTATCGAATTTCTCTTCCCGACATGACGTCACGAACAGCTCCTCCGTGCAGGGCGGGAACAACTAGTAAAAGTGGGGGGCATTTTTACAATGGTAAAATAACACTCTCAAAAACAATAAAAACACAAAACAAAAATTGTATTGATCTTTTACTGATATAAAAGAATAAAACGATCACATATTTAACTGTTTGATTTAAATCCACGACAGTCCCCCTTTAATTTTTACAGGTTTTTGTAATTTCTGTACAATATTCTTCCTCAAATATGTATACATGTACATTCCATCATTTTAAAGATTGTACATGGTCTTAAAACACATGTTCTAAATGTATAATTACATAACATGTATATATTAGAAAATAAAATTATGAACTATTTCATATTCAGCTGAAAATATGCCAGCAAAACTATTGAACATATCGTAAGGTCTAAGGTTGGTATAAGGGACCATAGTGATGCTGGTGGACAGGTATCTCTTGGCTGGAACCTTTTGGGTTTCTCAAATAAAGCGCGCTATATACTATGCGCTATGCCCATTTGAAAAACATAATTTGTATCCATGCATGATGAGACCCATGAACGCAGTGTCAGGTTGTTCTCTTTTTTCTTCTTTTTTTCTTTCTTTTTTTAAATTCATTCTATTTGATTAAAACAAGTGACAGACCTTTTGAAGTTTGTTACTAAGTTTAAATCAGTTAAGAGTGATTTTCAATCTAATAGTTTAAGAGAGTGCAGAATCAGGTTGTATGGCATGGTCACAAGAGATCACCGATGAGACAGAGATGGACCAGAGCTGTTAATTGCGGTGAAGAAATAAGTTCTTATTCAGTGTACAAAAGAGTATTATGAATTCAGTATTCATGTAGAAATATATTGGAATAAGGAACTGAAGTTAATCTCTTATTGAGTTTCCAGTTATATCCATGTACAGTACTTTGAAATCAGAATGGTGGTTCATAGCTGCACTCTACCACTTATTGCCCACTCATTGTGTGTACTAATTGTAAACAACCTAACTCAATAACAATGGCAGTCAGTGTACCTTAATGTTTTGCGTGTTGATTAACATATCGGCTCGAACCCTGTAACACTGATACCGCAGATCAGTTTATAGTGCGCCCGCACCAGACTATTCGTGACCGGATGTCAGCAGCTGAGTCTCTGTTGCCAGTCACGTGATTCGGGGCAAGCTTTTCCCGCTTTTTCTTAGAAACCAACAATACTGCAGCGGTGCGTGGTCTGGTACCTGCAACATATAACTCAATGATCAACGCATTAATAACGTTTAACTTCCTTATAACTAAAGTTAATGCAGCTGTTTTGACGTATTTGATTGTCCACTATACGTTAGAAAAAACACGGAAATACATGTACTTCGTCTTTTGTTGCAAAGAAACCTGCAAAATCATGTCACCGAAACTCTTTAGAAACTACATATAAAGGCCTATTCAAACACGCATGGTTGCATCGTTTACGTCACGGCGGCCGTAAAGCTTGCCCCGAATCACGTGACATAGTAACAGTCGCTACGCACAGGGGTCAAAGTCTGGGTCACTTGCACAAGGCTTATTCAGACATGGTGTCACTCTTGTTTGAACTTCAACAACGTCTGTAAACAAATGGCAGACTAGACCCTTCCTTAATCAACACAAAGCAAGATTATATTTCAGGCATTTTTGAACCACAAGATTCTGACACTCTGGGTAGAATGTCTTAAACCTAATGGTTAGCGTTTCGAGTCATTTAAATGTCTTAAACGTAAGCAGTTTAACGTTTCAACACATTTAATGTCTCAAACGTTATCCACTTAGGTTTAAGACATTATAATGGCTGAAATGTAAGCTGTATTACGTTCAGACATATAAAATGTCTTACACCTAAGCCCCATTGTACTGTTTAAGACATTTTGTCCCTAACAATAGCGTTTAAGACATTTCCCTGTTCATAGTGATGTGTCTTTGTATTTGTATAATGTATTTTACTGTGGAAATAAATGAACCTTGAACCATAAATATCACTGCATTCGGTATTGTCTAGTAGTTCATAGAATTTTTTCTACACATGTTGCCACCTGTTTTACAGAGTTGTTAATGAGTTTATAAACGATTAAGGCCCGAATCTGTTGACTATCAGTTAAATTTAAAGGGCAATATCGTCACGATCAACAGGACATGGAATCGAGTGCTGATTTTAGATGAACTCATTGACTGAAAATACTTCCTACATGATAAGGTCATATTACCGTTGCTGCTGCATAAATGAGCCAGCAATTTCAGTCAATGTGTTCATCGATTCCATGCGCTGTTGAAAGTCTGCTCTGATCATGACGATACTGCCCCTTTAAACAGATGGGCCTTTCAAACGCATTGAATGGACTATAATATGTTTCTGTGAAACAACTATTTAATGTCATAGGTCAATTGCGGATTTGCCTTCGTGGGAATGAAATCACGGAAGCCTAGCTGATAGTTTCTTTACCCAATAACCGCTAGAAATTACTTTAAATTTGTGGGGAAATTTCGGTTTGTGTCTATCCATCAATTGATGGTTAACAATGTTGTCTGGTTCTACAGATGTATAATTATATGAATTGGAAAACTAGTTGAAAGTTTCAATAATCCCGAACCTTTAATCGTTGGGAATCCCGTGGAATATTGGGGAGAGGAAGGTTATACGCCACTGATGTTACAGTGGGGTGCATAATCAATCATCCCCATCACTTCGCCATTAAAAAATAATATTCCCCACACTTAATTGTTTATACAATTTCGCCACATTTTCATCATCACTCTCTGTATCCCTGTTATTAAAGGGACAATATTGTCACACAATCATAGCAAACTTTCAAATATGGAATCGGTGTCCTAGCTTTATGATGAACACCACATCTAGTTACTGAAATTACTGGTTCATTTTATGCAGCAACAAAGGTAAGTTATGACCTTATGTTGGGTATTATTTTAAGTCGCTGGATTAATCTAAAGTAGCACCCGATTCCATACCCCATAAATAAAAATACCTCACATAAAAAACAAAAACATGATAAGGTCATATTACCATTGCTGCTGTATAATCAAGCCAGTAAATTCCAGTCACTGTGTTCATCTTTTATTCCATATATATTTCAACTTAATCCAACATTGCATTTCGTAGAAAGATGCAGACACCATGATTTTATTATATATATATATATATATATATATATATATATATATATATATATATATATATATATATATATATATATATATATATATATATATATATGGTTAGCGCCATGGGACCTTTTCGGAGACATTTCAGAAGTTACAGAAAGACATTAGGAGACACTGACATTAGGGAGACAATTTCGTCTCTCCTTAACGTTTGTACTAAATTGTTATTTGTTTGTAATTTCTGCACATCTAGCACGGCCCTTTATATGGCAAAACAGCCTAACTCCGAAAATGACATTTTGAGAAAATTGAGTTTAAAGTTTGGAACGATCGTGCCTTTTGGACACTCTTCTGACTCTGTTGGAATTGGAATAAAGCATGAATATGGAGATCATTTTAGTCTACATTCCTGCAAATTTTGGGCACAAATCCTTGGATCGTTTTTGTAATATGATAAATTTCATGCACTTACATTCTTTTGCTGGAATATTTAACCAAATCATATTTCTAATACTTTTATGGCGAAAAACAGTGTATCTCTGTTACATTTAATTTCCATTATACGGTATTTATGGCAAAACGAGGTATCTTTGAGTTATAGGTTTTATACCACTACATTGTTATGGTAAAACGATGTATCTTTCAGTTAATGATTTTAATTCCGTTACATATTTTATGGCAAAAACGATGTATCTCTAGTGTTGTGATTTTATTTCAACTACATTTTTATTGTAATACGTTTGAGTTAAAACATTTCCTTTTAGAAACAACACAATAAACAACAATTGTAGTAGTTTACTTAACACAATTCATGATATTACATAAAGGAGAATGATCATTGAACAAATCACTTTAAAATATATCATTTATACATCATTAAGGAGATGGGTATAATGATGTTGATGATTTTGTGGATGGTGGGATGGACGGGTGATGACAGATGATGACAAGGCTTATGTGCACGGCACCGCATCTGTGTGAGTTTTCGGATACAGCACGAAGTGATCTGTGTGATTTTCGGATATAGTGAAGTGACATGGCAGTGTCCCGGTCTGCGAAATTAACAACCAATTCGAGAATCCTATTGCACAGTGGTGGTACAGGAAGGATTCCGAAAAAATGCGTAGCGCATCAATTGGGAAAATGTGTAGGCTTTTCGTTAATATTCGTTTCGTCGTTCTGCGTTTTTAGTTCGAAAAATACCCTCGAAAAAAACATCATTCCGGTGGTAGAAAAAATGGCATCAAGTTGATTTGGATGCTTGCTATAGTTTGAAGAATAATTCATTAAATTTTCAAAGATTGTACACGAAGTTGCATATAGGACTTTTTAAAGAAAAATCTTTTAATGCGTTTTCAACTATTTTCTCGTTGAAAACACAATGAAATTATCTGCAAAATTTATACGTTGGTTTCTGTACATATATTCTTGACTTCTTTGATCGTGAAGTACAGATATATACATTCATTATGTAATAATTTTTAGAATGGAAGAATAACTGACATAACCGGAATGAAAAGAATTTACTCTGTCGCGTCGAAGTCCATCAACCGAATGTATTCAAAGCAAATTTGATA
>CM055820.1:44952261-45014609 GCA_029582265.1 Zoroaster sp. YZ-2022
CACTGTTTGAAACTGGAACTTTCACATCTTCAAATGGGACAAAGTTACTACCTGTCAAGGAGTACACACCATAAGTGCTAGAATATGAAAGATCTCGAAAATGCATGGTGTATTATGAAGATGTTTCAAAAGTACACTGATGGATTTTGGAGGATTCAGGAAGGTTCTAGCCAGGTGCCTAGGGGTTAGGGTTTTGAAGCGAATAATTTTCTGCTATAGTAGGAACTTATTGTTTGCCTATAGTAAGCAGAACCATGATATTGGGGCCTGGTCGTAATTAAGAGAATACAAAATTTGTCTCATACCGTCCAACCAGATTATCTTAACTGTCTTGGGCATGTATAATGAAATAACAAATGTTTCATTGAAGATACTACTATAATCATCTCTAAAATGTACAAATGTTACCAATGTAAATATTGGTTTTCAATTTATGTGGTTGTAAACAATTATGGTACTACTAGCTTATGCTGGATTCTATGGTTTCTATCCAAAGCACTGCTGTAATAAAAATTCTGAAATTGATCAATTACCAATGTAAATATTGTGATTGGGTTATACAATGTAGTTTGTAAAAAATATTGTGGTTTTAACCCATTTCAAAAATATACCAACGTTTTCCTTACCCTTAAGAGACTGAAATGAGCGTTGTCCATTTAATTTCTGGTGTCACGTAATGCTTATTTATTTTCTTTCTTTTTGTTAATGTTAAAATGTTCTCCTCTCTTAATGTAGTAGTAGTAGTAGTGGTAGTGGTAGTAGTAGTGGTGGTGGTGGTGGTGGTGGTGGTGGTGGTGGTGGTGGTGGTGGTGGTGGTGGTGGTGGTGGTGGTGGTGCTGGTGGTGGTGGTGCTGGTGGTGGTGGTGGTGGTGGTGGTGGTGGTGGTGGTGGTGGTGGTGGTGGTGGTGGTGGTGGTGGTAGTAGTCCATCCGTCTCGAAAGACGATGGACTTATAAAAAAAAGGGGGCGTTGATTTGCTTCGATAGTTAGGGCCATTTGCGGCTGTGACTTGCAAGGCCTATCCGGGAGTGACAGTCGCGGTGGCAGCCCAGACAGAAGAACGCAGCTGGTAGCTGCTTCCTTCGACAGCGTTTCTCCTGATTTTCCTCTTTCACGTCTGAGGTCACCACGAGGTGGTTCCAGAGATGACTGTTCGCTTCCACCTCTGCCTGTTACAGTAGCGGAACAAGTTACCGCCGGGCCGGGGCAGGCGCACGGTCGCCCCCCAGGCATCATTCCCTAACCACACGTGATTTCCGAGAGACCCGTCATGATTACACTTCATGTTTTCAGGGGAGCTCAAAATAAAGAAAGGGCCCGGTTGATTTGTGTAAGTTCCAGCTCGGGCCCGGTCCCCCACCACCCCACCCCACCCCCCTCCACCAGAATGTTAAAAAATATATATATATATATTTTTTTTTTCTTTGGGGAGGGGGGTCCAGGCCCCCCCCCTCCGGGCCGGGGGACGGCTGCCCCCCCAGCCCCCCCTGACGGTCCGCCACTGGCCTGTTAGCTGCTAAGGGCTCCCAGTTGGAAGGGGTGATGGAACATGATTGCAGATCCCTTTTGCAGACATCCTTGAAGCGAAGGCATGGTCGTCCTGTTGCTCTCTTCCCAGTAAGTAGCTCGCCATAAAGCAGGTCCTTTGGGATCCTCCCATCATCCATTCTTTGCATATGACCCAACCGGCGGAGTCTCCTTTGGCTGAGTATAGCGAAGATGGATTGGATGCCAGCCCTCCTCAAGACATCAATTTTTTTTGTTTTTTTTTGTTTTGTTTTTTAAATAAAAGCCACTCTTGGTAAGGGGCTACAAGAAGAAAACATAAAAGATGAAAATAGTTCAGGGGGACTGAAGGTTGGAATTGATATTCCTCTTAAAACTGTCTAGATTGTAGGATGGAGGGAAACATGCACCAGGCAAGGAGTTCCAAAGAGATGCAGTACGTGGAAAAAAGCTGTTGGAATAGCTCTTTGTTCTACATCTCGGCAAAGCTAGAGTGTATGGGTGAGAACAAGCAGAAAGCCTGGTTTCACGCTTAAACACTCTGATAGGAGGAACCAGATCCGACACACTGGTGGCACATTTGCCATGAAAATATATGTAGAAAAGACAGAGGCTGGCTACAAACCTACGGTGAGAGAGAGGTTGTAACGATGATCCCAACTCTTCACCAACAAGATTAACAATACGCTTCTGCACTCTATCTAATAAAGATAAATGACAGGCAGAAGCTCCGGCCCAAATGTGACAGCAGTACTCCATTAGAAGACGTATAGTTGTCTTATACAGGTAGAGAGTAGCATCGGGAGGTAAGAACTTCCGAGCTTGATAAAGACAACCAACTCGCATGGAAGCACTCTTTGCAATGCCTGAGATATACCTCTCCCAACTGGCTTTAGTGGAGATGTCAAGTCCGAGAAGGCGAAAATCTGATATCTCAGGCAAAGTTGATGGACCCATATGAATGGATGGAAATGTATCATCTCTAGAGCGAGAAAGAGGCAGTAGTTTAGTTTTCTTTGCGTTAAAGGTTACTAGCCAATCGTTCCCCCACTTCAGCACGCTCTCTAAATCATTATTCAGTGAGACACCCACCTCACAGCGAGAAGTGTTAGAAGAGTTAGGGGAAACACCGTAGAGGGTTGAATCATCAGCATACATGGCGAGCTGAGACAAAACGTTATCGGGCAACCATTAATGTAGATAAGAAAGAGAGTAGGACCAAGTATCGAGCCCTGTGGAACACCAGAATTGATAGAACGAGTAGGAGAAGATTGACCCTCAAGGACAACCTTTAACTTGCGGTTGGAAAGGAAAGCAGAGATTATGGATATCATTCTGCCTGACACACCATATGACTGAAGCTTGTGGAGCAGGCCAGAATGCCATACCTTGTCGAAGGCCTTTGAGATGTCCAATGCTACAACACGAGCCTCACCCCTGCGATCTAAGGCCCCATTAAAATGATCGGTAATTAGGAAAGCAGATCACCGGTTAAGCGGGAATGTTTACCTTGTCCATCCAAGAGATGTTAAGAATGTGGCGAAGAAAGCGAAGATGAAATGACTGGAGTCGTTTCTCTTGGTTTGAATAGAAGGGGCAGGACTCGCGTCCATATAGCAGAGTGCTGAGGACACATGCCGAGTACACATGGACTTTAGTATTGATGGTAATCTTTGGCATGCCAAAGGTGGTTGATGCTTTGCCAATACTGGTGTTCAACTCTGCATCAAGTGACATGGTGTTGGTAACAGTTGAGCCAAGGTAGTAGAACTTCTCAACGACCTCAAGATTGTAGTTGCCTATGGAGATTACAGGTTGAACACGAGTATTTTGGCCCACCACAGTTTTTTTCTGTAGGCTGATGGTCAGTCCAAACTCATCACAAGCATGAGAGAAGCGGTCCATGAGTGATTGGAGTTTGTGTTCAGAATGGGTAACAAATGCTGCGTCATCAGCAAACAGGAGCATCCTGATATGGACTTTGCGCACTTTAGTTTTTGCACGCAGACGGGCAAGGTTAAAGAGTCCACCATCAGATCTTGTGTACAGGTGAACACCTTCTTCTGCGGTCCTGTAGGGGAACGGATGGTTGCCTATACTTCCCCTGGGGTGACATCTACGTTTGCTCAATGTCTGGTTTGATGGATGGTCCATCTGGCAAGGGGATGCACTGTAGTAAATACTCGCAGTTTGTAAAACTATGTACTCGACTCTTGGTAGTTTATTCGGTTAATATTCCAGAAAGTGAAGTCCAAAAAAGTCCCCAACACCACAAAAGAAAAGACTATAAATCTCCGGAAAAGTTGACATCAAAGATGTGGATAAATGATCAGCCGGTTGTAAAATACATGAGACCATCATAGGAGGCTCCGAAAATAACAGTGTGTGCGTGATGGGTCCGCCATTAGAGAGAGCTCAAAAAGGCCAACTCTCCTATGTGAAAGCATTAGTTTGACAAGTAAACAACAGGCTGCTCACCCAAAGCTTATTACTACGCCTAGGATACAGGTTGGGTGATCGCTTTACACAATAATTCTTTATTGAACCCAACAAAAAGTATACAATTCACATGAACATTACATGTCATTACAGTTAACACTGAAAAATTTAATTTTACCAAATTATTGTAGTAAATGTCTATTGGAATTATGTGTTATTTCTACGCTTCCACATACCATTGGAGTAATGCGGTTTTACTTGGAATTAAAGGTACGCGCAGAACATTAAGGGGTATAAATAACTAAACTATAAACTGACTCAGTTCCCCACAGTCCTAAAAGCGTAATTCAGGAGCAAGGAAAACAATAAAAAGATCCCAAACAGAGTAGGTGCAAGTACACAGCCCTGCTTGACTCCACTGCTGATTTTGAAGGCTTCTGATGTTGATCCGTCGAACTAAATGGAACCTTTCATCCCTTCGTGGAATGAGCAAATCAAGCTCAGCAGCTTTGGGGGACAACATATCATTTCCAGGCATTTGAAGAGCCCATCTCTACTGACTAAATCAAATGCCTTAGTAAGGTCAACAAAAGCTGTATATAGGGGTTATTGTTGCTCTCTGCACTTTTCCTGGAGTTGCCTCAAAGAGAAGATCATGTCCACTGTAGATCTTTTTGGACGAAAGCCACATTGCTCCTCTGGGTAAACTTGATCGGCAAGAACTTGTAGCCTCTTGAGGATGACACGTGCAAAGACTTTTCCCACAATGCTCAACAGAGAGATGCCACGGTAGTTATTGCAATCCGATCTGTCGCCCTTGTTCTTGTATATTGTGACAATG
The DNA here is from genome assembly GCA_029582265.1 of Zoroaster sp. YZ-2022. NCBI lineage: Eukaryota > Metazoa > Echinodermata > Asteroidea > Forcipulatida > Zoroasteridae > Zoroaster > Zoroaster sp. YZ-2022. The sequence continues at coordinate 44,957,048 of CM055820.1, forward strand.
TTGGAGTCACGCATGTCTTGGGGCACGGTTCCCTCATTCCAGCACTGTAGAAGTAGATAATGAAGGTCAGGAAGCAGGGTGTCCTTTCCGCATTTGAGAATTTCAGCTGGGATGCCGTCTTTCCCTGGAGCCTTTCCGCTAGCTAGGCTGTCGATGACCTTACTAAGCTCTTGCAGTGTGGGCTCAACATCCAGCTCTGTCATGGCGGGGAAAGTGTGAAGGCATCTAAAGCGGTCTGTGAAACTTTGTTTTCTCTTTAGTATAGATCCAAGTAGTGATCAACCCATCGTTCCATCTGTTCGCCTGTGTCAATTATAATGGATCCCGTCCTGGATTTCAGTGGAGCAGTTTTCTTAATGCGTGTGCCAATGGCTTTTTTGATGCCCTCATACATTCCACGAATATTACCAGTGTCTGATGCCACCTGAATACTCTGGCAGAGTTGCAGCCAGAAGTCGTTGGCACAGCGCCTAGCTGTTCGCTGGACTGCACTGGGAGCTGAACGGAGATCTTGCAGTGACTTTCTAGTAGATTGGGTCTTGAATCTGAGATGAGCAGCGCTCTTTGCGTCAATGACAGGGAGCATTATATCAGCATTCAAGTCATTGGGAGGTGTTGATTTCCTTCCAAAAGTGGAAAGGGCAGCTTCATTGATTGACGTCTTAAGATGGGTCCATGTTTCGTCAGGAGTTTGACGTGGAGACCCTTTGTCCGCGGCAAGCTTTTCTTTGAGTGAGGACACATACTCTTGCTGTTTGACATGGCTGGTAGTCATGCTGGTGTTGATGCGAGGTGTCTTACTGTGTTTAGCAAAGTGTTGTTTCTTTGATTGTAGTTTGACTCTGCTACAAACCAGTGAATGGTCCGTGTCACAGTCAGCATTGTGGTAGGTACGTGTAAGCAGAAAACTTCCAAGGTCTTTTTTCCTTGTTAGAACGAGGTCCAGCTGATGCCAATGGTGTGATCTAGCATGCCTCCAGGATACTTTGTGATGTAATTTCGTTTGGAAGTAAGAGTTGGTGATGCAGAGGCTATTTGCAGTACATAGCTCTAGGAGCCTCTGGCCATTCTCGTTTAGTTTGCCCACTCCATGGGGACCAAGACACTCTGGCCAGGCAGCACAGTCAGTGCCTACCCTGGCATTAAAATCACCCAGCAGAATGATCATGTCACCTTCAGGCAAGCTTTGAAGTAGACAGTGTAGTTCGTCGTAGAACTTGTCCTTATCCTCAGCTGAGGAGGAAAGCGTTGGTGCATAAGCTGATATAATTGTCGTGAAGCTGACCGAGGAGGCAAGATGCACCGAGGCGAGCCTCTTGTACCTTGCAATGGGAGGGCTAGTTTGAGTCAGCAACCTGTTCTTGATGGCAAAACCAACTCCATGCTCTCTACGGTCTTCAGTTTTTTGCCAAACCAGAAGAAAGAATAGTGTTCTTCCCTCAGGGAGCCACTCTCTGCTAGTCGGGCCTCAGAAAGTGCAGCAATATCTATGTTGAGTCTATTCAACTCTTTATCGATGACAGCAGTTTTTCTGACATCGTTGATTGTGGTTAAATCTTCATCGTTCATGCCAGGACACATAGTCCATTCCAGCATGCTATTTTCATCATTGATTGTTTCGGTCCGTTTTGTTTTTTCTTGTTCGTAGGTGCGGGATTTACAGTCTGCTTGTCGGGATAAATCCTTGGAGCTCCAAGCACCTGGTGAAGCAGACAGACTGTGGCGGGTCAGCACCTTACTGGCCGGGGGCTGCCCAGCTAAGGCGGGCGGTAGCTGACCAGTGGAACACGATGGTCCCTCCCACCGTCGGAGACAACCCGTAGCGTCCGCGTATCTACGCCAATCGAAAGGGACTTATAACTCGTGACTGTTGTCTCCCGTGTTGTTGTCCAAGCTAGAAAGCCTGGCTGAAGTATCCTTTCCAGTTTATAAGGCCTGGGCTGGTAATAAAGAGATACTAGGTAGCCCAATCGTTAGTATCCCTCTCTCGGCTTCATCAGTCTGATCCAAATGAGAAGCAAGCTAATACATTTGGGACAGATTCTGCTGCAGAAGCTGCCAGAGCAAAGGAGGTCATCCATTTGTCTGCCTATCGGGGCTTCACTGGGACCAGTACCCATACCGCATTGTGGGGATACGCCTTTCCCGTCGGCAGATCTGTGTGTATGTACTCCCACTGACATTTCGACCATTCCGGGGGTCAGGCGCCTCTAACCCTACCTGTGCTAGAAAAGAAAGCTAAAAACTGAACTGGCAAGGTGTTCCTTGAAAGTAAGAAGGGGAAGAAGATGGGGGAATGGGAGAGGAGCACAGTGCGTATAAATGAGTGGATAGCAAAATAAAGGAAAAGGACAGCTGAGGAGGTAGAGGTTGCTTAAGGCCCCATTCTGATATAAACCAGCCTCTCACCATACTCTTAATGTAAAAGAGTGAAAAAACACTCTTTAAAAGAGCTATATGGCGGACGAGTCTTTTTGGAGTGAAACCCACTCTGATTCGAGTGAAAAATACAGTAAAAGGCTACCAATTCACTCTTTATACTGTACCAATTGTACTCTTTATCCACTCCAAAAAGACTTATCCGCCATATAGCTCTTTGAAAGAGTGGTTTTTCACTTTTTACATTAAGAGAGTATGATATTTAATCATCACTGCACAATGTAAGTATATATCTTATGGTATCGAGATATAATATTTGATATTTGAATGTACTATTTTAAATGCAAAAGCCTACCACCTTGCAATATGGAGTCATACTACACTGTACTTTTTTATGACTGAAGCTTAACAAATGTAAGATATTATAAACAGTTGAAGTACAAGATGTTATTAATAATGAGAGGTGTAGTCGAGTAATGATGCAAGTTTACGGTTAATTTTGTAACCGAGTAACCAAACATAGTATGCACGGTTAATAGTTTAACCGAACTGAATCAAATTTAAAGATGGTAGGAAAATAAAGGTAGGAAAAAATGATTATGTTAATCACAATGTCTGGTAAATTTTGTGTATTGATTGGAGAGATGTTGACGTATGGGGTTCTTGCACAAAAAAGGTAGCATCATTTTTTCAAACAGTAACGGTATAAACATTTGGTTAATCGAGTAATCGCTGCAGTACTATAGTCGAGTACTTTTTCACGAGTACGAGTACAGACAAATATTTTTGAGTACAAGTATGAGTACTTCAACTCGAGTTAAGTTGGATTATTTTTCATGAGTAGACCTACTAGTATGAGAACGATCTGATAATCGGTGTTTTCTTTGCACAGTTAATAGAGATATCGCACCGAGTATTATAAGGGACGATACAGCATCAGTAATGTTGGTTAAACTGCTTTTATGGGTATGCTATATTCTTTGAATCACAACATGCAGTTAACGACCTACAACCAATGTTGTACCTTTCCTATAACTGTTGTTTTTTATATAATTTTTTTTTCGTTTTTAGTTTTACTATCAGCTGAAACAGGTGTTGTAAGGGTATAGACCTTTTGTATGGACGTTACAAACTGAAGCGCGCCCTCGTTTAGAGGCAAAAGATCCAATTAGGTCTACAAGGAACAGTGTCATGTTGTACCTTCGCTATTTGTGTACTAAATTATTATATGCATTGAGAATAACAGTAAGTGCAATGTTTTGATTTCAGGTACAGGGTTGTATAATATTAAACTTTGTTTTTAAAGTCATTTAAAATGTTTAGTAAAGTTTGTAAAACTGATTCTTAAAGCATAATTACTTTCTTATAATCAAGAACTAGTCTAATCAACTAGTCCCTGTTCGTTCAGTAACCCTGCAAAAAGTATAAATCCATTATCCATTTGTAAAGTATTTATCCTCTGTTTGTATGCATAGACTAGTGGTTCGTCCAATTCAAGAATATGGTTCTCAAGCTTGGCGTTCTTATTCGCAAAAGTATGTCGATGGTCCAGAGTGTCCAATGTAGGTTTACTGGAATCAATCCAGAATTTCAGCAGTTGTCACTCTTGAAATTCACCAGTCGCTTGAGGGCGGTAGATCAGGGGCCAATTTCATAGAGCTGCTAAGCCCCACACATTTGCTGAGCTCAGAATATTTGTGCTTAGCAAAAATAGGTTACCAGCCAAATTGTCATGTTATGTATACTGGTATTGCTTATAGCTGGTTCTCAGTCCAATTTTGCTTAGCAGATAAATTTGCAAAGCAATAATTATTTTCTTCTAAGTTGCTCTTTGAAATTGGTCCCTGATTGAAGTTTATAAAACCATACGAGATTTTGAGAAAATAAATTCTACAGATTTGTTTGTACATGTACTTACACTATGAACAGGGAAATGTCTTAAACGCTATTTTTAGAGACAAATGTCTTAAAAACAGTACAATGAGGCTTAGGTTTCAGACATTTAAATGTCTGAAATGTAATACAGCTTACGTTTCAGCCATTTAAATGTCTTAAACCTAAGTAGGGATAACGTTTAAGACATTTAAATGATAAGAATTAACTGTCGTTCCTTATTCCAATATATTTCTACTGAATTCCTAGTACACTTTTGTACACTGAATAAGAACTTATTTATTCACTCCAAGCTAACAGGCTCTGGTCCATCTGCCTCATGATCACCAGTGATCTCTTGTGTTCATGTCATACAACCTGATTCCACATTCTCTTAAACTTTTAGATTGAAAACCTAGGAACAAATTTCGAAAGATCTGTCACTTGTTTTAATAAAATAGAATGAGTTTCAATAAAAAAGAGAACAAACTGACACTGTGTTCTCATATGAGTTAGCCCAAGTACATATTACATTGGCCCTACGTGGGTCTCATCATGCATAGATACAAATTATGTTTTCGAAATCACTGGCTGTGACAACTCACTTTTATGGGGTATACTAGAAGACGCATATTTTGCAAAGGCAACACATACATGTTGGTGTGAAAGAAAAAAGTGCAGATCCTTTCTTGTATTTTTAGTCACTGCATATGAAACGTATTGAAATGAGTCAAATGAGGGTTGCGCTCAGATGATTTGCAAAAAGCATAGCTAGCTTTCAAACTGCAACTGGATGGATGAATAACTTTGAATATGTCTGTTTTTTTTAAATAGAATATGCTGAGTAGATGGCCGTGAACACTCCTGAAGTAGTAAAAATGAACAATCAAGTTTTTCCTGTGGTATATTTATATAAGAGTTCGAGCATTGGTATAAATTAAGATACCAAGACAAGTGATTGTTTGGGAAGGGCTATCCATCTTTGACCAATTTATATTAAATACTAACCTTAAAGTAAACAAATAATTAAAATACAATTTACAAGCCTCCCGTGTATTTTCAATTTTGATGAGAAAACTCATCCAGGTAAACAACGACCCCATTACAACCGAGAGAGACGGAGTTAAATCTATGAAAATGCATGGCGCACGTTTAGCACCAAATGGAAGTTTAGTGCCATAAAATAAGTCATCGGGATCACAGGAACATACCGATAAGCACTTTTGAGATCCACTTTAGAGTCATATTTTTAGAGTCATATTTTGTTTATTTTTCCATTTTTCCCATCGCGTTATCTAAACGGGCAGTAAATTGTGGTGCGCTTTCGTCTTTTCATTGGTTTCGGATCGATATTGAAGTCTGAAGCTATATGTACATGTACACTGATGTATAGCCTACACCGATGTTTGGAAAGGCACTAACACAAACAACCTGAGCCTACCCATTGAAATATTTGGGCGTGAAAGAAAAAGGTGCACATCAATTCTTGTATTTTTAGTCTTATGAAATGTATTGAAATGAGTTGTTGCGCTCTGATGACTTTCAAAGCACTTAGCTTTCAAACTTCAACTGGACGGATGATTAATGATGTCTGGGTGTAACTTTGAATATGTCTGGTTTTAATGTGTTCAAATGTACACTGGTGTATGACAATAAACCATAAATAGCCTACACTGATGTTTGGGAAAGGCACTAACACAAAGAACCTGGGCCTACCCACTGAATTATTGTGGCGTGAAAGAAAAAGTGCACATCAATTTTGTATTTTTAGTCTTATGAATGTATTGAAATGAGCCGTTGCGCTCGGATGACTTTCAAAAGTATACTTAGCTTTCAAACTTCAACTGGATCGATGATTAATAATGTCTGGGTGTAACTTTGAATATGTCTGGTTTTAATAGAATATGTCACCAAATGTACACTGATTGTATGACAATAAACCATAAATGCTGATATTTTGAGATATCTGTGTTACGGACAGTAGTTTCGTGTCCCCAAAGGGACTCCATAGTTATTGTTTTTGCCTCTTGGGGGGCTATAGATTTACCCGTTGATAGCCAAAATGGCTAAAGAAAATTCCACCGTTGATTAAAGTCATTCCTATCGTTAAATTTAAGCTTCAAATCTTCCTAATGATAATTACTGATCCTTCATAGTCAAGTATATATTATACAGTGCATCATACCCCCAGCGTAGTAAGTAGAAATCACAAATTTTGTGTTATTTTCTTAATCACTTATTTGCAGACAATTTAGTGTATCCACATGTACGTAAAGTTTCCTCATGTAGTGTTGTTTTGCTTTGCTTATAATTATACAAACATGTAGGTTTTGGGCATTTGCTATTGACAATATTTAAAACTTTAAATAGGGTTTTGCAGGCACTTTCTTGTGATAAATTCATTTTCATGTGCTTACTATTCCCAAATAACTCACATTCTTAGGCTTCATGTATTATTTAAATATTCAAAGTATTTTATTTAATTTCATTATTCCAGCTAAACCTTCTTCTTCTTCTTCAACAACTCAACTACACCAACTGCATGTACCTTCTGTTTCACCAATCAAACTAGAAACAAATAAAACCAATCAATGATCAGTACCAATCAAAGAAGTGTGTTGTACAATGGGACTTAATTACTTGCACCAATTTTAATTAATCCAGCTGTAGCTGTGGTGGGAACGTAGTTTAGTACGACCTGAACTCATTTAATCAGAAATAGAAAACAATAATCATGGACGCAACCACGGATGCCGCAGAATCAAATTCACCTACCACCGTTTGACACAACAGTCACGTGACCTAAAGAAGACCAGAGGCATCCGGAAGGCGTCACTGACAAAAGATTATGAACACAATATCCAACCTGATGGAAAAGCAAACGTGAAGCTTCCAAGATTAGAAGTCAAAAATGAATTTGAGAAGGCCTTTGCAGATTTCACTGATACGCACAACAATTATGATGAACACCTCGTAAATGAAGAAAAGAAAGAAAAGTTCTGCAGATTACTGAAGGAAACCCAAGAGCAAGGCCATACACCTGGAGCTCTGTCACTGATTGGTTAAAGGAGAACCAAGCCCAAGGTGAACTAAAGTTCTGATTAACGACCCCGAGGATGATGTCGATGAAAGGACTCATATGGGTTAACAGGGTAATCGCTTATCACAAGATAGCCTTTCCCACATCAGCACCAGTGCATCCTCAGGAAGTTCAAGAGGTGTGCCCGTCTGAGGGCCAAAGCCGAGAAAGCTGTTTGGAAGTTGAGGCGCTTACTTTACAAGAACATAGTGCCATTGAATTAGCCTCACTACGAACCATGATGGAGCTAGAAGAGCAAAAGATGAAGATTGAACAGAAACAGAGATGGAATTAAAGGTCAAATATGTCAGAGCAGATGCTGTGGACAAAACTTTGCAGAGGCCGAAGCAGGAGCCGATCAGATGTGTTTGTTCACTCTACACCAAATACTAAACCTACGGGAAGAAAATACACCGAAGCACCCCAGGATCGTGTTTGCCAGGTTCTAGCCATTCTGCTCTGGTTAACGACACACCCCAGTTTAGTGCACCTATACGTCAGACCTCAATTCCTGCCGGCCAGTCATGGGCACCGTCAGTGATTCCCAGTTCTCCGTCGACTGCTAGCACCCAGATGTAACGGATATCTTATACCAGATGGTTAATGACACTGCATACACCAGCAGTCATTGGTGGAGGCACTTCAGCTCCCTAAGGCTGAACTCATGACATTTGATGGCACCCCTCTGGAGTACCGGGTCGTTCATCCGAGCTTTGAAACACTGTAGGACAAGAAACCATTGGGGACGGTGCCAACCTACTCGTCTGCAGTACTGTGGGAGGGCGAGACAACTTCTGCAGTGCTGCACAGTTAAGGGGCCATCAGAAGGATATTCCTTGCGTTCGTCTTCTGAAAAGAAGATTTGGAGACGAGCACACCATTTCACAGTCTTGGATAGATAAGGTGACCGAAAGGCCAATTGTCACCGATAATGCTGCATTGCAAGATCTTGCCGATGACCCGCGTGGCCCGTTGTGAAACTCTGGACACAATGGGGTACCTTTATCGAGCTAAACAGAGGAGGTAGCCTCTTGTCGATCATCGAGAAGCTTCCATATCATCTTTAAGACTATGGCTGAGGAAGTTCATCGAATAAAGACCACCAAGAAAACGACCCCTAACATCGATGATGTTACCAAGTTTGTAACAACTGCGGCCGAAGAAGTCCGTGACCCAGTCTTTGATTGTCCAGAGGTACAACTAAGAAGGAGTGGAAGCCCAAAGATACAAAAAGAGAAAATCGCAAGGAGCAACCTTCGGCATCCCAGACCTCAAATCAACAAAGACCCCTTATGTTAAACCAAGTGTTGGTACACCAATAAAGACAGCTACACCTTGAAAAGCGTGTTGTGGTCAACTCCATTATCTCAATCAGTGTGACGCATTTAAGGCAATGCGTGTATAAAGGACCGCCTTTTCGTGCAAAACAAGAAGCTGTGCGTCAACTGTTTCACTCAAACCAGGACACTTGGGGAGAGATTGTACCTCGCTATTTCGTATGCACAGTCCAGGGATGTGGCAAGAAGCATAACAAGGGTATTTGCACCTTCCACTTCCACGTGATGACACCAGTTGTACACCGATAAGCAATCAATCTACGCCAAAATGGTTGCTTCAAGCCCGTCGCAGACACACACCACAAATAGCCCAGTTGTGGTATGCAACGTCACTGGGGCCGGCGGGGTAAGGTTGCCTGCCAATTGTTCCTGTCAAGATCAGGCCACACGGAGAGCAGCAGTCAGGAATACCTATGCTCCATGGACAGTGGTTTAAACCCCCAAAGCTTCTGTTCAGAAGACCTGACAAGACGTCTTGGTATTCATGCCAAGAGAGAAACCATGAAGTTGACAACACTAGACCAAAAGGAAGTTGATCAACACCATCGTAAGTTTAGAGGTGGCCGATCATGACGACTCACACCTGTTTGTGATGCCCAATGTCCTTACTAGGCCGAAGTTAAACATTGTTGTCTCGGTAGTCTGGTGACAAGGGAAGAGCTAGACCGTTAATACATCTTCGCGACATCACGGTACCCTGATGTTGACATCAATGACGTCCATCTTTTAATTGGACAAGATGTACCGCATGTTATGGTCCCCCAGAGGTTTCGTATTGGTGTTGTTGGCGGAGCCGTATGCAACCAGGACCGCCTCGGCTGGACTCTTAATGGTCCAGTTGACCTTCAGAAGAAGCCCAAGTTATCCGCATCGTACTTTGTCAATACCGAAGGTTGACCTACTCCATCAAGTCAAGAAGTTTTGGATGCTGGATGACGTGGGAAGCACCGTTGAGAACACATCCGTCAGTGAAAGGAAAGCTCTTTCAATTTGGGAGAATTCACTGTGTAGAGATGGAGTTCACTATTCCATGAATATCCCTTTCAAAGAGAGACCACCACACCTCCATGACAACAAGTCCGGTCCGAACATCGGTTGAGACTGTTGGAGAAAGCTTGACTCCAAGGACTCGACTCTTCTGGAGAAATATAATAGTGGAATTGAAGACCTCCTGAAGAATGGATATGCTGAGGCAGTTCCAGCTGGATGACTTGGAAAGGAGCGATGGATGTGTGTGGTACCTACCCCATTCACCCTGTGCTGAACCCCCGTAAGCCAGACAAGGTGCGAATCGTATTTGACTGTGCCGCACACTTTCAAGGCACCTCACTAAATGACCACGTCTATCAGGGTCCCGACCTCACCAATAAACTTATCGGAGTCCTCCTGAGGTTCCGTCACATCACATCGCGTTGATGGCTGACATCGAGGGCATGTTCCATCAGGTGCGGGTGAATGAAGGAGACCGAGACGCCTTCGCTTCTTGTGGTGGGAGGACTATGAAGTTGGAAATCAACCTGTCGTGTATCGTATGACGTCACACTTATTTGGAGGAGTGTGGAGTCCCAGTTGTGCTAACTTTGCGCTAAAGCGCACCGCTCTTGACTACCACACCAAGTATGATGTAGAAACTGTTAAGACCGTGTAGACCAGAATTTCTACGTTGATGACTGTTTAAAAATCTGTCCCTACTGAAGCTGAGGCCATTCGTCTGGCTAGTCAACTGTGTGAGTTGCTGGCCCCTTGGTGGGTTTCGACTCACAAAGTGGCTGAGCAATTCTCGTGTAGTAATTAAGGTCACTTCCAGCCCAGGAGTGTGCGAAGTCCATTACATTTTTGGATTTTTAGACCAGGAGATGCTTCCGTCCCAGAGAGCGTTAGGGAGGCTCTGGAAGACTGGAAACAGACACACTTGGGTTTGACTCGGGTGTGAAGGAAAAGCCTCTCTCACTCGGCGAGGATTATTAAGCGTCACTAGCTCGATTTATGATCCTCTGGGTTTCATCTGCCCATTTGTGTTGAAAGCAAAGATATTGTTTCAGACGCTGTGCCGCCTGAAGACAGGGTGGGACGACCCGATGACCCACGACATGGCGTCACAGTGGCAACGATGGCTGCAGGATCTACCCCTAATAGAGCGGATGAGTATACCTAGATGCGTAAAGCCAGATGGCATTGCCATTTCAACGATGCAGTTGCACCACTTTGCTGATGCATCTGAGAGAGCGAACGGTGCGGTTAGCTATCTCCGCCTGGTGACATCGATGGTAAGGTCCATTGTTCATTCTTGATGGCTAAGGCTAGCTTGCACCACTCAGAACTACTACCATTCCGCGACTGGAGCTTGCTGCTGCGGTTGTGGCTGTGGCTGGATCAAATCATCAGGCATGAGGATGCAACTCTCACTTGTTGAGTCGGTCTTCTGGTCAGACACAGTATGATCGTGCTCCAACATACTTACGCAACGAGAACAAGCAGTTCCAGACATATGTTGCCAACCGAGTCACCATGATCCATGAACAGTCTTCTCCATCTCAATGGAGGCATGTGGATTCTGCTTTGAACCCTGCGGATGATGTATCTAGAGGCATGACTGCTCAGCAACTTGTCAACTGTGACCAGTGGATTAATGGGCCTCTTCCTTGCTTATGGAGGAGGATGCCTGGCCCCAAACCAGACCTCAAGTCTCTTGAACTCAGTAATGATGCAGAGATCAAGCTGACAGCCCCAAGTGTATCGTTGATGCAACTGTCAATCAGAGACCTACCTGTACCCATACTTGAAGATCTATTCACTCGCTACTCATCGTGGTACAAGTTGAAGAAGGCCGTAGGATGGATTCTTCGAACCAAATCAATGCTGCATCAGAAAGTAGCCAAGGGTCATGATGAAGTTATCAGAGTCAACGAGTCCCTAACGGTAAAAGAGCTGCTTGTCTCCGAGAAAGCAGTCGTGAGGTACGTCCAGCAGACTACCCTTATAAAAAAGTACCATGGTAATACCATGGTAACCATGGTTTTATGATGGTTACCATGGTAAATCCATGGTAAAACCATGGTAGTGTTTTCAATGGTGGTACTCTATGGTTATACCATGGATGTACCGTAGGTTTCTACCATGGTTATGATGGTAAATCGATGGTATCTATGGTACTTCTGTGGTACTCATGTGTTGTCATGGTACTTCCATGGATTATATATGGTTATACCATGGTATAAAATATCATGTGTACAAAATATGTGTGAGTGTTTACTATAGTTATGAGATGGATTGATAACAGTACTGCCCCTACCCCAAAAACAAACTCTGAATTATTTTCCGGTTCTTTTAAAAGCAGCACACATTTATCAAAAGACAAATTGGATTGTTTTATTGTTTATTACTTTTTGAATTCACAACCATTTAAATAATACTTTTATCTGTTTTCCAGAAGTCGCCATCCCGAGGGAGTTATTAAGATATACAATTCAATATTTTACAACAATAATGGCGGACAATAATGGTTTTATGTTGTACAAAATACAATATAAATTTATTTTACCCTTTACATATTTATTTATTACATTTCTTACCAAGGGAGTATGTATGTATGTACAAACAGTTAAAAACTGGTTTCCATTGGGGCCATGCATACGTTATTACATATGCTTATGATGTGCATAATTTATTATCCTTTTACATGGTAAGTTCACTTCAACATTAACACCAAAAATTAATATACAGACGACGCAGAATTAAATAAATATACAACAGATACCCAACAGATGTCCAAGTATTAAATCATATTCATGATAAGGCAAAGACGCTTTATAATGCAAATAAAGGAAATGAACTCAATAGATAAACTGTAATAGCTGTCTTTCGAAATATATTGAATTTAATAGATGTCATAATTGAATCGGGAGAAAGAAAATTATAACCAAAATAATTTTCTACTAAGCACCTTAAAAATTTCCCATTTATATTATAATAAACTTGACAGAGTTTAATTTAATCACCTTCGAATGTATTTGGGAGGTTGATATTACATATTCAGTATCTCCAACTTTACCAGCATTGCCTTCCTAAACTTCCACATCACTATGCAATGCAACATAGGTACCTCTAGAAATAGAATGAATAAAATTAATACTACATCCATCATGACTCAAACAGTCAGTCACAGTTTAACGTGCGATGTGTATAGGGTTTATTTCAGCCTCGTTTTCTTGAGCAGCACTCCGATCCGACCGCTCGATCCCTTTAATTCCGTCGAAGCATACTGGAATAAATGGCGCGGCAATACACCCGTAGGGAACAAGGTTGGATGTACACGTATAACACATACGTGCACATCATCGAGTTAATGTACATGTTTATGTACACGTACATGTACATCTACTGAATTACATTATATGTCGTCTGGATATCGCACATGATCAGGGCTAGCTACACGCAGCAGACACTAGTCTGTCACCTGGGAGTGACGTCACGCCAGCTACCATTTATTTTTGTTCAGTTAAAATAAACCGTAAGCAATATCAAGACTTAAATATCAAGTATACATGTTATTTAAATTTAATAAAAAGTGAGTAGTTTCAGCGGAATAAATAATAATAATCACGTGATATGTTCATATCCAATCAAGTGTGTCAGGGGTTATGATGACGTTTCACGCTCATGTGTGTATGCTGCGCGCGCGTGGACGTGGCATTATCCGTTGCACGCTGCAGTCTGCCACGCCACGCCATCTTTCTTTTGTGCACATTGTTGTTTAAAATTGAACTTTTGATCTGTCAGTGTCATACTTTGTGTCATACTTTGTTATTATAATGAAGAAGTTTGCTCTATTTGAGTTCACGATGACCGTAGTGTTGAAGTAGGAGATGTTGATTTCATACAAAATATCGATGAGTTTGAGAATTATTCGGATCTCATTAATAAAAATGTGAGGGTCCAGTGGCCATCATTCAAGCCATTCTTTATCGACAGCATCTGCGTCAAACTCAAAGTGTGGTTTATACGAAGCAGTTGTTCTTGCTGTAAGTGGTAAGTACAAATTAATGTTACATTCTTTTATTCATTTGTTGAATTTTGCATTTTAACTAATACTCATTACTATGGTATTCAGGACTAAGTAAAACAGCTGGTTTATATACATTTTATTTACATGATAAGGCCCGCATTTTCCATGCATTAATTTTGCCAAATCTTCATTCATGTTCTAAATTGAGTTTCTAAAAAAATGTTGGGGCATCTCTAAGAAATGAAAAAGTCACATTCACCACTTAATAACAAGCACATGCCAGAATCTTTCATCATGTAAATCTTCTATTCTAATAATAATGAATGGTCATAATGTTATTAAACAATTAGTACAGTGTTAATTTAGCTGGTTAGCTTTATCCTCACTTAACATTGAGTTTGAATGCTTGATTTCCTCCATGATTTCAGATTTAAAACTCAAGCTGATTGATAAGCGTAACAAGCTGTGTAAGGGGATATCGATAGAGACTGATGTGGAAACAGGCAGGGGAAAAAGGCGGAAATTTCCCTCTACTAGGATGATTACAAGCAGTTCTGAGTCGGTTCATGAAGATGAAGTAAGGAAATTGTTATTATAATATGTTTTGATTTTACACTGCCATACCAAAGTTGTTGTTCCTTTATAAATGCCAATTTCTCGTGGATTCAAGCTATTGAAATAGAGTTGGATTTTTTTTTTTTAAGTTATAGGTTCTGCAACAGCTGTGTCCGTGCAAAATTAACTTCATGCATGATGTTGGGCATCGTCTTTGAATAATATGACTTGGGACATCGTTCCTTGAACAGAATTATGTAAAATGAACATAGAACCAGCACAAAACGTGATTGCACCACATTTTGTAACTAAAGTACATTGCATAGTACTTGAAAAAAAATATGCATAGTACTTGAAAACAAATATCAGGTAGAATTTGAGCATGTCACTTTATGGTTTGAGTAGAGCAGGTTGTACAATGTCATATTATTATAAACGCTTTTTTATTTCATTATTCCACAGGTATGTCTAGCACCAGTGTCAGAGTAAGTAAAAATTGCTGATGCGGTGCAACTCATCGGATCCACGGAAACTCACGTGTGAGCTGATGACATTGCTATTTAAGGAGAGACTCTTGCATCCCACTCACTGACAGGAAGCAAGAACACAAAGGGCATCATGAAGCCAGCTTTGAACAAAGCCAAGGTGGATGCAATAATAGGTACATATATCAATTATTATCTCATGCATATAACTTTTATATAACCGAGTCATATGTAACATTAAAAAAATTTGAAGCTACAAGTTTTACCTAAAATTTGAAGGTGGCATTATTTGCAAAATGTTGTTCAGCAGCTGGTTTATTTAGCAATTTGTTCCTAACTTATAGACCACTCTGTATCTATGAAAGTAATGTAATATTTATTGCTGGACAGTTCACCAGTTAAATGAACAAAATCGTACTAAATTAGTGACTGTTTAAAAAATCCCAAAATTTTGTAATAAGCTTTACCATTGTTTGAAGGATTTGTTCTTGTAAAATGTTGTATACTCTTTTTTTATATTGTTAAAAAAATGCATTTTAATCACTTATGGAAGAATGGGCCTCAAAAATAGGCATAGGGTTACGATTAACTGGATAACTTACGAGAGATAATTTCAGTAAAATTCAAAGGTTACATGATTTATTATTCTTTTCACAGAATATGTCACACAAAAGTTCAAAGATGTCACCGTAGATAAAATCAAGACGGTGATGACAAACAAGCTTAGTAATGAGGGAAAACTTGAGAAGAAGAGAGCTGGCCCCGACCAACCAGATCCCTGACCAGCCAGTTCCCCGACCAACCAGTTCTCCGACCAGCCAGATCCCCGACCAGCCAGATCCCCGACCAGCCAGTTCCCCGACCAACCAGTTCTCCGACCAGCAAGATCCCCGACCAGCCAGATCCACTTATTTCATACTTTCAGCTGATTTTATTAATGCACTTTATGACTTTTTATTTCAATTGTTTTGTGGCTTGGAAGTCTTCTTTTTCTGTTTAGTTGTGCTGAATAAATGTGCCAAATAAATGTGCCATAAATGTAATCTTAACAAGTTTTACTGTTCATTTATTTTCAGTGTGTTGCTACGTAAGGTGCATGAAGGCATTTCTATTTAACACTGCTGTGATGGTGCATGGTTTAACAGTACATGTATTTTCTATTTGAGCTTCATTATAATAATACCATACATGTACCTTGTTCCAGACAGCAGATGTAAAAACATGGTAGAAACATGGTATAATATACCATGGTTTTACCATGGTACAATGTACCATGGTTCTACTATGGTACAATGTAACATGGTATTACCATGGTACGATGTACCATGGTAAAACCATGGTACATTGTACCATGGTAATGCCATGGTACAATGTACCATGGTATTACCATGGTACAATGTACCATGGTACAATGTACCATGGTATTACTATGGTACAATGTACCATGGTAAAAACCATGGTTCAACGTACCATGGTAAAACCATGGGTCAAAGTACCATGGTATAACCATGGTACATTGTACCATGGTATTACAGTACCATGGTAATTATTACCATGGTAATACCATGGTAGTGTCCAAAATACCATCGATTTGTACCATGGTATTACCATGGTAAAATTTACCATGGTAAAACCATGGTACTTTTTTGTAAGGGTAGCCTTGGGGATACACAGCAGACAACCTCCCGCTTCCGTAAGTTGAACCCCATCATCTCAAGTGATGATCTCGTGTGTGTCGGTGGTCGTCTGGAAAATGCTACCATTCCCGTAGAAGCGAAACACCCCTGGATTATGCCTAACAAACACCCAGTGACTGATCTCATCGTCAGGCAGTATCATGTTCTGTGCGGACATGCTGGTGTGGAGAGGACACTTGGTGAACTTCGCCAAAGATTTTGGATTGTGAAGGGGCGCGTGGCAGTCAAGCGGGTGCTCCGTAGCTGCATAGAGTGTAAGAAGAGAAAGTCACTACCGGAATCACAAGGATGGCAGACCTACCGAAGGACCGCGTCACCTCTGGAGAAGCTCCCTTCA
Source organism: Zoroaster sp. YZ-2022 (assembly GCA_029582265.1). Lineage (NCBI taxonomy): Eukaryota > Metazoa > Echinodermata > Asteroidea > Forcipulatida > Zoroasteridae > Zoroaster > Zoroaster sp. YZ-2022. The sequence continues at coordinate 44,973,794 of CM055820.1, forward strand.
ACACAGTAGGAGTGGACTTCTTTGGGCCATTTATGGTCAAAAGGGCTCGAAGTGAAGTCAAAAGGATGATGGATGCCTATTCACCTGCCTGACCACAAGAGCGATCCACATAGAAGTGTGCCACAGCCTTGGAACCGATTCATTCATAAACGCCCTCCAGCGCTTCGTCAGCCGTCGTGGAAACCCTACTGAGATCCGCTCAGATAATGGAACTAACTTTGTGGGAGCTCAGCATGAGCTGCGTCAAGCACTTCAGGACTGGAATCAGCATCGAATTGAGGACTATCTTCGTCAGCGTGAAGTCCAGTGGCTTTTTAATCCGCCTGCCGCTTCCCATATGGGCGGTGTGTGGGAACGCCAAATCAGGACTATTCGTTCTGTACTGAGTAGCCTACTGCGACAACAGACCATGGATGATGAGGGACTAACCACCTTAATGTGCATTGTAGAGAGCATCGTGAATGGACGCCCAATCACTAAGCTTTCCAATGACCCGAGGGATCCCTCACCACTTACGCCAAACCATCTCCTTCTACTTCGTGAAGGTCCGAGTCTACCACCTGGACGTTTCATCAAACAGGATCTCTATAAGAGGAGATGGCGTCAGGTTCAATACCAAGCCGACTTATTTTGGCTTCGCTGGCTGAAAGAATACCTACCTTCTCTCCAGCAGCGTCAGAAGTGGCTGTACCCCAAACGGAATCTGCAAGTCGGAGACCTTGTGCTTGTGCGCTATGAGAATACACCCCGCTGTAAGTGGCCATTAGGTATCATCACAGCCACCTACCCAGGGAAGGATGGATGCGTTCGTTCCGTCCAAGTCAAGACACAGAAGGGAGTGTATGATCGACCAAGTCACAATATTTGTCTTCTGGAAGCCCAGCTAATGCCAACATCCTAGGATGATGTCAGCGTCAACGCCGACTTGAGACTTTGTGAACACTGAACAGTTGTTGCCCAGTTTAACTTGTTTGTTTGTTTTTTGAAGTGTTTTCTCTCTATATTGCGCTACTGTCCTTGGTTTTGTGGAGATGACGACTAGGACTTCTCATCGGGGCCGGTATGTTACGGACAGTAGTTTCGTGTCCCCTAAGGGACTCCATAGTTATTGTTTTTGCCTCTTGAGGGCGCTATTGATTTACACCGTTGATAGCCAAAATGGCTAAAGAAAATTCCACCGTTGATTAAAGTCATTCCTATCGTTAAATTTAAGTTTCTAAATCTTCCCTAATGATAATTACTGATCCTTCATAGTCAAGTATATATTATACAGTGCATCATACCCCCAGCGTAGTAAGTAGAAATCACAAATTTTGTGTTATTTTCTTAATCACTTGTTGCAGACAATTTAGTGTATCCACATGTACGTAAAGTTTCCTCATGTAGTGTTGTTTTGCTTTGCTTATAATTATACAAACATGTAGGTTTTGGGCATTTGCTATTGACAATATTTAAAACTTTAAATAGGGTTTTGCAGGCACTTTCTTGTGATAAATTCATTTTTCATGTGCTTACTATTCCCAAATAACTCACATTCTTAGGCTTCATGTATTATTTAAATATTCAAAGTATTTTTATTTAATTTCATTATTCCAGCTAAACCTTCTTCTTCTTCTTCAACAACTCCAACTACACCAACTGCATGTACCTTCTGTTTCACCAATCAACTAAGAAACAAATAAACCAATCAATGATCAGTACCAATCAAAGAAGTGTGTTGTACAATGGGACTTAATTACTTGCACCAATTTCACCTAATCCAGCTGTAGCTGTAGTGGGCTACAATCTGCAAACACATTCTTAATATGGTTTATTTTTAAAAAGGAACTATACATCTCAAATGGTATCTCAAATTAAATCTAAATATTAAATAAATTCTTGATATTTATGATGTGGAGAAGTACAAAATGTACAAACTCTGCATCTACTGCATGCAAATACTTTTGCCTGGCGGGAAATCTCCTGGATACTCTAAAGGTCACGCAAAGTGTAAATGAATCACATGGTCTAAACAAACAGAAATAACAGAATCAGTGAATTTCCAAGTCATGTTTATAACTTCCTTCGCTTAAACTGTTTCATTGGTTATTTTATTTAATACCTAGGCCATGATATGGGTTTAGAGGTAACCCCTGCTTCATAATATATCATTATGTTGTCTTATCATAATGTGATTAATTGTTCAATGTAAAATCGGCCATGAACACCGAAAATCTCGCTTTACGCATTTACCACTGATTCTCATTTTTTACATATTTTGTTGCCCATAACTGAAAACCCTGACTATATTTACCGTATTGACAAATGATACAAGTATTAAGATACATAAATTAACTATAACTTTGTATTCAGATATGTAGTATTCAAATCATGTAATATAGAAAAAGAATAATACAGAAGAACATTTATGTGGCGAGTTTCGGAGAAGAAACAAATATGTATGACTTAATAATAATAATAATAATGTGTGGATTTATATAGCGCACGTATCCACCAACTAAGTGGTGCTCAAGGCGCATTATATTATTATCCCTGCTCATAAGGCTCATAAGGCTCATAAATCATTCCTGAAACCATCTCAGCTCCCTGGGGAGTATACAGCTCAATTGCTGCCATTTCTAGCGCATATAGAGCAAACCAACTCTACCTTCACGGGTACCCATTTAACCTCTGGGTGGAGAGAAGCAATTATGATTAAGTGTCTTGCTCAAGGACACAAGTGTCACGGCCGTGATTCGAACCCACATTATGTTGCTAACACCAGAACTTGAATCCGGTAAGCTAGACCGGTCGGCCACGACACCCCATAATTATAGGATTATACTTATAGGATTGCTGACTATTCCGACAGCCCATAATTCCGACTGCCAACTCCGACAGAATTTAAATTCGCCAGATAAGTCTTTAGCCAAATTTATCGGCCTAGGCCTACTACTCAGTACTAGCCAGTAGTGGTGTAGCTCATGGGGAATGACAGCCCCCTTGCCCTATTTTGACATAAATTACGGAAATAAAGAATTGTTTCGTCTACGGAAAAATAATACTACTTAAATAGAGCTAATATTCCGTTATGAGATCTCTGACTTTAAATTTGAAGTTTAAAATGATTTGTAAGTTTAACAATGAACCACTAGACCGAACTACGAGGCGTAGACTCATTATAAACAGTATACTCTGTTGATTTAATGCCTAGTTATTTGTGACCTGAAGATCAAATTGTTCCAATGGAGCCATTTGAAGCTATGGTTACTGACCAACGGCAGCAATTTTTAATGCTCGCCCAAAGTGAACCTTGAATTAGTCCCAGTCTGCATTTTTATGTACACTTCTTGTACCATGATTGTACGTCCACATAGCGGCAAATAACTTTTTCTACTGGCCCAAAATTTGTATGCTTAAAAAAGGATTGTGGAATTAGTTTTACTTTTTAATCATCTACTGCCATGAATAACTAGAATCCGACAGGTTTTGCTTCTGAAATAATTTAATAAAGTTCCATGTGGACACGCAAGGACAAGGGGCTCTAGTGCTGTGTAGGGCTTACTGCATAGATGCGGTGTTGGGACCATATGTAGGGTCATTGATGATATAAGAGTGAGGTGCCGGTGTGCCGGACGATTGACTACACCAGCCCCGGCAAAAAAGTTTGCATTGTCGGCACACATTTACAACCTTCACAACAATAGAACCTGTCTGGTGAATAGATGGACCTGGCTTCACACCTTTTATGAATGCAAGACCTAGTGTCTGTAGACAGTACCTGAGCCATGGTCAGGACATGTTGAATAGGACCACTCAAGTGTTGAGGCAGGATATTGCTTAATCTTCTGCTGTGGTGGAGCAAATTTACATTTGTTTACAATCGGCCCAGATAGGCATGTTTCTTAATTAATTAAAACATTTCTTTTTAAAATCTAAAAGAAAAATGGACATAAGTTAATTTAAAGGGGGACTGACATCCTTCACTTAAGGCGTTTTGTAATAAAATATTGTTTTTGAGACCCACCTGTGTCTATTTAATCATTGATTTCTGAGTACAAGTATTTTAAAACAATATTTGAAGTGTTTGGGGGAGGCAACCCCGCCCCATGGTGGAAGCTTCATTCGCATAAAATATGTGACGTCAGGTCGGGAAGATCCGATGTGTACATGATGTACATGTACATACATACACATTCACACACGTAGCGTCGATTTCATTTCTTCCGTGATTTTTGTTTCCGGAACTAATAAAATGCCGGGAAGATGTGTTGCTGCAGGATGCAGCAACACCACCAAAGACGGTGTTAGCCTTCATCTGTTCCCAAGTGACCCAAAATATCGCCGCATTTGGACGAGCAAAGTTCGTCGGAAACAACGGGATGAACATGGTTTCAACAACCAAAAATCATGACTATCGAATTTCTCTTCCCGACATGACGTCACGAACAGCTCCTCCGTGCAGGGCGGGAACAACTAGTAAAAGTGGGGGGCATTTTTACAATGGTAAAATAACACTCTCAAAAACAATAAAAACACAAAACAAAAATTGTATTGATCTTTTACTGATATAAAAGAATAAAACGATCACATATTTAACTGTTTGATTTAAATCCACGACAGTCCCCCCGTTTATTTTTTACAGGTTTTTTGTAATTTCTGTACAATATTCTTCCTCAAATATGTATACATGTACATTCCATCATTTTAAAGATTGTACATGGTCTTAAAACACATGTTCTAAATGTATAATTACATAACATGTATATATTAGAAAATAAAATTATGAACTATTTCATATTCAGCTGAAAATATGCCAGCAAAACTATTGAACATATCGTAAGGTCTAAGGTTGGTATAAGGGACCATAGTGATGCTGGTGGACAGGTATCTCTTGGCTGGAACCTTTTGGGTTTCTCAAATAAAGCGCGCTATATACTATGCGCTATGCCCATTTGAAAAACATAATTTGTATCCATGCATGATGAGACCCATGAACGCAGTGTCAGGTTGTTCTCTTTTTTCTTCTTTTTTTTCTTTCTTTTTTTAAATTCATTCTATTTGATTAAAACAAGTGACAGATCTTTTGAAGTTTGTTACTAAGTTTAAATCAGTTAAGAGTGATTTTCAATCTAAACGTTTAAGAGAGTGCAGAATCAGGTTGTATGGCATGGTCACAAGAGATCACCGATGAGACAGAGATGGACCAGAGCTGTTAATTGCGGTGAAGAAATAAGTTCTTATTCAGTGTACAAAAGAGTATTATGAATTCAGTATTCATGTAGAAATATATTGGGAATAAGGAACTGAAGTTAATCTCTTATTGAGTTTCCAGTTATATCCATGTACAGTACTTTGAAATCAGAATGGTGGTTCATAGCTGCACTCTACCACTTATTGCCCACTCATTGTGTACTAATTGTAAACAACTAACTCAATAACAATGGCAGTCAGTGTACCTTAATAAGCCTTTTGCGTGTTGATTAACATATCGGCTCGGAACCCTGTAACACTGATACCGCAGATCAGTTTATAGTGCGCCCGCACCAGACTATTCGTGACCGGATGTCAGCAGCCGAGTCTCTGTTGCCAGTCACGTGATTCGGGGCAAGCTTTTCCCGCTTTTTCTTAGAAACCAACAATACTGCAGCGGTGCGTGGTCTGGTACCTGCAACATATAACTCAATGATCAACGCATTAATAACGTTTAACTTCCTTATAACTAAAGTTAATGCAGCTGTTTTGACGTATTTGATTGTCCACTATACGTTAGAAAAAACACGGAAATACATGTACTTCGTCTTTTGTTGCAAAGAAACTCCTGCAAAATCATGTCACCGAAACTCTTTAGAAACTACATAAAGGCCTATTCAAACACGCATGGTTGCATCGTTTACGTCCGGCGCGGCCGTAAAGCTTGCCCCGAATCACGTGACATAGTAACAGTCGCTACGCACAGGGGTCAAAGTCTGGGTCACTTGCACAAGGCTTATTCAGACATGGTGTCACTCTTGTTTGAACTTCAACAACGTCTGTAAACAAATGGCAGACTAGACCCTTCCTTAATCCCAACACAAAGCAAGATTATATTTCAGGCATTTTTGAACCACAAGATTCTGACACTCTGGGTAGAATGTCTTAAACCTAAGCTGGTTAGCGTTTCAGTCATTTAAATGTCTTAAACGTAAGCAGCTTAACGTTTCAGACATTTAAATGTCTTAAACGTTATCCCTACTTAGGTTTAAGACATTATAATGGCTGAAATGTAAGCTGTATTACGTTTCAGACATATAAATGTCTTACACCTAAGCCCCATTGTACTGTTTAAGACATTTTGTCCCTAACAATAGCGTTTAAGACATTTCCCTGTTCATAGTGATGTGTCTTTGTATTTTGTATAATGTATTTTACTGTGGAAATAAATGAACCTTGAACCATAAATATCACTGCATTCGGGTATTGTCTAGTAGTTCATAGAATTTTTTTCTACACGTGTTGCCACCTGTTTTACAGAGTTAAGTTAATGAGTTTATAAAACGATTAAGGCCCGAATCTGTTGACTATCGGTTAAATTTAAAGGGGCAATATCGTCACGATCAACAGGACATGGAATCGGAGTGCTGATTTTAGATGAACTCATTGACTGAAAATACTTCCCTACATGATAAGGTCATATGAGCCAGCAATTTCCAGTCAATGTGTTCATCGATTCCATGCGCTGTTGAAAGTCTGCTCTGATCATGACGATACTGCCCCTTTAAACAGATGGGCCTTTCAAACGCATTGAATGGACTATAATATGTTTCTGTGAAACAACTATTTAATGTCATAGGTCAATTGCGGATTTGCCTTCGTGGGAATGAAATCACGGAAGCCTAGCTGATGTTTCTTTACCCAATAACCGCTGTAGAAATTACTTTAAATTTGTGGGGGAAATTTTCGGTTTGTGTCTATCCATCAATTGATGGTTAACAATGTTGTCTGGCTCTACAGATGTATAATTATATGAATTGGAAAACTAGTTGAAGATTTCAATAATCCCGAACCTTTTAATCGTTGGCATCCCGTGGAATATTGGGGGGGGGGGGGGAGGGGGGTTATACGCCACTGATGTTACAGTGGGGTGCATAATCAATCATCCCCATCACTTCGCCATTAAAAAATAATATTCCCCACACTTTTGTTTATACAATTCTGCCACATTTTCATATCACCTCTCTGTATCCCTGTTATTAAAGGGACAATATTGTCACAATCATAGCAAACTTTCAACATGGAATCGGTGTCCTAGTTTATGATGAACACCACATTCAGTTACTGAAAATTACTGGTTCATTTATGCAGCAACAAAGGTAATATGACCTTATGTTGGGTATTATTTTAAGTCGCTGGATTAATCTAAAAGTAGCACTCCGATTCCATACCCCATAAATAAAAATACCTCACATAAAACAAAAACATGATAAGGTCATATTACCATTGCTGCTGTATAATCAAGCCAGTAAATTCCAGTCACTGTGTTCATCTTATTCCATATATTATTTCACTTAATCCAACATTGCATTTCAGAAAGATGCGGTGACACCATGATTTTATTATATATATATATATATATATATATATATATATATATATATATATATATATATATATATATATATATATATATATATATATATATATATTAGCGCTAATGGGACCTTTCGGAGACATTTCGCAGTTACAGAAAGACATTAGGGAGACACTGACATTAGGGAGACAATTTCGTGTCTCCTTAACGTTTCAGCCTATATTTGTTTGTACTTCCCGCACACTAGCACGGCCCTTATATGGCAAAACAGCCTAACTCGAAAAATGACATTTTGAGAAAATTGAGTTTAAAGTTTGAACACGTGCCTTTTTGGACACTTGACTCTGTTGGAATTGGAATAAAGCATGAACATGGAGATCATTTTAGTCTACATTCCTGCAAATTTTGGGCACAAATCCTTGGATCGTTTTTGTAATATGATAAATTTCATGCACTTACATTCTTTTGCTGAATATTTAACCAAATCATATTTCTAATACTTTTATGGCAAAACAGTGTATCTCAAGTTACATTTAATTTCCATTATACGGTATTTATGGCAAAACGATGTATCTTGAGTTATAGGTTTTATACCACTACATTGTTATGGTAAACCGATGTATCTTCAGTTAATGATTTTAATTCCGTTACATATTTATGGCAAAACGATGTATCTCCAGTTGTGGATTTTATTTCAACTACATTTTTATTGTAATACGTTTGAGTTAAAACATTTCCTTTTGTGAAACAACACAATAAACAACAATTGTAGTAGTTTACTTAACACAATTCATGATATTACATAAAGGAGAATGATCATTGGAACAAATCATTTCAAAATATATCATTTATACATCATTAAGGAGATGGGTATAATGATGTTGATGATTTTGTGGATGGTGGGATGGACGGGTGATGATGGTGATGATGACAAGGCTTATGTGCACGGCACCGCACTGTGTGGTTTTCGGATACAGCACGAAGTGACTGTGTGTGATTTTCGGATATAGCGCGAAGTGACACATGGCAGTGTCCCGGCTGCGAAATTAACACCAATTGAGAATCCTATTGCACAGTGGTAACAGGAAGGATTCCGAAAATGCGTGGTGCGTCAATTGGGAAAAAGTGTAGGCTTTTCGTTAATATTCGTTTCGTCGTCTGCGTTTTAGTTCGAAAAATACCTCGAAAAAACATAATTCCGGTGGTAGAAAAATGGCATCAAGTTGATTTGGATGCTTCATAGTTTGAAGAATAATTCATTAAATTTTCAAAGATTGTACACGAAGTTGCATATGGGGACTTTTAAAGAAAAATCTTAATGCGTTTTCACTATTTTCTCGTTAAAAACACAATGAAATTATCTGCAAAATTTATACGTTGGTTTCTGTACATATTTCTTGACTTCTTGATCGTGAAGTACAGATGTATATACATTCATTATAATAATTTTAGAATGGGAAGAATAACTGACATAACCGGAATGAAGAATTTACTCTGTCATGTCGAAGTCCACATCAACCGAATGTATTCAAAGCAAATTTGATAATTGGAACTCCCAGCGCTGGTGACACTAGCGATGAATCCTCCTGTCCCCGTTCCCAACTTCCTCCATCGTCTTACGGTTTCTGGTGGATACAATCAGGTGTATAACCAAAAGGGCTTGACCCTTTCACGAGACGAATATGAGTTGCTTGTTTTCCTGAATCCCTACCCTCCCCGATCGACAATTAAGCTGAATGGAAATAGATGAATTGGTTTTCCCATCCCTGTTAAAAATGCACAAAAAGAAACAACATTCTGCTCATATAAAACATGCCAAACACCGCCACCGCCCCACCTGAAGCCTTCATCACCCCATTAACAACCCCATTTAAACCCCAAAGGTCCACTACTCAACCTCCCGGCCAAAGCTAAAATCTACTTCAGATATTGTAGTTCGAAAGGTAGGCCTATTATACGGGAGATATCCTGAGAGTGCCGTCCACTAGTGGGACACTCTGCTGTGTTTGACGGCACGGCCTGTGTCACAATCACGCTGGTTGGAAATTCACGGAAAACTTCACCGGAACCGTCCCATATTATAGCGATGTCCAATGAATACTGTGGTATGATTTATTTTGAAACAAATCAGATAATTATTGAATATGTTTGACATATTATTCTTTTTAAAAAACAGACAAGAGATAGCAGTAACAATGGTAAAATCGTTTTACTATTTTACAAAAAATTGAGGCTCGAGGATAGTTGTGTAGTTATTTGTTCTCAAAACAATTATCATATTTATAATCGAAGAAGGCCCTTATGCACAATCTATCTAAATCAAATGTTGCCTGGAGCAGAATACATTTAAGTTAATTACGCATTAGTTAATAAAGTTTTACCCATGATAATTATTTACGCGATTTCATTACATAACGTTGCACATGTGAGAGTGATTCGGCGGCCCAATTGATAGCATGTTGGGTTTCAGCTGCAGGGTGAAAGAGCATCAGTTCGAATCCCGCAGTTGTCTTTTGTGGACCTCCGTTTTCTTTTGCGTAATTACCATTCATAAATTTCAATATATTAAATTGAACGCAACACGAATCGGTCGCGTAAGTCACTAGTGCACTGGTTTGATCAATCGCAAACAGTTCCACTTTTATGGAATCCTGCTCGTGACCTTTTTTTATTTTTATTTGTTTGACCAATGGTTGTTGTCTTCATTGAATCTCCAATCATTCCTATTAAATATAAGATGAAGCAACAGTTTAATGGTTAAGGCGCAAGACCTTGGTACAGCTGACTCTGGTTCCAACAGTGTCATGACGCTTTTCTTTTTAATTTTCAATGGTTACACAATCACGATTTATTTAAGTAATTTAAAATACAACACCAGATTCCAACAACATAGGTGGCGCAAGCCGTTAGTACACTGGTTTGATATATTAAAAAAAAAAAAAATTAAGCAATCACATTTTATTTATAAGTAGTATTAACTTCATCACCATTTACCCAGAGGATTGGTGGCGCAATCTACTGCGTGGCGCAATCTACTGCGTGGCGCAATCTACTGGTGGCGCAATCTACTGCGGTCCAGGCGAACCGGGTTAAAAAAAGAACCGGGTTCGAAACCCAGTGGCGCCATTTCTTTAATTTTAAATAATTACGCAATCCTGTTTTATTTATACTAGTATTAAATTCAATTACATGTACCAAGAGGAATCTTGGCGCAATCCAGTGGTACTGGGTTTCGGTGCAGGAGACCTGGGATCGAAACACAGTGGCAACAATGTTTTAGTTTTGAATGATTACGCAATCAAGATTTATTTAAGTAGTTTTAAATTCAACTCCAGATACAAACAGGATAGTTGGTGCAAGCCGGTAGTACACTGACAGTTCAATCAGTACATTTCTAGGCTGGTACGTCTGGCAGTTCGAACCCCTATTAGAAAGTTCTTGTGTTTTATTTTGACCAATGCTTGTTGCTAGCAATAAATCTCCAATCATTCACATTCCATGGCAGATAACCAACGGTCTAATGTTAAGGCGCCAAAGTTTGGGACAAGCGAATCCCAGCACTGGTCTGCCGTATTTTTTCCATTTTAAGTGGTTTTGCTGTCACGGTTTAGAATTAAATTCAACTCTAAATCGAATTAAATTCAAACCTAAATATCAAAAGGATTGGTGGAGCAATCCATTAGTATTGAGTTTCAATGCAAGCGACCCGAGTTCGAATCCTACTTGTCCCAATGTTATATTTTTAATTAATTACGCAATCACGTTTTATTTATAAGTAGTATTAAATTCATACACATATACCAAGAGGAATCGTGGCGCAATTCAGTGGTACTGGGTTTCGGTGCAAGAGACCTGGGTTCGAAACCCAATGGCCACAGTGTTTTCGTTTTGAATGATTACGCAATCACGTTTTATTTATAAGTAGTATTAAATTCAACGCCATTTAAACAGAGGATTAGTGGCGCAATCTGTTGGCACTGTGTTGCGGTTCAGGCGAACCGGGTTCGAAACACTTTGGCGCCATTATTTTAGTATTAAATAATTACGCAATCACGTTTTATTTATAAGTAGTATTGAATTCAACTTCACGTAACAAGAGCAATCATAGCGCAATCCAGTGTTACTGGGTTTCGGTACAGGACAACTGGGTTCGAAACCAAGTGCCAACAATGTTTTCGTTTTGAATGATTACGCAATCACGTTTTATTTATCAGTAGTATTAAATTCGTCATTTACCAAGAGGATTGGTAGCTCAATCTGTGACCGCTGTGCTACGGTCCAGGCGAACCGGGTTCGAAACACTTTGGCGCCATTGCTTTAGTTTTAAATAATTACGCAATCACGTTTTATTTATAAGTAGTATTGAATTGAACTGCACATACCAAGAGGAATCTTGGCGCAATCCAGTGGTACTGGGTTTCGGTGCAGGAGACCTGGGTTCGAAACCCAGTGGCCACAATGTTTTAGTTTTGAATGATTACGCAATCAAGATTTATTTAAGTAGTTTTAAATTCAACTCCAAATACCAACAGGATAAATGGCGCAAGCCGTTAGTCCACTGGTCTGTCAATTGCGGCAGTTCCAGGCTGGTACGTCCGGGTTCGAATCCTGCTCCTGAAACACAGAGACATGGCAGCTGCTGGCTGCGGCAATGGCTTGGGACTGCCATGTCTCTCCCTGAAGGTTAGAGCGTGGAGGAAATGTACGGACGGGGAGAAAAGGAGGGACCGGGAGGTAGCGACCTCCCAGAAGGGTGCTAAGGTGATCACCATGCCGGGGTGTCCCGGACTTTGAGTCATCCTAATACCTGGTCGACACTCTGACTAACTCTCCGCACTTTTTACAATATATATATATACAATAATTTATGTTATTATATTTTTGAGAGAGTGCAGATCTCAATTTTTTGTGATATTTGCTGGAGAGACGTAATAGAGTGCCTAGAACCCATTTTCGTATTTGAGTCGCCTATCTTTCCAACTTTTTAGAAAATCAATATTTTATGAAAAATATGGGTAATTAAATTTTAAACTAGTCCAAATAGGCTGTAACTCGGTGGCTGTATTCTGCAGACACATTGGTTCATTCTGTGTAAATTTGAAGCGAATCGGAGACATTTTTCGAGGTGAAAAACGACAATGCTTACCCTTGTCGTTTTTTCAAATTTGCCTAAAAATGACATTTTTCAATATGATACTTGCTGGAGAGACGTAATAGGTGCCTAGAACCCATTTTCGTCCAACTTTTTAAAATCAATATTTTATGGAAAATATGGGTAAAATTACGAATTTGAAAAAACGACAAAGGGTAAGCATTGTCGTTTTTTTCACCTCGAAAAAAAAATGTCTCCGATTCGCTTCAAAATTACACAGAATGAACCAATGTGTCTGCAGAATACACAGCCACCAAGTTACAGCCTGTTTGGACAAGTTTAAAATGTAGAAATTTTACCTATATTTGTTCATAAAATATTGATTTTCTTAAAAAGTTGGAAAGATAGGCGACTCAAATTACCACAAATGTGTTCTAGGCACTCTGTTACGTCTCTCCAGCAAGTATTAATCATTTTGAAAAAATGTCATTTTTAGGCCAAATTTGGAAAAACGACAAGGGGTAATTTTTCACCTCGAATTAAAATTGTCTCCGATTTGCTTCAAAATTACACAGAATGAACCAATGTGTCTGCAGAATACAGCCACCAAGTTACAGCCTGTTTGGACAAGTTTAAAATTTTGAAATTTTACCTATATTTGTTCATAAAATATTGATTTTCTTAAAAAGTTGGAAAGATAGGCGACTCAAATTACCACAAATGTGTTCTAGGCACTCTGTTACGTCTCTCCAGCAAGTATTAATCATTTTGAAAATTGTCATTTTTAGGCCAAATTTGGAAAAACGACAAAGGGTAAGCATTGTCGTTTTTTCACCTCGAAAAAAAATTGTCTCCGATTTGCTTCAAAATTACACAGAATGAACCAATGTGTCTGCAGAATACAGCCACCAAGTTACAGCCTGTTTGGACAAGTTTAAAATTTTGAAATTTTACTTATATTTGTTCATAAAATATTGATTTTCTTTAAAAGTTGGAAAGATAGGCGACTCAAATTACCACAAATGTGTTCTAGGCACTCTGTTACGTCTCTCCAGCAAGTATTAATCATTTTGAAAAAATGTCATTTTTAGGCCAAATTTGGAAAAACGACAAAGGGTAAGCATTGTCGTTTTTTTGTCTGCAGAATACAGCCACCAAGTTACAGCCTGTTTGGACAAGTTTAAAATTTTGAAATTTTACCTATATTTGTTCATAAAATATTGATTTTCTTAAAAAGTTGGAAAGATAGGCGACTCAAATTACCACAAATGTGTTCTAGGCACTCTGTTACGTCTCTCCAGCAAGTATTAATCATTTTGAAAAAATGTCATTTTTAGGTCAAATTTGGAAAAACGACAAAGGGTAAGCATTGTCGTTTTTTCACCTCGAAAAAAATTGTCTCGATTGCTTCAAATTACACAGAATGAACCAATGTGTCTGCAGAATACAGCCACCAAGTTACAGCCTGTTTGGACAAGTTTAAAATTTTAAAATTTTACCTATATTTGTTCATAAAATATTGATTTTCTTAAAAGTTGGAAAGATAGGCGACTCAAATTACCACAAATGTGTTCTAGGCACTCTGTTACGTCTCTCCAGCAAGTATTAATCATTTTGAAAAATGTCATTTTTAGGCCAAATTTGGAAAAAACGACAAGGGTAAGCATTGTCGTTTTTTCACCTCGAAAAAATTGTCTCCGATTTGCTTCAAAATTACACAGAATGAACCAATGTGTCTGCAGAATACAGCCACCAAGTTACAGCCTGTTTGGACAAGTTTAAAATTTTGAAATTTTACCTATATTTGTTCATAAAATATTGATTTTCTTAAAAAGTTGGAAAGATAGGCGACTCAAATTACCACAAATGTGTTCTAGGCACTCTGTTACGTCTCTCCAGCAAGTATTAATCATTTTGAAGAATGTCATTTTTAGGCAAATTTGGAAAAACGACAAGGGTAAGCATTGTCGTTTTTTCACCTCGAATTAAAATTGTCTCCGATTTGCTTCAAAATTACACAGAATGAACCAATGTGTCTGCAGAATACAGCCACCAAGTTACAGCCTGTTTGGACAAGTTTAAAATTTTGAAATTTTACCTATATTTGTTCATAAAATATTGATTTTCTAAATGTGTTCTAGGCACTCTGTTACGTCTCTCCAGCAAGTATTAATCATTTTGAAAAAATGTCATTTTTAGGCCAAATTTGGAAAAAACGACAAAGGGTAAGCATTGTCGTTTTTTTTCACCTCGAAAAAATTGTTTCTCCGATTTGCTTCAAAATTACACAGAATGAACCAATGTGTCTGCAGAATACAGCCACCAAGTTACAGCCTGTTTGGACAAGTTTAAAATTTAGAAATTTTACCTATATTTGTTCATAAAATATTGATTTTCTTAAAAGTTGGAAAGATAGGCGACTCAAATTACCACAAATGTGTTCTAGGCACTCTGTTACGTCTCTCCAGCAAGTATTAATCATTTTGAAAAAATGTCATTTTACGCCAAAATTGGCAAAAACGACAAAGGGTAAGCATTGTCGTTTTTTTCACCTCGAAAAAAATTGTCTCCGATTCGCTTCAAAATTACACAGAATGAACCATACAGCCACCAAGTTACAGCCTGTTTGGACAAGTTTAAAATTTTGAAATTTTACCTATATTTGTTCATAAAATATTGATTTTCTTAAAAGTTGGAAAGATAGGCGACTCAAATTACCACAAATGTGTTCTAGGCACTCTGTTACGTCTCTCCAGCAAGTATTAATCATTTTGAAAAATGTCATTTTAGGCCAAATTTGGAAAAAACGACAAAGGGTAAGCATTGTCGTTTTTTTTCACCTCGAAAAAATTGTCTCCGATTTGCTTCAAAATTACACAGAATGAACCAATGTGTCTGCAGAATACAGCCACCAAGTTACAGCCTGTTTGGACAAGTTTAAAATTTTGAAATTTTACCTATATTTGTTCATAAAATATTGATTTTCTTAAAAAGTTGGAAAGATAGGCGACTCAAATTACCACAAATGTGTTCTAGGCACTCTGTTACGTCTCTCCAGCAAGTATTAATCATTTTGAAAAATGTCATTTTTAGGCCAAATTTGGAAAAAACGACAAAGGGGTAAGCATTGTCGTTTTTCACCTCGAATTAAAATTGTCTCCGATTTGCTTCAAAATTACACAGAATGAACCAATGTGTCTGCAGAATACAGCCACCAAGTTACAGCCTGTTTGGACAAGTTTAAAATTTTGAAATTTTACCTATATTTGTTCATAAAATATTGATTTTCTTAAAAAGTTGGAAAGATAGGCGACTCAAATTACCACAAATGTGTTCTAGGCACTCTGTTACGTCTCTCCAGCAAGTATTAATCATTTTGAAAAAATGTCATTTTTAGGCGAAATTTTTTTTTCTCCGATTTGCTTCAAAATTACACAGAATGAACCAATGTGTCTGCAGAATACAGCCACCAAGTTACAGCCTGTTTGGACAAGTTTAAAATTTTGAAATTTTACCTATATTTGTTCATAAAATATTGATTTTCTTAAAAAGTTGGAAAGATAGGCGACTCAAATTACCACAAATGTGTTCTAGGCACTCTGTTACGTCTCTCCAGCAAGTATTAATCATTTTGAAAAAATGTCATTTTTAGGCCAAATTTGGAAAAACGACAAGGGGTAAGCATTGTCGTTTTTTTCACCTCGAAAAAAAATTGTCTCCGATTTGCTTCAACATTTCACCGACTGTCTGCAGAATACAGCCACCAAGTTACAGCCTGTTTGGACAAGTTTAAAATTTTGAAATTTTACCTATATTTGTTCATAAAATATTGATTTTCTAAGTTGGAAAGATAGGCGACTCAAATTACCACAAATGTGTTCTAGGCACTCTGTTACGTCTCTCCAGCAAGTATTAATCATTTTGAAAAAATGTCATTTTTAGGCCAAATTTGGAAAAAACGACAAAGGGTAAGCATTGTCGTTTTTTTTCACCTCGAAAAAAAATTGTCTCCGATTTGCTTCAAAATTACACAGAATGAACCAATGTGTCTGCAGAATACAGCCACCAAGTTACAGCCTGTTTGGACAAGTTTAAAATTTTGAAATTTTACCTATATTTGTTCATAAAATATTGATTTTCTTAAAAAGTTGGAAAGATAGGCGACTCAAATTACCACAAATGTGTTCTAGGCACTCTGTTACGTCTCTCCAGCAAGTATTAATCATTTTGAAAAAATGTCATTTTTAGGCCAAATTTGGAAAAACGACAAGGGTAAGCATTGTCGTTTTTTTTCA
This sequence comes from Zoroaster sp. YZ-2022, assembly GCA_029582265.1. Classification (NCBI taxonomy): domain Eukaryota; kingdom Metazoa; phylum Echinodermata; class Asteroidea; order Forcipulatida; family Zoroasteridae; genus Zoroaster; species Zoroaster sp. YZ-2022. Next base: position 44,990,730 of record CM055820.1, read on the forward strand.
CCTCGAATTAAAATTGTCTCCGATTTGCTTCAAAATTACACAGAATGAACCAATGTGTCTGCAGAATACAGCCACCAAGTTACAGCCTGTTTGGACAAGTTTAAAATTTTGAAATTTTACCTATATTTGTTCATAAAATATTGATTTTCTTAAAACGTTGGAAAGATAGGCGACTCAAATTACCACAAATGTGTTCTAGGCACTCTGTTACGTCTCTCCAGCAAGTATTAATCATTTTGAAAAAATGTCATTTTTAGGCCAAATTTGGAAAAAACGACAAAGGGTAAGCATTGTCGTTTTTTTCACCTCGAAAAAATTGTTTCTCCGATTTGCTTCAAAATTACACAGAATGAACCAATGTGTCTGCAGAATACAGCCACCAAGTTACAGCCTGTTTGGACAAGTTTAAAATTTTGAAATTTTACCTATATTTGTTCATAAAATATTGATTTTCTTAAAAAGTTGGAAAGATAGGCGACTCAAATTACCACAAATGTGTTCTAGGCACTCTGTTACGTCTCTCCAGCAAGTATTAATCATTTTGAAAAAATGTCATTTTTAGGCCAAATTTGGAAAAACGACAAGGGGTAAGCATTGTCGTTTTTTTTCACCTCGAATTAAAATTGTCTCCGATTTGCTTCAAAATTACACAGAATGAACCAATGTGTCTGCAGAATACAGCCACCAAGTTACAGCCTGTTTGGACAAGTTTAAAATTTTGAAATTTTACCTATATTTGTTCATAAAATATTGATTTTCTTAAAAAGTTGGAAAGATAGGCGACTCAAATTACCACAAATGTGTTCTAGGCACTCTGTTACGTCTCTCCAGCAAGTATTAATCATTTTGAAAAAATGTCATTTTTAGGCAAATTTGGAAAAACGACAAAGGGTAAGCATTGTGGATTTTTTCACCTCTAAAAAAATTGTCTCCGATTTGCTTCAAAATTACACAGAATGAACCAATGTGTCTGCAGAATACAGCCACCAAGTTACAGCCTGTTTGGACAAGTTTAAAATTTTGAAATTTTACCTATATTTGTTCATAAAATATTGATTTTCTTAAAAAGTTGGAAAGATAGGCGACTCAAATTACCACAAATGTGTTCTAGGCACTCTGTTACGTCTCTCCAGCAAGTATTAATCATTTTGAAAAATGTCATTTTAGGCCAAATTTGGAAAAACGACAAAGGGTAAGCATTCTCGACTTTTTCACCACGAAAAAAAAGTTGTCCCCGATTTGCCTCAAAATTACACAGAATGAACCAATGTGTCTGCAGAATACAGCCACCAAGTTACAGCCTGTTTGGACAAGTTTAAAATTTTGAAATTTTACTATATTTGTTCATAAAATATTGATTTTCTTAAAAAGTTGGAAAGATAGGCGACTCAAATTACCACAAATGTGTTCTAGGCACTCTGTTACGTCTCTGCAGCAAGTATTAATCATTTTGAAAAAATGTCATTTTAGGCCAAATTTGGAAAAAACGACAAGGGTAAGCATTGTCGTTTTTTCACCTCGAAAAAAATTGTCTCCGATTTGCTTCAAAATTACACAGAATGAACCAATGTGTCTGCAGAATACAGCCACCAAGTTACAGCCTGTTTGGACAAGTTTAAAATTTTGAAATTTTACCTATATTTGTTCATAAAATATTGATTTTCTTAAAAAGTTGGAAAGATAGGCGACTCAAATTACCACAAATGTGTTCTAGGCACTCTGTTACGTCTCTCCAGCAAGTATTAATCATTTTGAAAAATGTCATTTTAGGCTAAATTTGGAAAAAACGACAAAGGGTAAGCATTGTCGTTTTTTTTCACCTCGAAAAAATTTTTTCTCCGATTTGCTTCAAAATTACACAGAATGAACCAATGTGTCTGCAGAATACAGCCACCAAGTTACAGCCTGTTTGGACAAGTTTAAAATTTTGAAATTTTACCTATATTTGTTCATAAAATATTGATTTTCTTAAAAAGTTGGAAAGATAGGCGACTCAAATTACCACAAATGTGTTCTAGGCACTCTGTTACGTCTCTCCAGCAAGTATTAATCATTTTGAAAAATTGTCATTTTTAGGCCAAATTTGGAAAAACGACAAGGGTTAGTAAGCATTGTCGTTTTTTTCACCTCGAAAAAAATTGTCTCCGATTTGCTTCAAAATTACACAGAATGAACCAATGTGTCTGCAGAATACAGCCACCAAGTTACAGCCTGTTTGGACAAGTTTAAAATTTTGAAATTTTACCTATATTTGTTCATAAAATATTGATTTTCTTAAAAAGTTGGAAAGATAGGCGACTCAAATTACCACAAATGTGTTCTAGGCACTCTGTTACGTCTCTCCAGCAAGTATTAATCATTTTGAAAAAATGTCATTTTTAGGCCAAATTTGGAAAAAACGACAAAGGGTAAGCATTGTCGTTTTTTTTTCACCTCGAAAAAAATTGTCTCCGATTTGCTTCAAAATTACACAGAATGAACCAATGTGTCTGCAGAATACAGCCACCAAGTTACAGCCTGTTTGGACAAGTTTAAAATTTTGAAATTTTACCTATATTTGTTCATAAAATATTGATTTTCTTAACAAGTTGGAAAGATAGGCGACTCAAATTACCACAAATGTGTTCTAGGCACTCTGTTACGTCTCTCCAGCAAGTATTAATCATTTTGAAAAAATGTCATTTTTAGGCCAAATTTGGAAAAACGACAAGGGGTAAGCATTGTCGTTTTTTTTCACCTCGAAAAAAAATTGTCTCCGATTCGCTTCAAAATTACACAGAATGAACCAATGTGTCTGCAGAATACAGCCACCAAGTTACAGCCTGTTTGGACAAGTTTAAAATTTTGAAATTTTACCTATATTTGTTCATAAAATATTGATTTTCTTAAAAAGTTGGAAAGATAGGCGACTCAAATTACCACAAATGTGTTCTAGGCACTCTGTTACGTCTCTCCAGCAAGTATTAATCATTTTGAAAAAATGTCATTTTTAGGCCAAATTTGGAAAAACGACAAGGGGTAAGCATTGTCGTTTTTTTTCACCTCGAAAAAAATTGTCTCCGATTCGCTTCAAATTTACACAGAATGAACCACTGTGTCTGCAGAATACAGCCACCGAGTTACAGCCTATTTGGACTAGTATAAAATTTCGTAAATTTATCCATATTGTGTTCATAAAATATTGATTTTCTTAAAAAGTTGGAAAGATAGGCGACTCAAATTACCAAATGTGTATATATATATATATATATATATATATATATATATATATAAATAGATATATATATATATATATATATATATATATATATATATATATATATATATATATATATATATATATATATATATTGTAAAAAAGTGCGGAGAGTTAGTCAGAGTGTCGACCAGGTATTAGGATGACTCAAAGTCCGGGACACCCCGGCATGGTGATCACCTTAGCACCCTTCTGGGAGGTCGCTACCCTCCCGGTCCCTCCTTTTCTCCCCCGTCCGTACATTTCCTCCACGCTCTAACCTTCAGGGGAGAGACATGGCGGTCCCCAAGCCATTGCCGCAGCCAGCAGCTGCCATGTCTCTGTGTTTCAGGAGCAGGATTCGAACCCGGACGTACCAGCCTGGAACTGCCGCAATTGACAGACCAGTGGACTAACGGCTTGCGCCATTTATCCTGTTGGTATTTGGAGTTGAATTTAAAACTACTTAAATAAATCTTGATTGCGTAATCATTCAAAACTAAAATATTGTCGCCACTGGGTTTCGAACCCAGGTCTCCTGCACCGAAACCCAGCACCACTGGATTGCGCCAAGATTCCTCTTGGTATGTGCAGTTGAATTCAATACTACTTATAAATAAAACGTGATTGCGTAATTATTTAAAACTAAAGCAATGGCGCTAAAGTGTTTTGAACCCGGTTCGCCTGGACCGCAGCACAGCGGTCACAGATTGCGCTACCAATCCTCTTGGTAAATGGCGAATTTAATACTACTGATAAATAAAACGTGATTGCGTAATCATTCAAAACGAAAACATTGTCGCCACTTGGTTTCGAACCCAGTTCTCCTGTACCGAAACCCAGTACCACTGGATTGCGCCAAGATTCCTCTTGTTTCGTGTAGTTGAATTTAATACTACTTATAAATACAACGTGATTGCGTAATTATTTAAAACTAAAGTAATGGCGCCAAAGTGTTTCGAACCCGGTGCTTTTTCGAACCCGGTTCGCCTGGACCGCAACACAGTGCCAACAGATTGCGCCACCAATCCTCTTGGTATGTGCAGTTGAATTCAATACTACTTATAAATAAAACGTGATTGCGTAATTATTTAAAACTAAAGCAATGGCGCTAAAGTGTTTTGAACCCGGTTCGCCTGGACCGCAGCACAGCGGTCACAGATTGCGCTACCAATCCTCTTGGTAAATGGCGAATTTAATACTACTTATAAATAAAACGTGATTGCGTAATCATTCAAAACGAAAACACTGTCGCCACTGGGTTTCGAACCCAGGTCTCTTGCACCGAAACCCAGCACCACTGGATTGCGCCACGATTCCTCTTGGTATATGTGTATGAATTTAATACTACTTATAAATAAAACGTGATTGCGTAATTAATTAAAAATATAACATTGGGACAAGTAGGATTCGAACTCAGGTCGCTCGCATCGAAACTCAATACTAATTGATTGCTCCACCAATCCTTTTGATATTTAGGTCTGAATTTAATTCGATTTAGAATTGAATTTAATTCTAAACCGTGACAGAAAAACCACTTAAAATGGAAAAGAAATACGGCAGACCAGTGCTGGGATTCGCTTGTACCAAACTTTGTGGCCTTAACATTAGACCGTTGGTTCATCTGGGTTTCGAACCCAGATCTCCAGCACCGAAACCCCAGGAACTCTGGATTGCGCCACCAATCCTTTTGATGTTTGGAGTTGAATTTTAAATTACTTAAAATAAATCATGATTGCGTAACCAATTAAAATGGAAAAGAAATTGTCATTTCACTGCTGGGATTTGCACCAGGGTCGACTGTACCTATGTCTGGGTGCTTACCCATTAGACTGTTGCTTCATCTGTTAATTAGCAGGAATGCTTTTAGATTAATCGCAGCAATAAACATTGGTCAAAAAATTAAGTTTTAGGAGAAGGATTTGAACCCGAACGTATAGGATAGATTCTTCTGAACAGGTTTACTCTGAAACAGTAATTAAAAAATATATCAATTACATAAATTAGCAGATAATTAATAAGGGCCAAATTGATTTAAATTAATCATTTAAATTAGTTAATTTTAATTACATAAAATTGTGATTGAGTCCATCCCAGGTTCCCTGCCCCGAAACCCAGCGACACCTTCTTGATTATGTATTATGCCACTACGCTTTAATAACAACAACAACAACAACAACAACAACAACAACAACAACAACAACAACAACAACAACAACAACAATAATAATAATAAATAACTTGGCGAGCAGAGAAGCTTTGTCGGAGGAAGATGTTAGAATTTCTGGTCTATTGTCAAGAGTTGGAATTGGAGACTTTCCACGGTTTAAAACCTCGTTAGTAATTCTCCAAAATTCTTTAGAACCAAGAGAGATTTTGAACAATGAATGTATGCACATCCAGTGAGATGTAGACCATTTTGTCGTATGCTTAGACACTGCACAAGTGGCGGTTGGGTTCGACATTCTTTCCAAACTGACTTGATGTGAATTTGTATCAAATACCATTCAATGGAATACACTTATCAAGGTTTGGCCATAGTCCCCGCCCACCCTTATCCTTGCTGGAAATCTCGGTCATGCCATCTGTATAAAGCCAAGCACCTGACCGACATAGTTACAATTGTCATATAGGCCAGAAAGATGGGGCTATAATTAGAGATGGCCAATCTTATGTTTACTTTTACGACAGCTTACTTTTACTTATACGACAGCGCTAGTGTGATTGACATAATTTTTGGCCAATACTGAGATGATTTTGTCCATTGCAAAGGCGACAGAAATTTTTTAAATTAAAATGAAAGACATTTTGTTTTACCCCAGTGAGGCTTTTGTGAATGCAAGACCTAAGGGGTCAAATAAAATACTTACAATATTTTACCAGTTCAGATAATAAGATGTGTATTATTTAGTTCAATTATGACATTACCTTTCTAACATGGAAATGGGTCGATTATCAACACCTGCTTGAAGCATCTTCTTAATATTTCAACCCACATAACTGAATATTTCACAAGTTGGTTTATTACCATTGTACTTGATCTTAATAGATGTACACAATTATATTTTTTTTTACAAATATGTAGTCTTCAGGGAAGGTACAACATTGGTAATTATCAAATTTTAAAATGGATGAATTATTTAAAAGATTTACTTGATGTGAGTATGGTTCTGGCATCAAGCACCCTGAGAAAGTATTGTCTGAAGTGTATTTATCTTAGAGAAAAACACAATTGACGTGTTTTTGTTTTGTTTTTGTTTTTCTTTCTGAAAAACATGGGGACCTGGTGGGACGAAAGTTTCACAAGTTAGTTGTATGATTTCTTGAAACCCAGAGGGTTAGATAAACACATATATTTCCAAATACCAATGTTGTACATTTCGTTTAAATGAAACAAGGAATAAATAAACATGTTGGGAGTTACAGAATATTGTGTCGTTCATGTATTAACCCTTGGGTATTTTTACTAGAAAGTATCCTGAATCCACCAAAATCCACCAATTTTGTCACACACAAAATGCTGGTGTCCTGAATCCATCAGAATCCGCCAGTGTAGATATTGGACATATCCTGAATCCGCCAAAATCCACCACTAAATTTTTGGTGGATTTTGGCGGATTCAGGATACCATGCTCACATGAAAATTTGTATAGTATGTTGCTGCATAGAATCCATCAAAATCTAACATATACAGTACATGTAACTATAATCCATCAACCAACATGACCAAGCAGTTAAAAACTATTGAAATCCTGAATCCATCAAAATCCGCCACATGCTCAATGTGGAGGTATCCTGAATCCGCCAAAATCTTCCAATACAGGGGGATGGATTTTGATGGATTCAGGGTGGTTAGGTTAATGTGCAATTTTATGAAGGTTCTGTTTTGACAGTTTATTGTACACGCATTTCCTTTCTAAGGTAATTAAGAAACTGAAATAAACATTCAGAAAAGATGTCAAAAGATAACTGTGATTGCACATGAATTGCTTACATTTTTATTACAGTTATGATTTTGATAATGTTATACCATTTGAGAATGATCTTGATTAAGATATGGTTAATTTTAAACTGTAAAATAAATGTTAAAGTTGTCTCCAAAATAACTAACACTGCTTCGTAGAAAAGAGAAATTAAGTAATTCTTAATAGTTTAACCCTTGGCCCAGTCAGCACGGCACCCACAGACACTCACTTGAGTATTTTTGATTGCATTGCCAATAGGTCAAACCACAGAGTCACACAGAGCTGTGTATGTACACTGTACTTGGTTTTGGTTTGACCTCCTTGAGTGCACTGCACAAAGTCAATGGGTTAAGAGAGACATACAAATTTTGAGTGTCTTTGAGTGTTAAACCTATAGGAGGGTTAATGCAGTAAAAGAAACAAAGAAAAACTTCACTCTGCAAATCAAAGTATGTACAGTCTTGGATATGGGTAATGCATGAGTCATTCATAGGTTTTTAGAGGAGAACAGGGTGATGAAAGAGTTTCAGGTTTCAACAAAATGACCAAAAATACTTTATCAAATGTCGGCCATCTTGGTTCTGTATACACAATTCTATGAGGGTCATAGTGAGGCTCATGTCAAACATAGGCTGGTGCTTGACCTGCTCCACAGTGAGTATAACAATGTCTGTTTGGGTACTAGACTAGGCTCTCTGTGCAGTGGCTACCAACAAGAAAACATTCTGTATCATAATCATAATGGCATCATCACCCCTAGCACCCCCACTCAAACAATTAATTTGGATACTTTGATTCAGCAAACCAAACATTTTGACCATTCCATCTGAAATTAGCCTCTTTTTTTAAAAATAATTGCCAGGGGAGTGCTGTTTTTACGAACAAGGGGTCACATAAATTGTTCACAACAGTGTTGATGTGATGAAGTGATTCATAGTTCAAATGCCAAAACAAAAATAGTAGCTAAAATCATATTTGATTTCACCATATGTTTATTATTATGTTGTTATAGCATACTGAATATATTACAAAATCATCAAAACAAATGCCCCTCCATCATAAGCTGCTGTTCATTAATAGTACAGTTTTAGAGTTTCAATATGATCAAGCTAATACAAACATTATACATTTTACATTTAATTGATTTTATAATGTTTTGGTATTAATTAACTCCATATAAATTAACTTCCCTGTTCTCCTGAGGACGATCAGAGCATACTGATCGAAACGTCGAGATATAACCTCCAGTTCTTTCCAGAACTAATTACTACTCAATAGAGAATTTCACATGGTGTCACCGCAATTAGTCTTACTTAACTTCCCCATACTTATACCTTCTAATTGGGCTGAGTTACCCTTATTAGAAGTCCTCGTCAAACAAGGGAGTTAAAAATAAGTTGTTAAAATCTAAGGAAACTATTTTATTTAAATGTAGGCTTACTAAGTTTTAAGTAACATATATCAGGGATTAACCCTAACCCTCCAGGGTATTTTGGCTAGAAACCCTGCCAGACGCAACAGAGTGCATCGTTTATCAAAGTGACTTGGCTGCCAAGTGCAACAAGATCCATCTGTTAACAAATCTCAAGGCCGAACTGCCTCAGAGTCTGTGGTCACCAAACGCAGCAGAATACAACTCTGGCATTGTTTAATGGGACCAGCTCTCAATAGAAACAGGCTTGGCTGCTTATGCACTGGTGTTGACAGCTGAATCCATCAAAGTGCATCAGACTTTTCCAGCTGATGCACTCTGCTGCGTCTGGCAGGGTTAGGGTTAAAGCTGAATAAACAAATTATCAAAAGAAAATTACAGGTAAATTTTGCTCAGCAATCTTATTGCTAAGCATAATTTTTAAACAAGTTAACGATAAAAAATATCACATACTATGCATGGAGTTTGGTAGGTATCCTTTTTTTTATGGCAAGTAAATGTATTTTCTTTTTTCAGTTTTTCAGTATTTTCAGTTTTCCGACTGGCATCTGCTGCCACGAGAGGTTTCATGGGGCGAGTATGTTTAACAACACCCATCATGACTAAAATCACTTGAAAACTTCCAGAATAGGGGCGTATTCACATGTTGTCACATGTGTTGCCTTTTCCCATTCCACATTCGCCAAATTTTGGTATTATTCGGAAAGTTTGGAAATAAACCATACATGTATTTCACAACTGTTATTAATTCAAAACAAATAACCTTTTGTGTAAGAAAATTCACAATTTTCCTTGAAAACAAGTAGCCCAATTAGTTTTTGACCCGACTCCAATGAAAAATGTCTGACAAAGCCAGAGAGAAGTATGCTTAATAAGCTTATAGGGCTTAATGCAGGTATTTTACGCACATGCAAGCTACTCAATAAATCTGACTGGTTAACTGGGATTTTGGTTGGCTAATTGAGACCACATGATCATTTAAATAATAAGTAAAGAGTGTTTGCGGTGACACCATGTAGACATTCTCTTTTGAGTAGTAAATAGTTCTGAAAAGAACCGACTGGTTACAACTCAATGTTTCGATCAGTATGCTCTGATTCTCCTGAAGACGATCAGAGAATACTGACCGTAAACAGCCTTTACTTATCCTTAGTTCACCATGCAAAGTTACAAGTCTTACTTACATTTACAAGTCTTACTTACATATTACACTAGTAATTACCTGGTTAGAAGATAACCACTTAATTATCTGAAAGCTAACTCGATGTGAAGTTGGTAAAGGTGACAATCAACCTGACAAATTATTCTCATTACAGAGGAAAATGTATGCAAAATTACATAAATTTGCCAGATTGAAACTTTTCTGCTCCAAGTGTATTCTGTCAAAGTTGTGAATGCTTTTTCACACTTTACATGACGCAGATTCTACATTGAGCTGAAACTCATTATTGATTGGTTATTGTATATCTTGTTTCAAAGAAATTAAGCAAATAATTATGGAGAAGCAGTTTTGCCAACATTTCCAATGCTGTACCCTGCATATAACCATAAATGTTCGTATGTTTTCAAGTCATAACTTTAAGGAATAAAAAAAATTCACCTTCAACTTTGAGTCAGAAGTATAAATCTAGCATATTTGACAGAGCATTTTATTCTATTTTAATGCAAATTATACAATAATAGTATATGTGCAGCGTGTTATAGGAGTGATATTTCTATATATATTAACAGATTTTACACAGATATAGGATAACTGTTAAACAGTGAATTTATCTACCTCGCCAACATCAGTAATCGCTTGATCGTTGATTGTATACTGAATCTTGCATTTGAGTCGAACTTTCTCCTGTGGATCAAAGCAAAAAGAAATTCCAAATGAGTTTTTATCTCAACAGATTTGGATTCATACCTTAAAAGGACAGTATCGTCACGATCAGAACAGACTTTCAACAGGGCATGGAATAGGTGTTCTAGTTTAAAGGCACCTGGCACTGGTATTTTGTCCAAATGTAGCTTTTGTCATAAATATATACATTTTTATGAGTGGAATGTGAATAAACAAGTAACTAAGGTTACAGAAATAGTGGTTTTATTGTATTTACGACTTTAGAATAGGCCACCCCTTTACATTGACACATGGTGGCGCTGTTCGTGACGTCATTCGAGGCGGGGATATTTGAAGAGAAAATGTGTAGTCTGGCCCCATACATTACGTCTGGGTACCTGATCGGTACGATGCGTCACCGAATCCGAGTAACCGAATCCGAGAGTACGACAATGAGAAACCTCAATCAAGCCTCAAACCATTTCCATATTTTAAATGAATAAAAAAGCAATATGAAGAATTATATATATGACTACTGTACTACTACTAGTCATGCTAGTGCAAAGAAAGCGAATCAATTCAGTCCGGGAAAACTCCAAATACGGCAACGTTGCTATATACGGCAACCTTGAGTTGCTGAATACGGCAACGTTTCATTATACGGCAACGTTAAGGTTGCCGTATACGGCAACTCTTTCATTCAAACGCAAAAAGGGAAACGAAATATGCAAAATTGGAATAGTGAAAACCATAAAAATATGTTCTTTGGTACAAAATGTATGCCTAACCTGTAACCTAGTTTCAGATGAAACGACAACGTAAAACAAGGCCCAAGGGGAAGCATGCAAGTTTTCACGATATAGGTGCAGCAATGCCGCTAGTGCTACGAAAACTGCATAGCGTCACTGCATAGCGCTGAAAACGACGTCGGACAGGACCACTTTGCCCTCGTTATCCTGACTTTCGCTGCCCATAACCGCCTATATTTGGGATCAGTTGGAAACAGATGCAGGCTGACCCCATCTTTAGTTGTTTTGTTGCATGCAGCAGCAATACACCTGGTCGGCATTGCTGGGAAAATGCCGGAAAAATGCCTTTTTTTATAACAAACCAAACCACACGTGTGTAAACACAGGCAATTCTCGAGGGCGTCGAGGGGGGTCGATGTTCCATCAGCGGCGAATCCTTCCTCGAATGACGTCACAAAAAGGGATGGGCGGAGTCACCCTCCAAACAACTTCATATTGTTTTTAAACATATAAATCCTGACAAATAATCACTCAAACAATTTGTTTATTGTTAATACACATATACTTTATTGTTTAAATCAATAAAAAACCTATTGCCAGGTGCCTTTAAGATGAATACTTTGACTGAAAATTACTGTCTCATTTATGCAGCAGCAACGGTAATATAACCTTATCACCCTTATCAGGGTGGTAAAAATGACAGTGAAAACCAATCAAAGATGCCCCAGTGTGCACAGTCAACACAGTCAGTTGAATGGTTTTCATCACTATAGCTACTTGCCACTAAAGTTCAGCTATAGTAGGAGGGTTAATTTGATAACCTGATATTTACCAATGCTGTACCTTCCCTTTAAAACAGCTACTCTACACTGTACTCAAGCATTTCTCAATATTACCTACCTTCTGTGTGTTTGCTATGAGCATGACTTCAGTAATTGCTGCTGGTGGTAGAATGGAATTAAAAGCTGGTAGGTCCGTAGCTGATGGTGGCTGTAGATTAACTCTCACCATCTGAATAAGAATCACACATAAGGGTAAATGAATCAAGTTTAGACTCTGCAGAGGAAGTTAACAAAATGTTAACCCAGCAAGTTTTAGGCATAAACAAATAAATACAATTATTCAAAGTACTCAAATTGAGACCCCTGCACTCTATTACGTCTCTCCAGCAAGTATTAGGCATTTAAAAAAAAAAAAAATTAGGCACTTTTTGTTTTTTTGACCTCGAAATAAAATGTCTCCAATCTGCTTCTAAATAACATGGATGATAGCCCTGGGTCTGCATAACACAGCCAACTGATTTAACAACGACAAGGATTTAACAACGACACAACGTAATAAAAGTGAAGGTCCAACATTGGTATTTGGGAATGTACCTTCACTTCAACCCTCTGGTATTCAAGAAATAATTTTAAAACTAACCCGTGAAAATTTCATCACAATAAGTGTTCACGTTTGCAAGAAAAATTCTTAAATCTTTTTATTAAAATTTTAGTCTGTGAGCTTGTGGAGTCCATACGCATTTTCGGGTACAATCTTTGAAACTCTCAGGATCTCCTATAAATATGTCAACAAATACAAAGCTGTTTGATGCCATTTTTTCCTATGCCCCCTATGGCGGCCATATTGAATTTTAAAATGGCCGCCATATTTAGCATATTATGTGCATACTGTATGCATGGAAAAGGTCAAAATATTACGAAACTGATATGGAGCTTCATTTTTCTACATTTATTAACTCTGGTAACACTATGAAATTCTTTCATATGATATTAAAGGTGTTGCAGGCATTTGAAAATTCAAATTTGTCACCATTTAAGGCATATTAGAGATACTTTTTGTATCGTTTCAGTCAACAGGGGCTATCAAGCACTGATCATGAGTTAAAATAATTGTAAATGAATATTACATTTAAAACCATTGACAGATTAGCATACATGTATAGTGGATTTTTTATATTTGTAACAAGGATTAACCAAATAACCAAGGTAAGACTGAACCTTTAAGCATGTTGTTTTGTTATGAAATATATACATATAAATACATATATAAAAAGGAACACAAATCATGACCACTTACACAAGTGCCACTTGACAACCCAACTATCTTATTAATAATATAATACAAATATATAAGTATATGTTATTTATAACTAAATTATCTACCAACTATGGCATAACGGAAATTTACGAAAAGAGCAAAACGTTCACAATCAAAACAGAAAATGAAACAATTTTCACTTGAACGCTCGACTAAAACCAAAGAATACAAAAATAGTCTACTGACTACTAGAACAAATAGTCTACTGACTACACTAGTAGAACAAATAGTCTACTGACTACACTAGTAGAACAAAGTGAACAATTCATCACAAACCTTTCCAAAGCAAAACTATCTCAAATTGAAAAAAAAAATGCTCTGGGTAAAGGTTTAAACTTTGTTCCAACTCCTGCTAAACCAACCCGTTCAACTCTTTTGAGTGAAATTGACGAATAAGAATTGAATTCCTGATACATAACAAACCTTCCAAAACTCATCTGTTCAAACCACCATCCACTTGGAATCCAAAAACTACACAGAGTGCAATACTTGAAACTATTTGGAAGCCACAAAAAATAAACTTGCTCACATTCGTCTGAGAACTCGGAAAAGAACATGAAAAACCCTGAACTATCAGCCCTCAAATATCTGAGGAACAACCCTGAAATCGTGATCAAATCATACGATAAAGGGAGAGGCACTGCATTATGAACCGCTCCGACTACCTACAGGTTGGATTATTACAAACATCTTGAATCAGAGCAATACACCGAGTTCGATCAAGATATTACACAAGAAACCATCCTTTTAATTCGTAATGTCCAAACCAAAATGCGAAACAACACACTCTCGACAAACACACTCAGGCATATCTCGATCCGAGGTCACAGGCATGTCACATTCCAACAGTACTTTCTACCGAGAATTCACAAAACCCCACCAACAGGCACACCTTTGTTGGAAGATCATTTTCTACTCCTGTAGTAACCGCATATGTCCGCATATGTCCGCAAAACAGCAGATATACTGAGGAAACTCGAAGGAATAACATTTCCACAAAATGTGTCTTAATATCACAAGTATTGATGTTGTTAAAATGTACACAAATATCCGCAATAAACTGAGGCAATAAACTGTGTATGCAATGCCATCGACCAAACCAACTATCCATAGTTTATCAACAAATACATCCGCAAATTTCTGGAAGTAATACTCAACAGAAATTGTTTCCAATTTGGAAATAAAATCGGTTGTGCAATTAGCTTAACAGCCAGTCCGGAAATTTGTGACATAACATTATACGATCTCGAAAATAAAATAGTACAACAGGCTGATCATATCCAAACATGGTGGCATACTAGACACAAAAGTGTACACCAAACCTACGGAAACATACATGTACCAGTTTCTACACAGAACCCCATCACACCCACCCCATGTGTTCAAAGAATTTATCTACTGAGAAACTCTGCGATATGCTAGAAACACCAACAATGAGGAAGATTTCACAGAAATACGTCAACATTTCTCACAAAAAATTATTAGCCGAGATAAACAACGTAACACATAAAGTGTCACTGGCTAACTAGCCAAACTGATTCACAAATTACCAAAAGATAAACAAAACAACGACTTATAATCCGTTCGTAAACCACAAAAGATGTGAAACAAGCAGGAAACAAACATTGGCCACTGATACAACAAAACCAACATACTCTCAGAAATATTTCCAAAACAACCATTTGTTGCATTCAGAAAGGCTCAAAACATTCGGGAGAAACTAACTCACTCCCAGGGACCCCAGGGGTCAGTTTGAGATTTCCATGTTACCATATAGAGCATTTTCTCTACATTTTGATGGAAAAGAAAATCCTGAAACGTTGTTGGTAACATTGTTTCACAATAAATTTGGGAGGTCACTTTTGAAAATTGGGTCCAAGTTTAGGGTTTTGCCAGAGCCAGTCACATCTGGCTTTTTTTGAAAAACCAGATGAAACACTTAATGATCTGCTCTCTTTATTAGAGGAACAAATCACATAAACACAACGAAGGAACCCACTCATACAAAATGGACACATTACAACTGTTTGGAAAACATCAATTATCCAAAAATAAGATAGGAGACAATCCGGTTCTAACTTCTATTGAACCAGTACTTGCAACTGATTGCCCGCAATTGATGAGGCATGAAAGCTTACAATGTAGCTATTGTATTGCTACCAAGGATCTGAAAAAATATCCCGTCTCTTCAACATATTTCCCCTTTTATGACCAAAAATAGGCCTACCTGTAAACAAAAGGTCAACTATTCCCACAAACTATATTGTCAAACTGACAAACAACGGAAATAGTCAGTTACGGACCCATATCATCTTGTATGAAAAATACAATTTGAAAAACAAATCAACAAAGATGTAGACGATGGTGGTGATGGGGGATGTTGATGGGGGATGTTGGTGGTGGTGGTGGTGGTGGTAGGCGATGATATGATGGTGACAGTGACGGTGGTGATGACTGGGATGTCGATGATGATGGTACAATTTTTGTGAAATAAACATCACAATGTAACAAACAACATAAAAACTTCAACGTCAAAGGATTCTCACACATGACCCTTATATTGATCTCTGTTGACATGCTTCTACAACCGTTTTGCTAAATTCATACTCACATCATACAGCTGGGGGAAAATGGTAACTCATCGTAAGTTTTCAAGTTAAATTTTTACACATTTCTTAAAGTTGGACCAATTAATTACAAGTCAAACAACTGGCTAGTCCATAAAAAGACAATTCTTCTTAAGATAAACTGTGTGAGGTTTGAATTGTGCATGTTGTATTACAAGTTTACTGAACAGCAACTTTTACAGCAACGATATTGTGCCAGAAAATAGGCAGGAAGATAGCGAAGACAGCCTTCATGAGATACGGTGGACACAGTTTGAGGGAGCTATTTGGTTCGGGTCAAACCTTTTTGTATACAAATTTAATCAAACCAAATCTCGCCCTTCCATTGTGTCTCAAGAAGGCTAATGACACATAAATGTGCGAATTGATTTGAAATGAATATGAAGAGTGCATTCCAAAGCAAGCTTGGTTAGTGTGACTCACTTCTATGAGGCGTGTACATTTAAACGGCTTCTGGCAAACTTCAATTTTAAAGCTTAAATTTAAGAATACTTAATTTCTAGATAAAACAAATTGAAAATAATTATTTTCTTTTATTAAAGCACTAAATAAAGATTGTGTCAAACATATTCCACTGTTTTGGTAGAGAAGGCTCCATTGCAAGTAACAAGGTTCTTTTGCCAAAAGTCAAAGTAGCAATCGCAAGCATTCAAGTATTCCTACTTTTCTCCTACTTTTTCACCGAGGTCTGCCATAGCCTGCGATTGTATTCAGGAAGTAATAACACTGAAATTCGCTGGACGCCACTGCACGAAATTGTAAGTCTGTTAATAGTCTTCAACAGTTTCCAAGTCCTCTGATTTGTCATTTACCAGTAGTTGTTCAAAGAAAGCTGCCTTGTAGCGTGGGATCATGCTGGCAAGTGTCATCAAGTCAGTTTTCTTCAAAGCAGATATGCCCTAGGTCTCTCCATCACTGGAACTGATGCTAGCGGGTCTTCACCATTCTCCATTTTCACTGTCAATTCGCGTGCAGAAACCTTCTTTAGAATCCTAGCTCCAAGAAGTCTTCCTGATTATGAGATGTCTTGTAGAACATTTGTATGGAGCCACGCCTAAACTGCACGACCTTGATATCCTTGAGAAGTACTGATGTCTTCTTGGCCTGGTGTTCAAATAAGAACATCTGTTTGTGATCGATAGTTGCACACTTTAGCTGCTTGCGTGACTTTTCTATGAGCTCGATATAGTCTTGGAAATCATAAACTTAGCTCTTGCTTTTCAACTTGGTGGTGATGGACCCGTGTACACTATCTGCCGCCATGAATGTATGGCCAGGTTCTAAGTACTTCAGAGATATACAGGTGATGCCAATGGAAGGATTGTTAACCATGCGGAAATGCTGAAAACAGCGTCCAGTTTTTGTTTTGGGCACTGCAGTTATCAGCAAAGAGGATTACCTCCTGGATATCTCTGTTGAACCGAAGAAAAGTCAAATATGCACTTGCAACATTGTAGGCTTTCCTCCCGGCTTCTCCCTCGTACACAGAACAGCCACCGCTGGTGCATCTTTGCCAGGTGAAGCGAAGTCTCTTT
Source organism: Zoroaster sp. YZ-2022 (assembly GCA_029582265.1). Taxonomy (NCBI): domain Eukaryota; kingdom Metazoa; phylum Echinodermata; class Asteroidea; order Forcipulatida; family Zoroasteridae; genus Zoroaster; species Zoroaster sp. YZ-2022. The sequence continues at coordinate 45,008,198 of CM055820.1, forward strand.
GAAAAGCACAAGTTTTCGGCTGAAGTAATAGTCCTTGGTGGGTAATTTTGGCATGCAAATTGTCTTTTGCATGTCTACAGTTGTTACAAGGACTTGGTCATCATTCTTCATCCGCTCTGTGTCTGCATTGAGAGCTGCCCTTGCTTGGGCAGCTCTGGTTTTGTGTTCAACATATCCAGAACAAGCGTGGCAGTTACAGGTACTGCAGTTATGGGGGGAGGTCATCCGCCGATGCTTGTAGTGGTGGATGTGCTTGTTCGTGGATGAGGCATGTTTTACACAGGTCATTTTCAGGAGACGAGAATGAAATATTCATAGAGCTGAATACCTTGTAGTAGTATTGGAAGGAACATTGGTCTTGGCCAGATGCCTGTTGACTTTCATTGAAGACCTGATGCATTGAACATATTGATAGGTCGGATGGAAGGTACCTCCTGTTGGGAGCATGGTCCCGCCAGTTGTGAGACCTGCGGTCGAAAGGATTCAATATGATCTATTACATGTTTGCGGTACCCCTCATCAAATTTGTTCTGTGGTACATGTTGACCACGCCTGTCGCCATGCGCACCGACTACAACACCCTCATCCTTCCTGACATTTTTCAGAGCAGACTTAACAACCTGGTCGCCATGATACCCGATCGTGTGCAAGAAAAAACATTTGCACACTTGTGTTGATCCGAACCGCCACTTTAGAGTACATTCTCTGCGCGACCCTCGGTTTGGTGTTGTGAAGGACCTCTTCTTTTCTTCATCCACGTTGTGCACGAGCCAGTCACGTCTGTGGTCGTAGCTCATGTCCCAAAAGTTCTTGAAAATTTCTTGTCTCTGTTCCTCAGAAAACTTCTCTGAACACTTTCTCCTGCATTTCTGTGTACATGGACGAAGTATATGGTGGTTCTCCTGGTCTCTGGTTTTCTTTTGTTCAACTGATCTGCACCGTTTTTATCTGTTTAAATATATACAAAGAAATAAAATGTTTTCTGAAAAAGTAAAACAAATTGCTAGTAATTCAGATTGATTCATTTATATCACTAATGGTCAAGAATTACTAAATAATTTGTGTTTGCGTGGAAGGAGAATTTTACAACAGGGCATTCAAGCGACATCTTTATGTGTCCACAGTAACTGCTATGTGTGAAATATGAATATAAAGTCCTCTCCTTAAAATTGCATAACATCCACAGCAAAAGGATTATTCAAGCTCACCTTTAGATTTATTTAACCTCTCTCTTGCAGAGCCTCTGGATTGGGTGGAGGCTGATCTACAGCATCTAGTGGAACTTCCTCAGGTTGTTCAGCAATACCTGCATTTGTGATAGATGAAGATTTTATTTTGTATTTTGTCTTGAGTATTATTTAATTACAATTAAAGAAATAGCTGTAACATTAAAATAAAAAAGTGTATACCTATAAATAAAAGATGATTACATTACCTTTTTGGCTATCCTCTTCTGGTGCTACTTGTCCAAGAAGTAGGTCTATATCAGACAATAGCAGGCTGCCATCTTTGTTGGGTGGAGGTTGATCTACAACTTCTTGTTGAACTGCATCAGGTTCTTCAGCAATACCTGCCGTAGTGATGTGCATTTTGTGATAGAAGATTTTATTTAGCATTTAATATTGAGCACAACCTTAATTACACTTAAAGGAGCCATGCAATAGAATTGTTATGATTTGAATACATGTAGGACAGCTTACTTTACGTGTTACTGTATAGTAATACAAGGGAGAAATTTAAACATTTTGGTCTTTTGCTAATGAAAATGTCCACATTCCTGAGCCATATTGTGATGTCATTCAAGGCAGAACAGAAGTATCTCCATAGCTTTGTACACAAATAATGCATAACTGTAAATAAAGAGAAGTGCATTACCTTTTTGGTTATCCTCTTCTGGTGCCACTTGTCCCAGAAGTATGTCTATATCGAGACAACTGCAGGCTGTCGTCTTTGTTCAGATTGCTTTTGGGATTATCTGTGAATGAATGAATTATTGGTAAATAGCCTATAAAGCCCTATATCTAACAAATTTTGTATTTGAAACATTCACTTAAACTTCTCAACTAAATATATTCAGGAAATTATGGATATATAACTTACTCAAGTCAGAGTCGCTAATGCAGTCTAATATCTCACTAAATGCATTTTCAGTTGAAGAGCTGCACATTACCACAATGTCCTGTTGAAAATAATCTGTAAAAATGAAACATAAAAATGTTGCTCACTTTCTGACAAAAAGGTATGATATGCAAACAAATTGCATACGGCACTCAGATGTATAGCTGCTATATTATTGCAGTTGAAATAAATGGGAGAATTTCTACAATCTAGCTCCAAATTGTGCTTTGTTGAAAATGTTTCAAGCACTTCAGGAAATAGGTCTGTAGAACCAATTATGAAAAGCAACATACCCTCTGAATCAGACAAACTTTCCATGTGAACATCATTCAGTCCATCATTGTTTGGCTCTGTAAAATGATAGAGAGTAATTTAAATAAAGCACTTTATAATTTATTATAAGCAAGAAACTACATCTTTATCTAAATCTTCATTTATCACAAATTGTACATTACTACTGCAGCTACTGCTGAATGAACGAGCAATGTCTGCAGCAGTAAAATTACTTACATTTATCAAACATAACTTACCCTTTGGATCAGACAACGTTTTTATGCGAACATCATTTAGTCCGTCACTGTTTAGCTCTGTATTATATAATAGAGAATAATTTTAATCAATCATTTTAGAATGTTGTATAAGTCAGGAACTGCATCTTTATCTAAATATTCATCTATTACAAACATGTACATTAATACTGCAGGAACTGCTGAATGATTGAGCAATGTCTGCTGTAGTAAAACAACTTATGAAAAACAACTTACCCTTTGGATCAGACAAACTTTTCTTGGGGACATCATTCTTGAGTTCATCATTGTTTCGCACTGTATATATACAATTGAGAATAACATTAAGCGTTTCAGATTTTCCATTATTCTCAGTAGAAACTACATCTTCAACTAAATGTTTATCTATACCTGGAGGCATTGCTGAACTGTAAAATTATGAAACACCGGGGCACCCAAGCGGGGCTCGAGCCCCCAACCCCCAAGAGGGTCCCATTTTTTTTTACATATATACGCATATACATACTAGGCCTAGTTGATTTGTGAGAGTAAAATTTTCTTTGAGCCCCCACAAGACAAAATCCTGGGTGGAGCCCTCCCCCCCCCTCACCCCAAAGGCAAAATCCTGGGTGCGCCGTTGTTATGAAGATCAAATTACTCTCTGAATCAGACACCTGCATGTGAACATCATTCAGTCCATCTGGCACTGTAAATATATGAAAGATAATAACTTAAATTAAGCATTTAAAAAACAGATAAAATAATGCCACAATCTACTTTGTTATCACCTGCTGACGATAATCATACAAAATCTAAGGACAAAATTAAAAGCAAATGAAATATACCTGCATTAAACAAGTGCTTTCATTAATAAGTAATAAGTACATTAATAAGCTCAATAATGTATTAACTCTACTTAAACTTCATTTTATTACCTTTGATAAGTTCTGTGTCGTCATGTTTGAGCTGCTTCTTGCCTGTAAAGGAGGAAAGGAATATTAGAAATGATATGATATGAATGTTATCACAGTCTTCTTTACTCCTAGATTTTACCCTTAAGATAATTGATTACCTGTTTTAAGGTCTGCTTTAGTGATCTAGGGACTTGCTGGGGAACAAAATCGACATTTACTTTCATTAGTGACAAACATGTTGGCATCAGATTTGCAAAAACTTAAAAATGACTAAAACTAGCATGATTCAATCACTAGTAAAGTGCACTAATGAGATTTCATTCTTGAATATCCATACTTGTTTGGACATATTTTTAGTCCTCCTATCAAAAGACTGCATAGCCATATGCATATTAAAATACAATTTGGCCTACATTATCAACGCCTATTCATTAACTCAGTAGGCCTATTCATAAAATTTACAACAAAATATGAATCAATAAACCCTGGCTGTATTGAAATATTTCAAAATGGATCAAACAGAAACATGAAAAGTTGGAGTTACGCAGGCTTAGCCTAAGGCCAAGAGAATGAAAGTCATAGATTTGCGTCCGGGAAATTTTGAAAACACATGAGGCTTTTTTTCATTATTCATTATTCATTATTTCCATTGATCATTAATAACAGCGCAATCACAAGATGTTTCTTCTAATCTGTGTACGTACATGCATCATTACACGTGCGGGCCGCACACACAGGCATAGGCCTACTAGTACTAGTACTAGGCTCAACAGCGAACGTGTTGTGCATGTGAAGGCGGTACAGTTGCAGGTGCGGATCGGACGGAGTTTACCATACAGTTTTAGCGCGATGCGACCTTTTTTGTGAACGACGTACGCGGGACTAAGACTGTAAGAGAACATGTGCTAATGATTATTTTATAAGCGCACATACTGGTGGAAATTTGGTAAAAACTTCGTTTTACTGATGTGGATGATTTGGAACTAAATTTGTTTGGTGAAAATACCTTTTTTGTGCAAATAATGATTTTTTTGCCAAATAATGAAAAATTTAGGCGGTAGCTTTCGGGACATGCGGGCGGTTGACGCAAATCTATGACTTTCATTCTCATGGCCTAACCTATGTGTAAGCTAAGATTATGCAGCAGTCATGGCAGTTTGACCAGTGTGTAACGTAGGCCTAACCCTTGCCTGCATCATGTAGGTATGTGAAGATACGCATCGATCGCGGCCGATATTTTCTGCCCGATTTCTGTTCCGCATCGCGTCATGCGCGCTGGGGAAATCCCCATAAATTCGCATTCTGATTGGCTGTAGACGATGATGACGTATTGGAAAATCCCCTCTTACATCCGCCATGTTTGATTTTTTTATTTTTGGAATGTTTTGACCTTCGCTGGAAAAGTTGAAGAAATCACTGTTTTGACGGCACAAATACCACTCTAAGGCCCAATCCTACGTTATTGAACGGTAAGTCTACATTATTGTTGTTATTTCATCTTTAAAATTCCAAAGTTTCATTGTATTTTATGGGTCCCAAAAAAAATTGACTTACCCGCGGTCTGGACGACCAGACCCTTGCAGCTGGGTCGCCTGGGGCAATCGGCATGAAGCAGGAGCCGAAAATCAAGCGTTTTTATTCAAAAAAGTCGCGTTTTCGGTCACAAAATTCTATTCAAGTACCTTAAGATAAATGATGCTAATTAACGAGCTTTAAATGCTTGTAATTTCCTTATCAATTAAGATATCTCAATAATTTTGGTACCACTGTGTAGGATTTTTCAAGCTCTTTCCAGTGGTACTAATTGCATTGGTATTGGTTCACTTTGAATATTTTCTTCACATACCTACATCATGCAACATTATAATTTATATGGGCGCTGATTACATTGGACATTCATCTATCTACTGATTACCTCTGAGTTCTATAGGATTATATTTAAGACTTAAGCATGTAAAAGATAGACATACCTTGGTTTTTTTCCAATGCCCTTTGGAGAATTTGAAAGCCCCTGCTGTGCAGCTTGAGGTTGAACATGGCCGCCATTATACATTTGATGAGTTAGAATGGTGATAGCGCCCTCAATAGTTCAAGTATTTTATGGCAAATGAGCTTATCTCACAGATGGACATGTCTTAACTTAAGGTTTTTTTATGGCAAAACAGCCTATCTTAAAGTAAACTTGTTTTGCCATAAACACTCAACATTATGTTTTGAACTCATTTGAAAGGCAGATCTATGTATCTTAGACTTAGTATGTTTTACCAAATAAAAATAAAGTATGCATGACTTAATTCAAAGTTAGACGTTTCTCAAACTTAGATATTTTTTTGGCAAAACAGCTTATCTTCAAGTTAAGTTGTTTTACCCTAAACACTCCACATTAGGTTATAATCAATTTGGAAGGCAAAGTAGTTTATCTTGGACTTACAATGTTTTACCAAGCAAAACAAGAAACTGTGAATGACTTAGGTTAGAGATAAGGCGTTTTGCCATACAAAACCAGAGTGAACGTGTGCAAAGAATGTGAGATAGGACATGCTATCTTCAAAACAATCCATCGTACGCCTTTGAAACTTTCGCAAATGAAAAGAGCGCCCTCAATTTACCCAAAAATGATCTTATCTCAAAAATCAAAATTTTCGAGTTGGGCTGTTTTGCCATGGAAGGGCCGAGCAGCTAATCCAAATACATCGTTGCATGCCGGGCACCATGCTAAAGCTAAGGCCGGTTCCATTATGCTTGGGAGGAGCTTCAATTTGGAGAAAATGGAAGGGGCGTTTTGGGTGTGTATATCTACCACAGTTACAAGCGGTATATTAGGGAGACTTCATGTTTTTCCTTAATTACTAATTAACCATGCGCTATATTTTC
>CM055820.1:45015109-45189927 GCA_029582265.1 Zoroaster sp. YZ-2022
ATCATGGGTCAGAGTGATGATGATCCCGCACGGAATGAATATTACTTGTCTGTTTTTACTAGATCCTATGTTTAAACTAAAAAACAATCAGTTTGGCACTAATGAGGAATGTAAAAAAAAATGGCTCACTTGGTTTGCAAATCACCCCAACTGTTTGTCCTTTGATACACTGCTCAGTACTGGGACAAACAAATGGGCAGTCGGACAACATGTCCTCCGTCCCTGTACAGGCAACTCGGTCCATCACAGCTGGTAAATCGGCACTGCCTCTGAAGAATGATTCATTTGTAGCCTCAAGGGCTTCTATAAAGCCCAATTGGTTGCATACAGTGGTCGCATCCTTGAAATCCCAGTCTCTGTCGCAAACAACACCCCAAGCATCGTCATGGAAAATTTCCACTCGACCACTTGTAATGCCATCACCGTCCGCCAACCGAACAACGCCGTCAAATTCTGGTTCAAGCAATATTATAAAGTACGTTATTTACTTCTTCCTTTAAAAAAATTGCTGGAACGATTGGAATTCGGCCTCGCTGTGTTTTTTCACATAGGCCTAAGTATAATTATGAACGTTTGCCTGATTTCTGCGGCCTCTCTTAGCCACCATTATTTAATGTACAGCTAATGATGGTGTCAATCGTCCCTATAAAAAGTTGCTTCATGTCACTTTCAAGAAAAGTTTAATACTAATAGTTTGCAGTTCTATTTTAGGAAAAAGTACTCTTTCTCAAATTCTGCAATACGCAAACATATGAATTCATTTTTACTATTTTCTCGTTAACTTCAGAACGTAACAAGCTGAAACATTCACAGGTTGGTGGAACTTCAAAGAGAGTAAAAGTATACTCCCGGAAGCGTTTTTGCCAACATAACCGATAATAGTACCACAGATCTTTCCAGCCATGCACATCTCATCCTGTGAAACGATAGCTATATGTGCCCAATATCCGGCGTCCAAATTGCACCAGAAAATGGAATTGTACATGTATATCTATATTAAAGGAATCGAGCTTTCGGTGTGAAATTTATTAAGTTGAAATGTGATCACATTGTAAGAATATTGGCCGCATATCTCAGCACTTGATTTTGAATAATTCTACATGCAGTCATTGGTTTATTTATTTACCTCGACACCCGAGCACCTCAAACGTTAGAAAATATCTCGACACAGTCCATGTGGTTGGTACTATTCGAAGAAATCTTCCGATCAGTGGAATGGGAAAGACGGCAGTCACTTGCTCTCCAGAATCATCGTTCCCTTGAAGCTGGGTGAATGAAATTTCAAATAACCAGTCATACCTTACATAAAGTGTGCCACCAGTGTACTATCCTAGTCTACGACAGAGTACTCCAAGAACAATGGATTTGGGTCATTCTTGGCGTATTGTTCCACAGATTATACTAAAGCACTAGGGCTCAAAAAGAAGCAGTGCAGGAGTGCATTTTTGCGACCATGACCACAAAACACGTTTGGGCTTCGGTCATTGGTTTAGTGTTTTCACGAGTTTGGTTGTGCTGCGGTAACGTCACTGTTCTTACCAAATGTGAACCGAAGTTGGTGATCGGTTTCGCTTGGTTTCAAGATGGCGGATTGTAAAAAGTAACGAAAGTTTGGTTAATTATTTGTTAAAACATGATGAAATGATTGTTCGTATACACGTATATCTTTCAAGTTTATTACTAACACTCACGAGTAAGTTTCATTTTACCAAAATGTTAATTACTCCCTACATTTTACGTCGAGGACTGAACACGTCACAAATTGAAAACAATTTTCTGGTTACCTCGTTTTCGCATAGCTAAGCCGTCTTGTTTCTGGTCAAGAATTCGAGGTCAGAAACGAGTTTCTGTTCGTGTTCGCCAAAACACGCTCCTGTCTGGGAGACTGCGTATGAGAGAACTACATGCGCGCGCACCTTGGCGTTTACCGGGGAGTGTCCGCCCATTTTTTCGCCCCACAGCTGAATGGTTCGCCTGCGTCTAGTTTTATTATAAGATTGCATCTAGTTCTAGGAACTAACTTCCCACGTCAAAGTCATGATGCTCTTGATGGGCAGGCCAGGCAGTGTAGCAAAACTCATTTGGAGTACAATGTATGGATTACAGCAGGCTGGCACACTTCATGTAGATAACATATTTCTGGTCATTTCTGGTCATTAATATTTAAAAAATAAAATATAAAAACAACCCAAAAAATTGTGTAAATGCTTTATAAGAATAAGACGATATATAAAAACCAACATGTGAAAGTGTCAACCTGGTTGATTGTGTCGTATTGTACTATAATGATAGCACCTGGTTGATTGTGTCGTATTGTACTATAATGATAGCACCTGGTTCATTGTGTCGTATTGTACTATAATGATAGCACCTGGTTCATTGTGTCGTATTGTACTATAATGATAGCACCTGGTTGATTGTGTCGTATTGTACTATAATGATAGCACCTGGTTGATTGTGTCGTATTGTACTATAATGATAGCACCTGGTTGATTGTGTCGTATTGTACTATAATGATAGCACCTGGTTGATTGTGTCGTATTGTACTATAATGATAGCACCTGGTTGATTGTGTCGTATTGTACTATAATGATAGCACCTGGTTGATTGTGTCGTATTGTACTATAATGATAGCACCTGGTTGATTGTGTCGTATTGTACTATAATGAAACCACCTGGTTCATTGTGTCGTATTGTACTATAATGATAGCACCTGGTTCATTGTGTCGTATTGTACTATATTGATAGCACCTGGTTCCTTGTGTCGTATTGTACTATAATGATAGCACCTCGGCCAGAAATATTTAAATATTTAAAGAGATTTTTGAAACAATGATCATCAACAAAAAAGGCTTTTCTAAAATATCAATATTGTATAGGGGATTTTAATAGAGTATTTAAATTGTTTCGAGGAAGGTATTTTTCCTATCGGCATCATAGCTTATGACGTTCCAGAGACATCAGTTTCCCTCTTCTATATTGGCTTACACAAAATAAGCGAGCTGTGTCGCTCAGCAAACTCATACACAACTGGGTTACCCATTCTTATTATATACCTGTAAAGCTTGTCCCTCTGAATCAGGCAAACTCTGCCAATCTTCACCCGTGTTGCCATACATTACTGTGAATGTTTTAACGTGATATGAAACTTGTCCCTGAAGAGTTATTCCAGTTATCGCCACCATGTTCCTAAAGTCGACCTGGATCCATTCATTCGCCAGAGGATAATTTGGTACCCATCCGTCCGACGGTTGGTCTGAGGAAAACACAATAATTTATATAATACCACACGGTTTGATTATGCTTCACTTACCTACATGCTACAAGACTGCTGCTTCTATATAATAATATAATACAGCCTCCAAAAATATGCGACCAGTGGCGTAACCACTGGGAGGGGGGGTCCGTGGATTAATCCTCACACATACCCACACAACCTTGTTTATGGTGTAAACTGAGGACCTCCTATTGTTTCCCTCTTTTGTTCTCTTTGTTCGATTCCCGCATCAGTCACGTTTTTTACGTTCACTTTTCACGCACTTATTAAGAGGCCGGGCCTAGCTGTCCCTATAGAGGGCAGTCTTCTAAAAAATACGCCATGTTTCTGTATTAGGCCAAAGAAAATTATCCGGTTTCTGGTCTCCGCGCGCGTCGCCTCAGAGCCGCGCGTCGGCATTTTTAATTTTCTTGTTTTTACTATAATAATAATAATAATAATGTGTGGACTTATATAGCGCACGTATCCACCAACTGAGTGGTGCTCAAGGCGCATTATATTATTACCCCTGCTCATAAGGCTCATAAGGCTCATAAATCATTCCTGAAACCATCTCAGCTCCCTGGGGAGTATACAGCTCAATTGCTAATCAACCAACTCTGCCCTCACAGGTACCCATTTAACCCCTGGGTGGAGAGAAGCAATTATGGTTAAGTGTCTTGCTCAAGGACACGAGTGTCACGGCCGGGATTCGAACCCACATTCTGTTGCTAACACCAGAACTTGAATCCGGTAAGCTAGACCGCTCGGCCACGACACTCCATGAAACGATGGTCAATTGCAGCCAAAATTGCTGGATTGTTTGGAAGAAATCTGCTGTGCTACGGGGTATGAACATTTGCCCGATTTGTGAGGCCTCTCTTGGCCACCATACTTTATGTATGGGGAAATTGTATGTATGGTTCCAATAACCGCGTATACATGTATCATGTATTTCACTGGTTGGCAAACCAACAAAAATTTAAAAAAATCGTCACCGCACCGATTTTGAAGCCGACCCATGACCATAAACCGGACACTTTTTTGGCCTTACAATATTAACCGTTACGTAAACTGTCCTCGGGAATTTTGCTTTTTTGCGCCAGTGAATTTTATTTTTAATTGGAAAACATAATTTGAAAATGATAATAATAACAGTCCCAAATCATTCCAAACGCAGTTTTAATGAGCGGTATTTTAAGAATGATACAGTTGGTAGGCCTGTAAACATCTGTAACCAGCCGTTTGATGTAAGATGACTATTATAATTATTACATCGGCTTGTTGGGTAGTAATCGGTTATTGACATTGGACCTACCAACATTAAGTCTGGCAGTTTTGGCCGAGTTACGAAACTCGTTGGACGATGCCGTGATGCTTTTATCGGGGATGGCTCGACTCTCCATGCCTAACGGTCCGCTGGTACACGGTAGTTCTGAGAGGAACAACAGAGAATCAATCAGAATTTATTCATGAAAAATTCATGAATGTATGTCTTTTGGAGTGACTGACTGACAGTGGCGTAACTAGGGTCCAATTTTCAGGGGAGCACTAGGGGTGCAATACGTTTTTCTAGGGGGAAAGGTCAATTTTGAATGGGGGCGCCCGGGGGGCACAGACCTGGGAAGGGGGGGGGCACGTTACGCCACTGGTGACTGAGGGTGATTGAGGGTGATACATTCTATACTGGAACTGGATCTTGATTCTATTAGAGTTTTGACAGATATAGGGTACGTTCGAGAAGCTTCCCCGATGTAAACTGGAATAAGTCACACAAGTGACGGTCGTTAAGATTTGTGAGAAATGTCAAAGGTCGCATGTCAATTATGACTTTGTAATCAAAAAGGGAACCACTGATCGTATTACTTCTCAGGTTGGTACGAACCAACACTGTATGTCAAAGAAATTGCTTCACTGAAATAAAAATGGCGGCCACTGATAATGTTTTCAAAGTGACGTCACGTTACGTGACTTTCCAGGGTTTGCCTCAAGTTACCTGCCTCGCGAGCGGGTCACTTGAGGCTGACCCAGGCGAGCCCCGACAATGACGTCATAGCTACTCAAACGCACCCGGGTCGACCCTGGGAAGCTACTCCAACACACGTATCCTTAACACACGTACCGGTATCCTTAACAAACGCCATTTGCTCCAGCAGTTCAGCTGATGGTCAGGGTTTACCTTTTTACCTGCAGTGTGGCAGCAATTTCAAGTGTTAAGATTGGTCACGAGAAAACAGATAAACCAGTGAGAGCTCGGAGCGTACCAGCGTGTACCAGCTCCTTTTGATAAAGGCGGTGTGGGGACAAACGAAATCGTGTGGTATATACGTCACCTGAAAAAAGAAACCTCTTCACAACCTCGATTTCTTGCTCTTCGTTGTTGATGGGATTAGCTGAACATGGTCCTTATACGGAAGAAATAAGAATATAAAGAATAACGCTTTGTGTGTTTAGGTTGCACATAATTATGTGTAGGCCTAGGTGATTTAGTTTTGAATTAAACATGTTATAGGCATATCAACAGGTATACGTCAAGTGAAGGATGCAGAGGAGTAATTGATAATGCAAAGTATGGTACCGGTAATACACCAAACAGGTAATATAGGTTTAATCTGATACAGACTCCGTTCATCAAGGAAACTTAATATAATCATATTCATTAAAAAATACCACTTACGGAAATGCGTGATGAACATCAGCAACACCAATCCAACCAGAATACAAGTAGACGCCATCTTTTCGACTTGAAAACTGCTTTACGTGTCGAATCTTGACGGAATTATGAGGGCAGGACCGGCGTTATGGCCACATATGGGATTGCTCCAGTTTATTTGTTATTAAGTATTCATCAAGATTAACTATTTATAACGTAATGGTGATACGCTGTGATGACATTATTCAGGGTTAATGGTCCATAACATCCGCTAAGTTAAACAAAACCATTTCAAGAGTTTAAGAATCTATGGATATGAGATAACAAAAATCAACTTTGGACTTTGTAATATTTTCTTTGCACCACGCTATTCTATAGCACACGCAAGAAGTCGTATTGCAAAGTATAGGCCTGTGGATGGATGTGCATTATCTCAGATCATGCCAATGGCCGTGATTTCGTTATCACTGGTAATATTTAAATGTCCTTAAATCCAAGGTAACTAAATTATTAATTTGCACAAGAAATTAGTTTGAAGATAAACGTATAGGCCTGGGCCTATTCACTCGGAAGGTACAGAAGGCCTCAGTGTTCAAAATTACAATGACAATCAGTGTTCATTTAATGGCATCAAAAGCAAGCATGATTAACCTGGTCAATAAACTATAATGCGTTCAATTTGTCACATAAACACCGTGACATCAAACTGTCATTCATAACCACATCTCTGGAGATTGTTGAAGGCCCTCGTGCGTTCAATTCAATAAAACAAAAAATGTATAATAAAATAAAACAATTTAAGGCCTTTTTGCCTTTGAGAAAGAACTTGCTAGGTCAGTTTACAATTTATCTTAAATTATCTGAAAACTGGCCAAGTTTACGTAAAATAAACACGCTTTGCTAGTTATCTACATTGGCAAGTTTGCCACCGCCCTAACCCCATTCCTTCTCCTTCTATAGTAACCCACGTGGGTGTGTATAATTATTGTCCCATGGCAAGTGTTCCTTTACTACCATGCTAAATGTGTATAAAGTGTACATGTTTCCCATGTATTTCCGTATGAAGTTGTAGGTATCCACATACGTTTCAAATTTAATGCTGGAAGTTCAAAATGGCGATTCCATCCCGAAACAAATGTAATTCCCAATTTTCTGTTTTGGTCGGTCTGTTTTTATAAGGTTTTCGTGCTCTGTAAATATTTATTCACAAAAGTAGGATATGTAATGATGAATGCTTCCAGGTTTAGTTGAGTCAAAAATAAATCGAAATATGGGCGGAAAAGTTCAATATTTGTAGGTAAAAATAATGAAAGTTTTGCTTTTCCAAAATAGCTACACAAAATAGCAGCACAATTTGACCATTGTTTCACTAAACCTAATTCCCTCGTAATGCGAAATACATAAAACATGAAAATTCTGAAGATGTTTTACCACACATGAAGTTTTGGTCTATTTGAATTTAACACAATCATAAAATCCAATTAATACATTATTACTCCAAGTTCAGAGCAGGCTCCAAAGGACTTCGTACATGTACGTGTGCTCTCCTGCCAGTCTGTACAAATCGTTTATGTATACACGAGCGGGTCCAAGGCTTCGCGTGCGGAGATTAAAAACGTGGGACTTCTTCGTTTGGCCTAATAGTCGCAGCGGTATTTCGTCTTTATCACTTTATACTTTCAGAACAAAATTATACTTAGCCTAAATATAATTATTGTATAATTTATTAGAAAGCCCATGCAGTACCCATTCCAAAGAAACTTTACTGTAACTCCTTAAAATTCATTAATGGTTAATTTTCAAAGGAATGCGGAGAGAAACTATATTTAAAGATGTGTTCACCAGTCAACCAATCGAATTCGCTACGATTTTCATGTACCTTCACGGCGTCCATGCCCTTCCCTCCGTCCCTATCAAGAGTATAGCGTTTTCAATTATTACATGTTGAATAATCAGGGTTGGGTCAGTGGGGATACTTTGGGAGTCTGGCCAAGGGGACCTTGTGAGCCGGCCCCGTCTCCACCCATAGTTACGGCAATAAAATCTTCACGCTCACACGACATCTGAAACACTTGTGTGAACAAAATTCAGATTTTTATTTCATTTTACAAAGGCAGAAAATACAAATTACATCGCTTTATCACAACAAGAAAATAAACGACCGGCACAGAGACATTAAAGATGGGAAACGGTTAACATTTCTTTGCAAAGACTTCACTTTAAAAAAAAAATTAAAAAAATAAGTCTTTGCAGAAAAAAAAAATTTGTATCCATTGTAAATGGATCATGTTGTCAAAACCTGAATTGATTGTATAACAAATTACATATTGACAATTAATGACAGCTGTTATGTTCACATTAATTTATCTGGAACTTTATCAAAATAGTAATATCAATAAGAAAACTATCATGGGTTTATTCACAGAAAAATCTATCGTCGAGTTAATATAAAACCAACTGGGGGGGGGGGACTGGGGAAGTAAAATCTTTCAAAAGTAAATGTTGACGTTATGATATAACTATTAGTAGTGGGAAATCTTATGGCACAAGGATGACTTGAGCTGTTAAATAGGAGAGGCTCAAATTAAAACCTTGAGTAAATTGACATGCATGGAGTTAAAAGGGGAGCCTTTTTCCCACAGGTTGTCTAGTTCTTATTTCGATTATAGTGATTGGAATAATTTTTGCTCTTTGAAGAAAGATCAAATCTGAAGATTGTCTTGTGTCATCCTGTTCACCAATACTTTCATTTAATTTGAAATGATGAAGTTGATGTTAGTATACAGTGTCATTTCCCTTAACAAATGTGTAAACCCACAACGCATAAGACATTAACTTTGCTTTATAAAACAATTATACACTTATTACAGAAAACCTTCCTAGTAAATATTACCTTTAACAGTGGAAATCAAAAAGAAACTATGGCTGCCTACATTACACCTTATACCTTAAATATTACTTTAACCAACGCCTAAAGATGTCATAAAAATATTAATTTAATCAAATCCAAGATGACGGAAGGACATATCACTGACCAGCAAGATCTTGATGATAATGACCTCCATTATGAAGTATGGTTTGCCGGGGGCGTGGCTCTGGTGGTATGTATGAGAACCGTTCCTTTAGCTGTATCAAAGAAAACCAACCATAATAATGTCGGGCATTTTAAAGCGCTTTTAAACAAGGTATCAAAGTGCTGTACATTATTACCCCTGCTCATCAGGCTCATAAATCATTCCAGAAACCATCTCAGCTCCCTGGGGAGTATACAGCTCAATTGCTGCCATTTCGGCGCATATGGGCTAATCAAACACAGCAACCAACTCTGCCCTCACAGGTACCCATTTACTCCTGGGTGGAGAGAATCATTTATGGTCAAGTGTGTTGCTCAAGGACACAAGTACCACGGTCGCGGTTGGGATTCGAACCCACATTCTGACGACTCGGCCATCAGAACACAAATCCGATCGACTATGGCACTCCACGTAATATTTGTAAAAGTGTCCTCTCTAAACATTTTAGTTTATTCATTCAACAAAATCATTTTAATCATTAGACATACCTCTCAATGAGTGTGATGATATGAACATATTTACAAAAAAAATAATAATAATAATGTAATACACTATGCTGTAAAAGTAATCAATAAGAATCGACATACTAACGAATTGATCTATGAAAAGGGAATGTACGTACCAATGGTGTTTAATTCATCCAAGTTACCTGAAACAAAATGTACAAATCTCATTCATTTTGTTTTAGTATACAAATCCGATACTGGCGTCTCAATAATCACCATACTCTACCAGCGTGGTAATACTCGTACACTATTTGTGTACATTTTTGTTGTACTCGTGAAAAAAAAAAACACTCTATTACAACTATAGAGTACTTGAACTCGTACACTTTTCAGTACTCGTTCTCATACCCATGAGAAAGTACTAGACTACTTTATGCAAAGGAAACCATGACAGGTATAGCTTTTACTTTATTAACCGAGTACATAAGTAACGGATATATTTACATCAAATTATTCACGAACCTGAGCTAAAATGAAAGTTTCAGCTCTATATAGAGTCTAAGTCATGAACAACAATTGAAAAATCATTAACCATTTTTTTTTACAGAGACCACTTTGCCGTCTGGTACCTTTTGAAAATGTGCATAATTGATTCGTTCGTAATTTCTCAGAATGATCGTTACCTTTACCAAGGTCACACAAGCTTTTGGAAAACAATTCTTAAATTTTGTAATCGGGTAATTACCAATGTTTTACCTTCTCTCCAAGCCAAAGCTCAAGGATTTCGCTCATTGTAAGTAGCGCCATGAAATGGGGAACATGTAGTTGAAAAAAAAAAAGCGGACTCTTAATTCTCTTTATGAATTTGTTTTGTCAGTTTATCTAATTACCTTTTTACTCATTTCCATAGCCATTCTTATGGAGTAGTTCGACCAACTCATCTGAAAAAAAAAAATCAGAATTGTTTAATTTAAAGTTGAGTTCCAAAAATGTATTCAAAGTTATTCACATTAATTTGATTGAGATTTCAAAACTTAATTCTTTCAACTACAGTCACATTTTGACAAAAATTAGCAATGATTATATTAAAACAAAACGTGTGGGCAATGTATTTAAACTTTCATAAGTTGGCTCTTTTATACTCTGGGGGTAGAATGTTGTATCCAACCGCCACTTGTTCTTATAATATAACCAATTATGTAATGTTACCTAACCTAGTAAGGTGGAGAACATATGGATGGACATATACTTCAATTTATTTCATGATAATTTATTTCAAGAAAAATCAACCATTTTTGGTATACGATAACTTCAGTCATGTCAGTCTGATCTTGCCAACGTCCCATTATAGTAACCAACACGGTCATTGTACATGTGCAGTGGCAACTATACTGAACAAAATTATAAACGCCCCATGTGGCACTTTGAAACTTTTATTAGCCTTAGGTTGCAAAATCATACAAAATTCATTTTGTTGTTCAATATGCTACAGATTACTGTCCGTTAGAACACGATAGTGGCGTCTGGCAATCATGGACATGCATGTGGACACGGTGGGGGTCAGGTTGAAACATGGGGCGTTTATATTTTTGCTCAGTGTATAATAGGATCCTAGATTTTTTTTTAGAAGGTAAATAAAGTCCGAAAACCATAATAAATTTGGATTTTAAAGATATTTTCCGCCTTCTGTACCACAAACTCGACAGAATAATTTTTAACTGATTAGTGGTTGCAAAATAATTTTAAAAACCTTTAAGGTGTTGTTCGTATACGACATTCTTTCCATGTAAAGAGTAAAGTATTAATGCACATGAAGACTTGTTATTCATATTGTTTTGGGCTCCGACTTTTTTTCATAATTACCTTCCACGCGTTTCTTTTCCGCTTCGTTCTCCAGAAAAGCCTCGTGTTCTACCGCTATGGGAAAACAATCCAAGTTTGGGTTAAAGTTCATAAAGGAGAAGCCGAAGGGAACCCACTTTCCCTTGTTAAGGATCCCAAGGAGGATAAAAAGGAGGGCAAATTGCCCAAAATGGAACACATAACTTATAAATTCATAACGCATTATGACAAAAGGGCGGTCATTTGGTTTCCTAGCTATGGCAACGCACTCCCCTTGTTCCGCCAATAGTTATGCTTATGGAAAAGCTGCTAAGGTTTGCAGTACTGTCAAGAGGATCTTTAATTATAATAACATGTTTGGCTTTTCCATGTGAAACCCTCCTTTTCATCATATTTTTAAATTGCTCCTTTCGTAATCGAAGTAAAATATTTTCAAGTAAGTTATTTCACAAAATCATTATGACGGCGTCGTGGATAAAAGTATTTAGTGAATAAATGAGTTTATGATGCAGCATAATATTTTATGGAGAATTATTGTAATTGCACATTGGTAGATGGTTAAAGAATGCACGCAGTTTTAATTTTGTGTGAAGTCATTTGAAAGGAATTCACTTTAACGGGGGATATGCCATATGGTTATAAACAAAATTACCGGTACTAATGTTAAACCACGTGATTGTCAAAGTCGCCACTAGCTTTCATTTGGAATACACATTTGCATTAGGACTTTACAAAAAAGTAAAGGTCTGTGATTTTAATCCCGCTTTTGGTGTTTCAGTGGCTTACCTTGAGCACGTTTCTCTTCTGCTTCTCTTTGAATAGCAGCTCTGATGTCTGCATTAACATCCTTGAGTTACAAATGATACAAAAACAAAAATATAATTGAGAACAGCATCAGGCATTTCCAGTCATCTGAAAATGAAACATTCGTACATTGCCGTTGTTAATCATGGGTTTATTGGTTTACCTTTTTTTCTTCAGCCTCTTGTTCAAGAAGTTCCCTCTGTTCTTCCTCTTTGGATGAAAAATATAAAAAAATAACACATTTAATGTAGTTTTCTGTTTATTATATAGGTTTTGCCATGTGCTCACCCCAGGGCCAAAGCCAATGCATTATTGTTATTTATTTTATTTAAAAAAAAATTTTTTTTTGGGGGGTGGGAGCTTTTGGAATCCAATTTGCCGGCTGACCTCAGCAGCGAATACAAAACTGAAATTGAATGGGCTGGAGTTTTTCCTACAAATTAAATATGTTACCTTAATCCCTGGATGAGGGTGGGGTATGCGTAAGGCATTTTAAGTCGGGGAGGGCGTGAATTATTTTCCAAACATCGCGAAACGAGGGCAGGCATAAGAATTCCCCTCCCTGAGCTGCTTCGATGGATTATTTACAGACTGGCTCTAAATGCAGACTGAGATAAAAATACTGTGGGTGTCACACAACCTCACTTTAGATAAGCATAACGATGAGGATAGTGATAGATGGGGAATTATGAGGATGAGCAAAAAAACAGTAATTATAAGGATAAAGATAAGTAGGCCTATGTGGATTATGGGCACAACCATTTTAGGCACTTTATAATTAACATTACATTGCTTGCAATTTAGAAAATTGCAATATATTTTCAAGATCATATTAAATACAGACATGTTATTTTCAAAACTTACCCTCCTTGAGGTGTCTGATCAATTCTTCCTTGAGTATCACCAGATCTTGTGAAAAACCATCAAATGTTCAAAAACGTATAAGTATGATCAACACTATTATACTCGTTTTCCCAACAAAGTTCATTTTACTCCCCTCTCAAACTTCCTTGTGTTTACATGGCTTTGTGGAGTTAAATGTCAAGAGAACAGTGTATTAAAATATGACATTTTTGCCACCCTAACATTTGACAAAAAAGGCCGCAATTTCAACCAAATCATACATCAAGCATTAAAGGGGTGAACGCTTTTGGTAAAATGTTTGTAAACGCATAAGTATTTAATACACGAGAGAAACCAACCTGTGAAAGTTTAAGCTTATTTCGAATATTAATCGAGATTCTGGTGAATATATTCTAACGTTTTATCGAAAATGACAGCATGTCAGAAGGAATAAATATCATACTGTTTGGTATCATCACTAACACATCATGTAAGTTTGCTATAAAAAAATACATTTTTTTAAAATAAAAAAAATAAAAAGTTGGTATACAATCGAGTTTAACCAAATGTTTAACACTCCTTTGAAGGAATATATAAACAAAATAAAGCAACATGTCATGTGTATAAACGTTTATTTCAGGTCGATGTATGGCTTACCTTGAGCGCGTTTCTCTTTAGCTTCTTTCTCTTCCTCAAGATCTTTTTCAGCCTGAACACAAATTAAGTAAAAAAGGTGAAGCATAAATATATTGGTTAATGACAAACATCAGTATTGATCAAGAAACACTTTGATTTGTATAATTCTGATAGGCCTGTACGTATCATAGGTTTAGTTTCTTACCTTTTTTTCTTCGGTCTCTTGCTCATCGGTATCTGCTCGTTCTTCCTCTTTAGCTGAAAACAATATGGGTAGATACGTTTGAAGTGAAAATATAACATTGATAATCTTTCATTCATCGCGTCGCACTTTATTTAAAACGAAACTAAAGCAATACTATAGACATGTTGATTGGCGACCACGGACTACGTTATATTTATTAAAGGAATAAGATAGGCAGAAAATGATGAAAAAGAAGGTGAGGAGATGATTAGCATGAGGGTAATAATTAAAGTGACGATGACAAAGACGATAACAGTGATTGAGGAGAAATTAAGAGGCCGAGCATAGACATTGAAGATACGAAAGATAAGGATGTGGATTATTGGCACTTTATAATTATTAACGTTACAATGCTTGCAATTTAGAATATTAATATATTTACCAAGTTAGCCCAGATCATAAATACAACTTACTCTCCATGAGCTTTTCCTCGAGGCGTCTGATTAATTCTTCTTTGAGTATCTCCAGATCTTACGAAAAAACCATAAAATGTTCAAAAGCGTATTCGTAAGCATTATCAACACCGCTACTTGTTTCTCCCACCCACAAATCTTCATTATTTTACTCCTTTCTCAATCTTCATTGTGTTTACATAGCTGTGCAGTGTTACGGTAACTAAAAAGGACTCTTAAAACGTGCAATTTTTGTCACATGTTGCGCAATTTCAATGAAATGCACATACATCAAGCATCAAAAGGGAGTGTAGATCCCATTGGTAAAATGTCTGTAAACGCATCCATACTTTATAAGAATCGAGCGATATGAACATAAACCAACCTGTGAAAGTTTCAGCTTATTGAGATTTTGGTTAATGTATTATAACGTTTTATCGAAAATGACAGCATGTCGGAAGGAATAAAATAATATTGTCATACTGTTTGGTATCACCATGGACCTCCATGGTATCACGAACTTCACATCATGTAAGTTGGTATACAATTGAGTTTAACCAAATGTTTAACACTCCTTTGAGGGACTATAATAAACATTAAATATATAGCAACATGTCATATGCATAAACGTTTATTCTAGGTTGATGGCTTACCTTGAGTACGTTTCTCTTCAGCTTCTTGCTCAACCTCAGCCTCAAGATCTTCATTTTCAGCCTTAACACAAATTAAGAAAGTAAAACTTCAAGCATATTGGCTAATGTTAAACATCACCATTGATCAAAAAACACTTCGACTTAATTTTGATAGGGCTGTACGTATCATAGCTTTACTGTCGTACCTTTTTTTCTTCGGTGTCTTGCTCATCGGTATCTGCTCGTTCTTCCTCTTCAGCTGAAAATAACAATACGGGGGAGATATGTTTGAAGTGAAAATATAACATGGATAATCTTTCATTCATCGTGTCTCATTTAAAACAAAACTTTTATAGACATTACAGACATCTTGATTGGTAACCACGAACTAAGTTATATTTATTAAATGCTCCGGTCATGGCCTAAAGAGGGCGCTATCTAATGTTTGTCATGGAAGGGATTTCGGCTGTAAAATTGTTTAACAAAATGGCGGATTTAAAGGTCGTTTTTAGGTTTAAAAAAACATCTCATACTCTACGAATAAGACCAAGGTGACGTTTCAAAACATAGAAAAAGGAGGCGGGTGAGAGGATGGAATGAAGCAGTATTTCTGGTTTGTCAATTCAACCAAACGGTTACTACGGCGATATCACCTCATACGTTTGTATGTATATGGACCATAAATGGCACCGCGAAATGCACCGAACTCGGAGTTGAAGGGCATGATGTGCACGAAGCGGATGACGTGTTATATTTGAGTACATTTGGTAATATCGGTTCATACGTGCACATTTGGGGAATAACATTTGGCTTCAATGCATGTTTGATACCATTGATCATACACCAAGTAAGTTTTATGTGCTGTGACCGTAAAAAGTATTGGTAGATTATACATATGTATATTGTTTTCAAGACTTACTTTCCCGAAGCTTTTCCTTGAGGGCTCTGATCAACTCTTCCTTCATTGTCGCTAGATCTTCTGAAAAGTAATAAAGTAATTTGATAATGGATAATAAGCTTCAGTGTATAAACCGACAACCAAATTACAGGGACATGATACAACTTCGCAACACTTCTGGAACAGGCCGTCATGCGAACTTCAGCAAATGCCGAGACTGACATGTAAGTGGCGCTGCATAGCATGTTAGTAGCGCCGTCCTACCAGAAACCAGATTCTTTTAGCCTGTGCTCTTTAAGCCTTGCTTATAAGCAGAAACTCGTTAGACCTCATTTAACAGTTTAATATTCGTCTACCTTGCTCACGCCTCTCTTGGTCTGCTCTCTGAAGAAATTCATTCCTCTCAGCTGGGACATGAATTTAAAAGGAGATGTTAATTTTTATGCTGAATGGAATATTGCTGTCAATATACACTGCATTCAATCGCAACCGAGTGCAGCTTGTTTTTTGTATGTTTTTGTACGTCTCGATCAAAGTAGACTTAACAGGGCATGGAATCGGTGATCCAGTGTATAAAGATGAACACGGTGACTGAAAATTACCGATTCATTTAAGTAGCAGCAACGGTCATGTGTGGTATTATTTTCAGTCACTGAGTTAATCTAAACTAGCACTCCGATTCCATGCCCTGTTGATCGTGACGATACTGTCCCTTAACATGAATTATATTCTATTGATTAGACATTCATTTGTTGGAATGGGGAAAGGTTGGACTGTAGGTTAAAAATTACCATGAAGGAAGAAGCCAATGAATAACATGCAACAGGTTTCCATGATAGATCTGCATATAGCTAGGCAAATATAAGGATCCATCAGCAGAGCAAGTTATATGGACCGCCATCGTCAGATTCGCTGTATTCGAGTACTACCATCTCAGCGCTAAACACAACTTATTTGGAGAACGTTTAAACGCGAGATAGAATTCACGAACTGTATTATACCAAATTTCAAAACATTTGCCCATTAATTTGTAATGCTACTGTTCTTTCTTTTGTTTTGATTGTGTGTTTGATATGTAATTGTATTGATGGGTGAACAATAAAACGCTTGGAAAAGGCAAACGAAAAAAAATTACTCTCGATTCAAAAAAGTGACAGGTTATTTTCCGGCAAGCCTGGGGTTTTATTCACTCCTTTATTCATGTCTTAGATGCATATTACCGAAGATTTAGGTTCCATACCTTGCTCACGCTTTTCGTCGGCTTCCTTTTGGAGGAATTCGTTCAAATCATCTAAGGGCAAACAAAAACCATGTCAAAGGAAACAAATAAATATGACAATGTTGGCTGTCAAGTTAGTGACCAATGATAAATAATGCAAAGAATGTGCCTTTGCTTTAGAATGAAATCATTCAATAGCAAGGTTTTCGTTATTCTAACGGCACTTTCAGGTAACGTTGATGCGACCGTTACAAATGAGTACAGCTTATGAGCAGAGATCAACGGCGATGGTCCCCCAGCGACACATAAATAAGATAGATCGGTGGAAATTGATGAGGGAGATTCAATGACAAATTTACTAATTGGTTGTATAATTTTTGGTTAGATGCGGATGTTAATGACTACAATTTGCAAATGTTCCTAATAAAAACTAAATTTTATTTATTGTCCCACAAATGATTTTGCTTACCTCTCTTAAGTTCCTCTTCGCCAGCATTCTCCAGATTGGCTCTTTCTTCTTCCGCCTCTACAAATACAATTTAATTAAGATTTAAAAAACAATCAGAACACAGAAGTATATAACGTCATGTTGTGGCAGATTAGTCCGAGTAAAACAAAATTCCACTGCTATGGTTAAAAGTCAGAAATCACACAATCTGCCACGCGTGGTAGAATTATATTTGGGTTTTCACTTATGTTAAGTTATGACAATGTTCTTAATTCAAACGAGATTTAACAATATTGTCCCACACCGAGATAACGATTGTGCTTACTTTTCTCAAGTTCCTCTTCGTCAGCATTCAGATCGGCTCTTTCCTTCTCTATAAACACAATTTAGGATTAAAGGCAGAGCATGTTTTTATTTTAATAAAAGTATACAAAACCTTTTAGGAGTGCAAATTAGCGATTAATCGAAATAAAATTCCACCGACTTGTTTTTCTTCTGTAGCTATTGATAACCAAGTAAGAAATTTCCAAATCTCCGTCAAGTATACTGAAATTTTTTTTTTTTCGAAACAAAGTAATATTGCCAATAAAACAATACAATTCCGTTCATTAGTTCTTCGACCGCATTAATTATGTCATTTAATTCACTTGCCTTGAAGCTCTTCTTCCAGGATTCTCATCAACTCTTCCTTGACTTCCTCTCTGGAATGTCCTGAAAATTACCGTGCAAGTCAACAAAAACGACAACGGTTTACTATGCGTATAAGCCTCTTCTCTTTGAATCAACTTATGAATGCATCAATCAACCTGTGAAAGTTTCAGTTTATAATGTTGTACTGATCACAAGAAAATAAAGTGAATGCATTCGGATTTGGAAAGGAAATGGTTGACTGTGATAAGCTGAATGGAAATAATTTTACTTTACCTAAAACGACCGCATCTCGGACAAATTTTTGTCTAGGAAAGATTGATTCCATCAACTGTACACCAACAAAGTTTCACATTAAAATTCCACTAATCATATGCCTTATATTTAATCTATATATTCGTGTCCAATTTATATCTCAATTGAACTGTTGTCTTGAGTGTTGTTGAAATTAAATTAAATTTAATTATGTATAAATATTTCCACTTATTCTGGTTCAGCTTAGGCTTATTGGTCCTATACCCTTTCTCTAAAATACTAAATAGCCTAGTTGTGAAAAAACCTTATGGGTGTCAAAAATAGTCAATTTGCTGGATTCGTGTCTGGAAATTAAATAAATGATCCATCAAATAACTTCAGCCTCCATTTATGCATAATCCTTTTATAACAATTTTAAATACAGTTCATATTGGCTTAGGAAACTATGCTAGGCTACTCACCATTAGTGAATCCAGGGGCAAAGGGTATGCATGTGCCCACATTTTTTTTTTCGCCTTGCATGTAAATTCACTATAATTTTTGTGAGACCTTTTTGCCGTGTTACACCCCCCCCCCCCTGCCCTTGAGATTCTGGATCCAACCCTGCTACTCACCCAAGCTCATAGAACTGACCAACCCGAGACACAGGGCGAGAAGCAGAAAAATCTTCATTTTCTTGATCCTTTAGTACTCAGATAATACTGGAAAACTGTCCGTAACACTAACAAAAAAAGAAAACCGTGTAGAACTAATTATGGGGAAACATTAAAGATGGGCCTATATCAAAATAGGATTTATAAAGCGAATGAATTTTGAAAGAATTTAACAAAACATTTATGAAATTCGGATGTCGGAAACTAAATAAAAGCAATATTTGTAAAGCGCTTGGTTCCGATTGACAGCCGCGCTAGCCAATCGGAAGACTGTACAAGCCGACGATTAAAACTGGGCCAACATTTTATTAATTTGAGTTATTTTACTGGTACTAATCCTTGGCGGATTTTTTTTCGTTCAATGTCTCATTGAAGCCTATAACTTCCTTCAGTTGAACATGGCAAAAACATGATTTTTTTTAAATTTGACTCAAATTTTGTTTACTAAAAGTACAATAAAGGCAGATATAATCACATCCATAGTATTATTTTGTCAATTCATTATTGATCAAACAATTTCTAAAAATAGGCT
Source organism: Zoroaster sp. YZ-2022 (assembly GCA_029582265.1). Lineage (NCBI taxonomy): Eukaryota > Metazoa > Echinodermata > Asteroidea > Forcipulatida > Zoroasteridae > Zoroaster > Zoroaster sp. YZ-2022. Next base: position 45,034,585 of record CM055820.1, read on the forward strand.
ACTGGAAAAAAAAAAAGGCACAAAATAAAAGATTTAATTTTAACGTAATTGCGGCAATTTTGTATTCCCAGAATGCTTTGTAAGTGGGCACATCACTCAATTTGTCCTGTTCAGCGCTTAAAAGTATGAGTAAATTCAACTGTTTCCGTTCAAACAAAATGTTGCCATGGCAACCATGAACACCCATTTGGTGTAATTTTATGAGGGGTCCGAATTCACTAAATTTGAGCCTGCTCGGTCACAGCGTTCTGGATGCAAAGAATTAGGCCAAAAAAAGCTCCGATTTCTGATCTCCGCGAGCGTCACCTCAGACCCGAGCGTTGGCACTTTTTATGCCGTGTTTTAAACGACTTTTTCACACAGGGCTATGAACGTTTGCCCGATTTGTGCGGCCTCTTAGCCACCATACTTTGTACATGGGAAATTCGGTCCCCGCGTGTACATGCATCACATACACATACCAAAAAAAAATTAAAAACGCGTCACTGCACCAATTTTGAATCCCACCTATGACCAGAAACCCCGAGACTTTTTGGCCTTACGCATTATACTGAAAGTATTATATACATTGTGCCGCTCCCAGACTTCATTGTCTAAAGTCACATTGTCTACACCTACACAAATTCCAACAGAATTGGTACCACACGCCATCGTAGGCAGACCATGAAACCATCCAACCGAATCCCACAAACTATAGTGTTTTTCGTTTCTTTTTGAATGTAACGTTTTCACTAAATTTATCTATCCCAGTCATGTGCATTCGGTGTTTCATCATCCCACTCCGTGTTAATTTGGTACACAAGTGGATATAGATATAGATAGAGATAGAGAGATTATATAACACCACACCCCATTCCCGGGATTTACACTATGCATTCCCAAAATGTTCCAAGGTTGATTTATTGAACACCCTTACAAACTTTCGGTGGTGGAAATTGCCAACAAAATTTACATACAGAGAAGGGGACCGTACTCAAGTTCCCTCATCCCAAAATAGACCCTATGTTCCCTCAGCCCTATGTTCCCTCATCCCATAGGGTCTATTTTGGGATGAGGAACATAGGGTTGAGGGAACATAGGGTTGAGGGAACATAGGGCCTAATTTGGATTTTAAAAAAATGTTAGGCATTGAGGGAACATAGGGCTGAGGGAACATAGGCATGACCCCCAGAGAAGTTGCTATCAAGATTGTGCACACGGATCCCGACACAAGTGCATTTGCTCGTTTTACTTCCATCCGTACATAATTGGTGAGAACCATTCATAAATAAAATTAAATTAGAAACAGAATTGAGGTAACGTACAGAGAAGGCAAAATCCTTCCGAGTACCCCGATTGTTGGGTGTTGCAATAAATATGAAATATTAGTATATGTGAAATTATAATATAATAGTGTAAAAATGATAAAATAAAAAGCAGTACTTAATTAATCCTTACAATAGTGTATACAAAAATTTACAAAATAAAATGAAATAAAAAACAGAAGCGTTTTGTACAGACCCTACGTATCCCCGACATATCCATTGTTCTATGTGTATCGGCTCAAAACTATTCTTGAAAAATAAGCATACATTTAAAGAGAAATTCACGGGTGACTCAATGGCAAAGTTTCCACAACATTCAACTGTATATTTGCCAAGCAATTGCAACTACTGATGTCGGCTGTTAATATAATTATATGCAAATAGTACAAGACATAACAATGGGATAGTAGTGGAAATCCATCATGGTCATGGCGGATTCCTTCTCTGAAAACCACTCTTTTAAAGAGCTATATGGCGGACAAGTCTTTTTGGAGTGAAACCCATTCTGATTCGAGTGAAAAATACAGTAAAAGGCTACCAATTCACTCTTTATCCACTCCAAAAAGACTTGTCCGCCATAATTATAGCTCTTTGAAAGAGTGGTTTTCACTCTTTTACACAGAGAGTATCAGCGTAATTCCTTGTATCACTGTAATTATATGATGAATTATTTGCACATAACTTAACAATTACATTAACAACTGGCAGCAGATAACACAGCTGTCTAATGTTGGTATGTGAAGTAAAAACATAAGCCTAAAAAACTGTTTTTATCTAGCGTACTCACCTTTCCTGCCCACTTGCTGCACAGAAACTATTATTTAAAAAAAAGATATGTTTTCTTCAGATCTTGTTATAGTCCCAATGCAATCACAGCTAGATTACTTCTATATATACCTGTATACATGGGGCTAGTCCCTATGCCTCACTGACTTCGGAAAATGGACTTCTCTGTACCGTCATTTGCATGAACACAAAGATAAATATTTTCTTTTCATTGAGGGAAATGTAAATGTCTATTTTCCACTGCCAACCCCAGAATTTAATGCCAACCCAAATTCTTTGTAGTATTGCAGTAAATGGCAGGTGACCTCGTCGGACTCGCATGAATGATCACTAAAGACCTACGCAGTTTGCAATCATGGGGACGGTATCTACTTCATACCAAAGGGTCTCCTCATCGGGAGAATAGGGTTTCAACCAGGATAGAGTATCTCTCAATCGGGATAGTATAGTTGACCGACCCCGTGATATTAGTTATGGAGAATAATGGAGGACCAATTCCATATTAAACTCTTGCTCTACCCTTCTAAAACAATGGACATGCATGTTGCATGTTGCATGTTGCTCTTTGAATATTCTTTTCTTATGAAACAGCCATCGATACCATTGTTATTGATGCATGATGAGTTCTTACAGAAAACTACATGTGTAACATGCCATTGAAGCAATGCTTTGTACTGCAACTTTTTTTCAGCTGAATTTTCATTCAAATCACTGTCAATTGTGCATGCATGATTGAATTTCAACCATTTCATTACGAGCTGTGTAGAACATGTCATTCTGTCATTTGCTTTTTGAATTTTTAAAACTGATGCAATACTTGTTGAGATATTCTAAAAAATATTAGGGGGAACTTAGAAGTTGTGATGGGTGTATGATGGACTAGGCGGCGGCATACTATACTAGGACCCCTATGCGCAAAACCATGTAAAGTAAACAACAAAATTTTGAACATGGGATTCCTATTAACGGGATGAAAGACCTTAATAATTAAAAACATTCTGTATAAATTATAGCCACCATAATAATTATTCATATTATTTTATTCAACACCGGAACACCGGAATAACAGCGCAACCATCCTTGACAGGATGGATATCATGTGATACACATAAAATTGCATCACAATAAAATATAACATAATGATAAATACAGACAAAGAATTAAGGTTTGCAGAACTGCAAACCTTAATTCTAACTTTAGCCTCTCAAGTGTTTTGGGGGGCGGGGAGGTGGGGTGTGGATAATTGCAATTTCAAGTGGACTGCGTGGCCAGGACTTGTGCTACAAAATGATTAATGAACGGCTCTAGAGGGCGCTTCAAATGTAAACATGTTTCATGGGATTTAGACTGGTCCCCTTCGTTACGCTTTACCAAAAGTAAATCTTCCCAGAAATAAGACTTTATTGTACACTATCTTTAACTGTAGGGGGTTACTGTAGTTTATAACCTTAGGGTTAAGGTTACACAATTGTCAGGTAACAAACATGTCTGGACAATTTCAGTGTCATTTTTGTGACTTTAAATCACCGTATGATTATTTTGGAAGCAAACCCCCATTCTCCCAAGCAGTGTCGTAAGTGCATTGTATGTGTACATTATTGTTATTGTATTTTTTTTTAAAAGTATTACTTTGTCTCAGTACTCACTTCTCGTGTATCGCTCATTCTAAAGACAGTTATCATCATGATCATGTTTATTCTACAGACAGTAGCACACTGACACGACCCATTGACTGACCCGGATGTCTGTATAGACGTGACACGATAATGGTAGAGGCTTATCCTTATGCATGCAGTATAGAAACACATTGTTTTACGTGTAGAGATTTTGTATCATATCAGTACATAATTTTTTTAAATAAATATATAAATAAAGAACATGGCAGATTCAACTACATGTAATCAGTTTAATGACATACATTTGACCAGCAAATTGGTAATGTTTGTTTCAGATTGATGGAAGAGGTTTATGTGCTGAAAGATCCCTTTGTTGCAGAGAGCAGACACATCACTGTAGGATCGCACTGCTCAGTATGTAAACTAGCTGTTTGTGCAGGCCAGGTAAACCAGGTACACTGTACAGTTATTTTAAGCAAACTTTATCGTGCATTAGCCATCTTGTGTACCTTCCATACATCTCCACCAATCAAAGCGAGGCTTGCAGGAAAAAAAAGGCTGGCCCCTTTTTACTGCGTAAAGATAATCTGTGCTATGAAGCCTTGTATGTCAAAGATGCATATTGTGTGAATCCTTCCAAAATATTTTGAACACTGCTCTTTTCCTACTAGTATAAGCCAATGGTAAAGAGTATGTAATTAATTGCTGGTCAAAATAATTCATTTGAATTCTTGTTTCATTACTCCCTTCAGGACTGCAGTGTTTTCTACACCAAACGGTTCTGTCTCCAATGTGTGAAAGATAACATTCAGGAGTTTCCTGATGAAATCAAACAGGTTTGTAAAAAAATACTTCTTATTAATGCCTTTCTTCATAAAGTTACCATGATTAATCATGGAATACGCCACTAGGGCTGAAGGGGTCATTGTTACCCAGGATACTCCCCAATGTCACCCAGGCAATCATACACCTATGAGATTGCCTGAGTACCATTGGGGAGTACCCTAGGTGAATAATGACCCTTTCTGTACCACTAGGGTGAAACATAAAATAATTGCTGATCAAATAGTGGCACATTTAAATTGTTTAAAGGGAAGGTACAACATTCATATGTGGTAGTTTATGTTAATTTGAAGCCTTCAGTTTTCAAGAAATATATGAAACAACTATTCTGTAAAAGTTCCATCACAGTAGGGGCTCTTTTTTTGTTTTAAACAAAGATGAAAGGCAGTCTCTTTGTAAATTCAACATACATGTACCAATCCTGTTTTTTTCTAAGATGAAAGCACTTCAGATGAAATAGTTTCTCAGGATGATTGATACAGTTTTAGATAATAATTAATCTGGTCATTACCAATATTGTACCTTTATTTTGTGAAATATCTCACTTGAAAGTTATTTACAAGGAAAATAGAAATACATTTGAAATCAAACATGTAGGATTTTCTTTGTGTTTTGTCTTGACATTAGGAGCTGGACAAGAAAGGTATCATAACGAAAGATTGAAAGCAGCATACAAGGCTTGGGATTTGAACATGACCATCAACAATGACTGGTTTAAGCAAGTGTGCACAGAATGGATGATGTGGAGAGACTGGACAGAACAGTACAGTGTGCATCAAAAACACTTCAGTCACCAATCCTACAAGCTACGAAGAGCTACAAGGGTGGTGTGGATTCCAACTTCCCCCTCGGACATTGACATCCTTTATGAAAATGAAGTCAATGAAAGCCTGTATAAGGCAAAAAAAAAAAAAAATGTTGAGTTGCCCTCCAGTGAAAATATTTGAAGGGGTCGGTCGGTCGGGATTTTTTATTTTTTTTTTCTCCTTGACTGTCATTTTAAGATTGAAATGCATTGGAACTGAAACCACATATCATGTTTTTCATTTGTATACCTATCAGCAAGGAATTTTGCTTCAGAATAAAAGTATCCCAAGCATTTTTGTTGTACTTTTCGCTGTGATTGACACAGCAAATTCATCCATATTGCGTGCAATGCTCAACATGCAACATGTGAGTGGCCATTCGATTTGAAAACGTGTAGATCGAGTCGCAATCGTTGACACACGTACAGTGCGGTGATCCAGTGCACAACGTGTGAGGGCCATTTGATTTGAAAACGTGTAGGTTGAGTCGCAATCGTTGACATACAAAACAGTGCGCGAAGCCAGTGGAAAACATGCGAGGGGCCATTCGACTGGAAAACGTGTAGATTTGAGTCGCAATCGTTGGCACACAGTGTGATGGCCGGGGCCATTCGATTTGAAAACATGTAGATTGAGTCTTGGGTACCGGTAAAAAAAGTGGAAAATTTCACAAATCAAACGTATTATGTTTTATACAAAGAAAATTGGTAAATTTCATTAATAAATAGGCCTATGAATGACGGGGAAAAAAAAAAAAACCCGACCCGAGATTTCAGCACTTTTGGGTCAGTCGGTGGAGGGCAACTCAACACCTTTTTTTTTTGGCCTAACTTGATGCATGACATTTTGCATTATTTTCTGCAGTAATGCAGTCGAGATAGGATTAATATTATCCTGACACACCAACAAATAATACATTTCTAATTTACAAACATTGTGGATATGGAGGGCACAAGGTTTTAAGCAAATGCATACATATGCTTTCTCCTGTAACTTTCAAAGCTTTGATGTTGTGCCCAGGTATCCGGATACCTGGATACCCGTTCCATTTACCCGTAAACGACTTTTGAAAATTTCTACTGAACATTTAAGCCACACAAATGTATGTGGGGAAATGGGTTTTTTTTTAAAGTCGTTTTTAATATAGAGGCAGGAAATTATTACAGTAAGTCCACATTTATTATGACTCTAATAAAACAAGATAAACTTGTGTTCATATTGGTTATTTTATACATTTGGGAGTATTATGTGTTTTTACAAAATTGTTTACAGGTACCTGGGTATCCGAAGATTGCCAATTTCGGGTATCCGGTTCCCGAAATCGCACAGCTTTACTTTCATGTTCTTTTTTTAAGCTTGTAATACCATGTTTTACAAACATTGCTGATGTCAAAGCAAAGTTATTGGTGGCATAGAAGACAACAACTAGACTGCTTCTACTTCAAGTTAACCATGGAACAAGGGTCCAAAGTGACAATTGTGAGGACACACAATGCCCTTTGTTGTTGTGTTCAAAGAGCCGGGCCAGTGCACCCAGAGGCCGGCTATGCTCCTTTCTGCCCGCTTTGGCCTGTTGCGTCTGATAAAGATATTTTTTTATGTCTAATGACCCATGATGTGATTTTTTTTTTTATGGGGCGAATGAACCAACCCCTTTTAGATTTTCAAGAATTTCTGACCTGGACAAATGGCAAGGCCATCATTCTGCATTGACTGTCCTGGTTGTGTTGATGATTTTTTTCTCAATGGACTTTTATTCAATAAAATACCAAAAATAATTGAATCAAAGTTGGACACTTGTTTGTTTGAAGTTTTGTAAAATATTTGTTTCAAGAAATTTCACACTGAAAGATAAAATACACATAATTGTTGTAATATCACATATAACTATTTAAACATATTCAGAGAGTTGGTCTATTTAATAGCGAAGCAATTAATCTTTTTTTTTAGTAAACAGTGTGTCAAAAACACTTAATATTGGGGGAGGTCCTGGAACACTGCTGCTACCATTGGTTATTTTGAACTTGTCAAATTGAAACTGATATTCCACTACAATGTATCAATGTCTACCTTCAAAGCCCTATAGTTTTCACCTGATGTCACACAGTGCAAAATTGGCTGTCTTTATAGGCAATGCACATACACATTTTTATTTAAAGGCATACCCATGTGTTATGCGTAAGCACTGCATGCTGCAAACAGGCATTTTGACAAATTCCATGCACCATTGCCAAAGATTAAGAATGATTTTTAACCCTAACTCCCTAGACAACAAAGGCAGTTGGAGGATTTTTATTGTTCACTAACAATGCTTAGGGAGTTAGGGTTAATGCTGAAAGTGTATCCAGGTTTCCTGTAAAGATGGCATCTATTGGGAAATATCTCTGGTGTTTATTCCAATTGAGCCAAACTTACTCAAATACTTCATAGTAACGCACATACTCTGTTCAGAAACATTTAAAGGTTAGGGTGGTTCAGATTTGAACATCTCTTCATTTATATATCCTGCTGCTTGGTATAACATGGTTTTATACAGGGATTCTGATAATCAAATCCGTCTGTCTCAGACATCAGAATGTTATTTCATGAGCCCTGAAGTCATGTGATTGATAAACAATAAACTTACAAGCAAGTTATGACACAACCCACCTCCTGGATTGAATTTTTTTTGTAGATTGTTCTTTTTAAGGAAGGGTGGATCCATAATTTCACACGTGAATAAGCCTTTATTAATTTTTTGTCTTGGAGACAAAACAGGGACATGCAGCGGATACAATTATTAACATAATTACCTGATGACCCAACAGCTTTTAAAATATTATAATAGGTCTTAGTTGTGTTAACATTTAATTGCTACATTGGTCAAACTCGAACAATATACATAAAATTATTACAGAAAAACTGCACATTTATTAACAAAGTCATTGTTTAAAAAAATCTCTTCTCATGTTTATGTCTTCTCCTAAAAATGTATTAATTTTGGTTTATTTATTTATTTTTATCTTAAATAGGGGGTAATCTACTTGTGCATCCTACTCAAAATATGCCCCTAAATGGTATCTTTAAGCCAAATAAATTCTGGCTTTATCACTGCTAAAAAAAATGCAGGTATACCAAGCATTATGTCAATGTAGTAAAACTATACGCTGTACAATACATAATTCAACCATGACAAACACAATGCTATAACAATCTTAACAACATGCTCCTTACTATTAGTTGTCACAAACACAATTTAAATCATGCAAAATATTCACTCATTTCACAGAACTACATCCTATGTTTTGTTTGCTTTTTTTCAATACAACTTGTAATATTTACTTTAATATATTTTTAGTTTCACTCATAAACAGTGAAAATTTTGCCATGCATTAAAGATGCATTATCTGTGTGAATCCTTATTTCTCAGCCATTTTTTATTTATATCACTGGCTCTTTTCCTTGTAGAAAGCAAGTAATTTACTTTCAAATAAGACATTTCACAAAACAACTTACCGGGGTATGTACAAATAGTAATTAAATGAATTGGTCAATTAATTTCTAGTACAATAATGGGACCTATAGACTGTTTATCAATGCCTGGGTCATTTAAAACTGACTTGCTTCCCTTTTACAAGGAAAATAGACGTGTTAAAATTGCTGGTGAAAGAGCAGAACACACAGAATATACATCTTTAAAGGTTGCTCACGAAACCTTAAATTTTACTTTATTTCCAAATCAAATAACAGGTTAAGTGCTACATGTAGCTCAAAAAGTTACTTTCTTTGATTTTTTCCTTTGATTTTTTCCCCTGATTTCCCCCCTTGCAATTGTGAACAAATTTTACAGAAATTTCAATTAACACGACCAAGTAAGACTATCACCCATGATTGTTGCCAGATTGAGGTACATTTTGCCATCTTGATCAAAGATAAAAATAGTGACAGCATATTGGTAAAGCAACCAACTCAACTGGGTGCAACCTGAGATTAAGTTCACGGTTGACCTAGTGCAATACGTGAATTTTATTCATTTCAGACCCTTCTCATGTATATTTAAATTTTGGTCTTGATTTGGAGGCTCTTACAGATTTGTTTATTTTCATTAAACTGGTACCCTGCATTATCTCGGAAATCTTTTTTAGTTTTTTGTTTTTAACCCTATAAAAAATGTAAGGAACAATATGTACATGTATTTAAAGCAAGATCATATTTCATACCAGCAGTACTAACACATTTTGTCCATATCCCAATGAAAAATATTATTTCACCAGTGCATAAGTACAGGCAATTGTACCAAAGTGTCAAGAACAAAATCAAAGAAAAAATCATTAACACACACCCCTCCCCCATCCCTTCCCCTGAAAGTCACCAAAATGTATCCCAGATACTACTGTTGAGTATTCTTTGTGGTCAATGGTTATTTACAGCCTTACCAATGTGTACTCTCATTGGTTATGTACCCACGTGCTTATAATATGCAACCCAACACACTAAAATAAACTACAAGTACAAATAGTCATTTCCTCAGACTTGGCACACGTTAATATACAGTGTGGTTTGGGGCAAGCTCTTGCCTAGTATTCTGAGAGAAGTCCAACACCTATATGTACATGTACACCCATTTTACAATGAACATGCATGGCACAAATATGTAACAGACTTTCTCAAGCTTGCCCAGAATCAAGTGATAAAGTAACAGGGGAATTGAAATATGCACTCGCCACTAACCCGATTCAGTGTAACAGACAGTTATTCAAATGAAATTCACAAACAGCTTACTGCATGAACCAACTGTCAGCGAGATCTTTTGTACATATGAATATGCCAAAAAAGAGGTGGTGCCCTCACACATAATGAGCTTAGCATTAGTATGGAGTGCTTTTGCTATGCAACAAGAGACATTTGCTATGCTGTTAGGGATTATGGGTCTTTTCAAAATCAAACTTCAATCCATGCTGTAATCATTGGTCCTGTGGTTCACTCATTTACTAGGTGCTAATGTAGGCTTTAAAACTGGACTAACAGTGGCCATAGAGCCCAATTGACCATGGGGGCAGGGGGGCAGGTGGCCATAATGGCCTGTTTCATGCATGTGGTTGGGTAGTCTCAATAAGCTTTGTGGCCTCATTAGCCAGGTGGGCTCTTTTTCCAGATGACCACAGTTGGAGGTTAGATCAGCATATACAAATGATGGGTGTCCATTTAGAATGACAAAGATCCACTGTTATGGAGTAGATATATTAAATGCAGCAAAAACCATTAACAATGTATGCAATACTTCTTCACAATAATAAGAAAAAACCTAGAATCAAGGCCCTTATCACTAATGACAAAAGAAATTACAGTGTACTACACAATAAGCACCTACTACTTATACAGTGTAATGCATAAACTTGAATGTCTAATCTAAGATCTTGTCTGCAAAGCTTAAAGCTGAACCTGTTATAAAGTAATGGCGATCCACTTTCTTGCAAAGACATGATAACAACATGTTCACAGAATTTCGATAACACTCTGCCACTATTTAAAGTTTTTGCAGAAACAGTTCCTACGCTGTGGACAGCCCGGCCGGAGCTAGACTTTGTGTGGTACAAAAAATGCAGCATGTTCACGACGAAAAATGCACACTGAGAACTGTAGTCTCTCTCGGAAGCCAACTATAAAAACATAGTGGGCGCTCTTCATAATCCATTGACATTGCCATTTGTCCGTTCGGTAGAGGTTTCGTCGGAATCGATGGTCGTTCTCGTGTGAGACTTCTCCTTGTATTCTGTGATGATGACTGGTACATTGTTGACAACAACTTCTGTACTTATGGCCGAACTGCGATCCACATTTTTTAAACGGGGTCTGAAATAAGAGGACATTTCAAAAATGAATTTGAGTGTACAGCTTTTAAAAGACATTGCTTCTGCAAAACTTGAGCTGACACACACAAAAGTGATTGTTCAGTACATCAGAGTGCTTGAAGCTCTGCGTTGAATGTACACTGCGGATAATTAGATGGCGTGACAACTGTGCTTGACTAACATTCTCTAAACATGTCTGCAAGATTCTGCAATCAAACCTATTTTGATCATTACAGATACATACAGTATTACAGTATACCTCAGTATGGCTTCCTTTCTCAAACTAAGATTATGATTTTTTTCCAAATCTCCTGTCAATGGAGGAGCTATGGGTGGGGGAGGAGTGGACTTTGTGTATCACTTGAAATCACTGTCGTATCGCACGCTCAAATGCACAGGGAATACAGCATTGAGCTACATGTACATGTACAATATGTAAGGGCAACAATCATATTAATTGTTCCTAGATGCAAGAATATCATCAATTAATGCAAATATTTGCAGCACCCACTGCTATACAGAATACTAAGCCAACTTGTGCTAAGCCAGCTTGTGCTAAGCCAGCTTGTGCTAAGCCAGCTTGTGCTAAGCCAGCTTGTGCTAAGCCAGCTTGTGCTAAGCCAGCTTGTGCTAAGCCAGCTTGTGCTAAGCCAGCTTGCCATCATCGGGCAAGCCCAGTGGCCAAGACATTTGCATTAGTAAACAGGGTTCCATTCCCACCCAAGTCGCCTATAGAGTAGATTTTTGTTTTTTCATGCCCAGTTGAAAGCACCGAGTGCTCAGAGCTGACTGAGCTATTTCGTTGAAGGGCAGAAGTCATTATCAAATATCAATAACAATTATTAGTTACTCAAAATGATAATTTCCATTCAAATATATCCGAGGTAGTCATAAGCATGTTGCTCGGATGGCAGCCTGCATTTTGCTCTGCGTTGTACTACATACCTTGGTTTCTTAGGTGTGCCTGCTTTCCTCTGTGCTGGGATTCGAGGTGATGGCTTGGTGGTCTTGACATGAATCAGCGGAGAGAGATTCTGCTGAGCCTGCTGTTGAGCAACCAGCTGTGCATTCAGCCTCGGTTTCCTTTGAAGGGAATATACAAAATGCTAATGTTAATAAAACTACTTCTATGAGTACAAGTGTTACACTGTCTCGTTTAAGAAAAAATAATAAAAAGCTTGCACATTTTTGACTGGCAAAAGCAAACTTTAGTTGAGAAAAATAGTTTGCTAATTGTACTTTAATGATTTCTACTCACACAGAAATACTTCAACATTACACCGAGTAAAATTCATTCTGACATTGCAATTCCTTGGCCACGACCCTATCGGTCTTCATCCTACAGTCAAGACCATGCGTCAAACTTTTATTCCCTTATATTACATGTCAAGTCAAATTCTTCAATGCTCAAGAAAGTGAAGGACCTACCTAGTTGATGTGCCTTTGCGGACATCGCACATAGCACACTTGAATGCCTCGGCCTTGTTGCGGTATGTGCATACACTGCAGTCCCAATACGAACCTTCTGGTGATCGAGAACTACGCTTAGCACGACTGTTAAATAAAGGAAAATTGTTGCAGCTATGAAAAATCAATCATTTGTTAAAATAAAAGGGAAGGATTGTAGTTTAAGACGTGTCATGGAATACAAACATATCAAGACTTAGAGAGGGTATATGTACATGCAGCACAATTTGACGGTGTGGCCCTCTCAAGTGAAGAATTTTACAAATAAACTTATGACACTGTATAGCTTTCCCAAGCTATGGTAGATTTTAATATGTGCACCCAAAGAGTAAAGCACCATACCATAGTCTTGTTCTCCTGAATTGCAATATATGAAAATTGTTTTTCTTTTTTTAAATGTAGGACACAAACTGTATTGCTGAACTTTGCAGCAATAGGAGAAGTTGAAGATGAGTTCAAATGAGCTCTCATTGACGAGGTTGGAATTTCACCTTCTAATTATTACTTTTATAGTGATGTCCAGGGACTAATATGTCTGGGCAGGGCATAAATAAATTGTTTTATTTTTACCCGTCTGAAGCAGCTGAAACTCGGCAAACTTTTGTGTCTATTCTAAATAGGGCAGGGCAGTAAGGTTTTTAAATGACAAATGTCATTTTTCTTTCAAAAGCCCAGATTAAACATTTAAGAAATCCTTAAGTTTCAATGTCTGTTCGTCACTTAAAAAAATAAATATGTATGCACGCGTGCATTAAACTGGCCATATGCTCAGGAAACTAGATGAATTGATGAACAGACATGAACAAATCTAGAAAAGCTTTACCGTTGGATTAAGACCTTGGGCTCGTGGCCTTAGGCTTGGTCATTATTGCCTGTGGCCACGAACCCATCATCATTACCCTGCAGTAAAGAACACACTTAGAACTTTTAATCTCTTAGGAAATATCAAATGTCTATTACTGGCTAAAACTGTATAACCAAACATTTGAAACAGGAACTAATATAGAAACAAATGTTTAGGTGAACTGTAGTTGTTAGTAGAAGTTATGCACAAGTTATGCACAAGTTATGCACAAGTTAAACTTTGTGTTACCAAAAATAAAATAAACCATCTTACTGAGTTTAACGTTCATGTACAGTACATGTATTGTACATGAAGACAAGGTTGCATGGGTTATTAGTGGGTGTTAGTTTATATGCAATTTAATAAAGGCACAGGTCTTTAGTGCATGATATTCATTTGTAAATCATTTCTGACAAATGCCTACCTCTTCTCATCAGATAAAGAGGTGGTCAAGTGTGATTCCAAGTTTGTGGTCTTTCTCTTCGAAAAGCTGACATTTTGGTGATGTTTCTTCTGTTCCTCAGACCTAGCCTCCAATGCAGCCCACTCAACTGCCTCCTCCAAAGATTCCAGGCTGCTGAATTCCTCCAGAGTGAACTCCTCATCATCGGGAGGTCCAACATAACCAGGGATGAGTTGTTGGATTCTCTGTGACAGCTGAAGTTGAACTGTGTTAGATGAAGTAAATTTAGTTCTTCTGCGTACCCGGTTCAATTTCTTCTTTGGGCGGCCCCTCTTATTGGGTCTTGTTGGTAAAGAGTGGTCTCTATCAACCTGGTCCTTTGGACTTGATTTTTCTCTGGGGATGCTCAATTTAGCGGCTTGTGGCTTCAACAGCTGAAGTTGCTCTGTGGATCCACCGAACGCGTTATTCAATTTTGTCTTTGGGCGTCCCCTCTTTTTGGGTTTTGTTGGTACAGAGTGGCCTCTATTTGCCTGGTCCTTTGGACTTGGTTTTTCTCTGGGGATGCTCAATTTAGCGACCCTCTTTTTGGGTCTTTTTGGTACCGAGTGGCCTCTATTTGCCTGGTCCTTTGGACTTGGTTTTTCTCTGGGGATGCTCAATTTAGCAACTTGTGGGTTCAACAGCTGATGTTGCTCTGTGGATCCACTGAACGCGTTATTCAATTTCGTCTTTGGGCAGCCCCTCTTTTTGGGTCTTGTTGGTACAGAGTGGCCTCTATTTTCCTGGTCCTTTGGACTTGGTTTTTCTCTGGGGATGCTCAATTTAGCGACTTGTGGGTTCAACAGATGAAGTTGCTCTGTGGATCCACTGAATGCATTACTCCATTTCTTCTTTGGGCGGCTGCTCTTCCTGGGTACACTTGGAACAAATGAGTGGTGTCTACTCGCCTGGTGTTTTTGAGGTAGTTTTTCTCTGGGAATACTCATTTCACTGACCTGTGGGTTCAATAGCTGATGTTGCTCTCGGACAGCTGAAGTCAATTTGGATCTAATGATTGCGCCATTCTGTATCTTCTTTGGGTGTCCTCTCTTTCTGTGTCTACCCACCATATTTGAATCCAACACGTAGTCTATGCTTGCCTGGTCTTTTTGAGGCAGTTTTTCTCTCGGAAACCCCACTTTATTGACCCGTCGGTTAAATACATGTAGCTGATGTTGCTCTGTGAAGGTTGAAGTCACTTTGGATCCACTGAATGGGCCATTCTGTATCGTTTTTGGGCGGCCTCTCCTTTTGGGTCTACCTGGAATAAACAAGTGGTCTACACCGGATAGGTCCTTTTGACATAATGTTTCCTTGAGAATGCCCACTTTGTTTTCCTCGGCCTTACGTACCTGTGCTCTGGTAATCCCTCTGTGATTTTTATTTGTCTGAAGAGGCAACTGCTCACTTCTCGTTCGTTTCGATGGCAAGATGCAGTCTCCAGGACTTCTGTTAACATTTCGTTTCCCAAGTCTTTGACTGCTCTGGGGAAGTTCCGAGTTTGACTCCGAGGGCAGTGCTTGCTTCTGTGTAGAAGTTCCAGTTAATTCATGTTTTTGCTGGTAGATGCTAGCCTTTTGTTTTCTTAACCTAGGCGTATTAGATTGAATGGACCTTGTATCTGCAGTCAATGGAAATGTCTCTTTAGAAACTGTGCCAGGCTCATGCAAACAATCACCGTCCTGATTCTTTGTTGCATTTGAAGTCTGTCTCTTCTCTTCACAAGATGTTACTAAGACTTGTTCATGTGTGGACGTTGAATCTGCACTCGCCGATGCAACTGTGCTTGGCTCATGCGAATATTCCTCATGCTGATATGAGGAATACGAGGATGAGGATGTTACCAAAACTGTATTTCGTTCATGTGTGGATGTTGTACCTGCTGTTACTGAAACACCTGTTCCAAGCTTAAGCGAACACTTCACATGCTGATTATTTAACCTGTGTGATGGTCGTCTCCTCCCCTTCAAACCACGCTTTCTTCTCTCCACCAGTCCAAACCTTTTTGACTTGGTTTTCTTCAATCCCAATTGAGAAAACACAAAGTGCTTGTCTTTTTTTCTTAGCTTCATAGCAGTTATTTGATTTCGTCTGATCTTGACAGGTCTACCTTTTGTAATGTTGAGCTCGTCTTTTACAAGCTTGCTGATTCTTTCTTTTTCAAGTGAACTTTGACATGGTATGCTTTGTGCATTACTTACATGTATGTCTTCCAATGACTGACAGGGCTGTTTTGCAGCCATTTCAGATTGTGCATTCATCTCTGCTGTAATAACTCCAAATGTGTTGTTATTCTCTGTAGTTGACTTATCTGCCGGTGTAGATAACTTTGAATGTGCAATCGCAGCTTCATATTCATGATGCAAAATTGAAAGGTTTTGTACTTGGACATCCAAGCAAACTTTCAGTAATTTTTGCTGTTTAGTAATGTTTACTCTCTCGACACTATTTACTCCATGAGGTTGAACAGGGTTGCTTATTGAAGAAACATTTAGTAGCTGTGTTGGGGGAGAGGATTCTTCTTTTTCTTTTACTGAATCTTCAAACGTCTTTGGATAGACGGATGTTTTTGGTTCATCAGGCTGGGAATCAGAAAATTTGGTCTCCTGGTCCTCCCAGGAGCTTACGCCTTTCTTTGGTCTGGCAAATATAGATGGACAAGACCGCCTTTCTCTCTGCATCGGTTGGAATGCCAAGGAAGACTTTGAGGGTTTTGTGTCCTTTTTGATGTTAGTCTCTGGTGATCTTTCATCCGGTTTCCTAACTCTGTCAGTCTGGACTGTTTCCTTAGGTTTTACTTGGGTAACTCTGTCAATCGGTACTACTTCCTTAGGTTTTACTTGGGTAACTCTGTCAATCGGTACTATTTCCTTAGATTTTACTTGGGTAACTCTGTCAATCGGTACTACTTCCTTAGGTTTTACTTGGGTAACTCTGTCAATCGGTACTATTTCCTTAGGTTTTACTTGGGTAACTCTGTCAATCGGTACTATTTCCTTAGGTTTTACTTGAGTAACATTGTCGGTCTTTACCGTTTCCACAGGTTTTACTTCTGTAAATGTTTGCTGAACATGTTTGCGATAAACATCTGGTGGACACTCTTGTTTGTCTTGACTGCTTTTCTTATCAGTATTTTCAAGCTCTTCGTTCAGCAGACGGTGAGCTTTATCTTCAGGTACAGTCTTTGTTCTCTCCTTGCTATCTTGTTCCTGACCACTGTGACTGCCGTCTTGAGTCAATAGGCAATGTCTTGTGCATTGTTCATGCGGATGAGACTCATCTTTGACAGACCGATACTTTGTATATGGTCTAAGTATTATCACAGTCTTTGGGACGTAATCGGAAGCAACTTCCCTCACTGCTTGACTGCCGGTGCTCTGGACTGGTGTTGATGGTTGAACAAACTCTTGTACATCAGGCACTTTGTCTTCAATTACCTTGTGATAAACATACACTTTCTCTGATCCTCCTTTATTCTTGTGGACCCTTGTAATATTCCACAATTGATGAAATTTGTGTGTACATTCATTTGCACTGGTATTTTTTTTTTCTTCGTTCAATAGTATTCCAGCATTTTCTTCTGGAATAGTTTTTTTCATCTCCAGGGTATCTTTAAGCAGACCACTGATGGTTGTTGGAGGTACAAAGTTATGTGTAACGGACACTTTCTCTTTGGCCAATAGACAATGTTTAATGTCATTTTCCTGTGATTGAGATTTGCACAAAGCAGATGTGTGTGGTTGAATCATCATTGCAGTCTTAGGGATGTCAATAGACGTGTCATAGTTAACTGCTTGACTGCTGGAATTCTCAGCCTCTCGTGGAGAATTGCTGTGAGCTAATCCACAGTGGGGCAGCTCTGATTCAGCAATCTCTTCAGATGGGGTTTCCTTCACCAGCTTTGGGTCATCAATAGAAGCGTCTTGGCTTGTTGCTTGACTGCTGGAACTCTGTGCCTGAAGAGGAGAATTGCTGTGAGCTACATGTAACACACAGTGGTGCAGCCGTGATCCAGCAATCTCTTCAGGAATGGTTTCCATCAACTCTGTATCTTTTTGCAGACCACTGTTGGTTATTGGTGGTACAAAGTCATGCGCATCGGATGCTTTCTCTTGAGCCGATAAACACTTTTTCATGTCATTTTCATGTGACAGGGATTCGCCCATGGCAGACTGATATCTTGTGCACGGACAAGGCATCTCTGGCTTTGTAACGTCAGTAGAAGTGACTTGGGTCACCACTTTATTGTTAGTACACAGTGTCTCATGTGTAGAACCGCTGTGGGATAGTCTGTCATCTTGTACACTACATGTAGGCACTATTACTGGTATGGGTAGTTCATGGGGAACAAGTTTATCTTCCTTTTGCTGAACATCAAATTTTCCTGATTCTATTTTACTCTTGTTAGGCGTTTGTGAACTTTCATCAGAAGAAGAACATGTCTCTTTAACTTCACTCAGCACAAGTTCAGTGGTATTTTCAGGTACAGTTTTCTTCCCCTCTTGGCTTTGTTTTATCCGACCCTGGGCCAATAGCCAATGTGTTGTGTCAATTACATCGGACTGCGATTTGCCTACAACAGAGTGATACCTTGTATATGGTCTAAGCATCATCACAATTTTCCTGACGTAAGTAGAAGCTACTTGATTTATCAGTGGACTACCGGAACCAAATGGTGCATGTGGTGAAGGGCTGGGGGTAGGAGGTAGTAAACAGTCTTGTACATGTACATTAGACACTAATTGGTGGGGATCAGCTTCATTTTTATTTTGCTGAAAATTATGTGATCTTCTACTGACATGGGCTTGTTCGAGTTCCAGTAATTGTTGACGTGCATGTGGATGAAGGACTTTGCTTTCACTGGTGTTTCCTGTTTCTTTTTTCAACAGTTCGACATTATTTTCAGTGTACTTTTTCACCTCATGAGCATCTTCTTGACAACTGTTATTTCTCACTTGGGTCAAAAGCCAATGTCTGGCACCATTTTCATTCCAGTGAGGCTTGCCCACAATGGACCGATACCTTGTATATGGCCGGAGCATCATTACAGTCTTCGGTGTGTAACTGGAAGCGACTTCACAGCTAGTCCTGAGAGCCCTATGAACCGGAAACAGGGGACATATTCCTCCATTGTCTGGGGCATATCCATTCCCAAGTTTTTCAGGACTACTTTCGGATGAACTTCTGGTACTGCTATCACTTGAAACTGGTGCAAGCCAGTGTTCAGAGAAAAGCGTTGAATTATTTCTCTTTGCCTTTAGGCGTAACCCCATCATGAAATTCTGTTGAGATTCCTCAGTGTTTCTGCTTTTTATTGGCAAATATGTTTCTTGAGGTAGCATGATTTTAATTACTTTATTTCCAATTGCACTTTGTGTATTATTGCTTTGGCAAGGAGTTGGTCTTGCGTCTGCTGTATGTCGCTCTTCAATGAAAGATGGTAAGCAATGAGTGTTTAATCTTGTCCGTTTCTTTTGTACCGGTGTATTCCCCCTTTCTTCCGAATTACATGAAGATTCAGTATCACCTTGGACTTCAACTGCACTGCAACTATTGCACTGGGTATTCTGGTTATCAGTATCTGTGGCTGGCTTGAGTGGACTCTTCAACCTTTCACCCGATTGCCTTAGGGAAGTAGAATTCCTGTTGGGTCGAAGCCGCATCTGTGTTCTGTCAAGTCCTGTACTGCTCGAGTTGATTTTCCTTGTCTGTGATAGTCTACTGTAGCAAGGGGAAGGGTCCCCAATTGATGTTTGACGGGTCAAGATCTTCATGGCTTTTCTGTCCTTAACATGTTGTATTTCATTCTGTTTTCCTATCATTCTTTTATACTGTAACACACTCATACTTGTAGCTCCACAAGTTACCGGCATGTATTCCTCTTCAGAGACAGTAATAGCTTCTCGTGGTGTACCAGTAACACCTTCATTACACTGTTTGTTAAGTTCGACGTTGGCAACAATTTCAGACCAGGGTTTTGTTCCACTTTCATGAGGCTTTTCAAAACTTTGCGGTGTCCCTTTTTCCTGTGATGTTTTCGTATCCACAAACAGTGTGGCCATTTGGCACTTTGATGTTTGTGATGACTTTGATTCACGTTGATCCTCAGTGCCATTTCGAGTTGGACTTATTCCGTCGGTTCTCTTGTCCATTATGCTGCTCCCTTCTGTGTTGGCTCTCCTATTACAATCAATGGCTTTATTACATGAACTTTTCCTTTCCATATGGACTAAACCACCATAAGTGTGTGCATCCCTCTTGTCTCCTACTTTATAAGTGGATATCCATGCATCTGTCGAATCCATATTCAATTCTTCAGCAGGTTTTGGTTGATCCAAATTTTGAGAAGTTGTGTCTGAAACACTACTCTGACATGTACGGGTGCATGCATCACTAGGGCCATCTTTGGTTTGGGTTTGTAAAACTGCAAGTGTTGAAGCCAGTCTTGGTTTCCTTTTGGGAAACACTGATGTATACTTTTTGTTTGGTCTGAGAAGCATGACAGTTCTCTCATTCTCTACATTTGTCAATGCCTCTTCATCAACACAAGTATCCATTTCATCATCCAACGATCTGCTGTAATATGACTCTCCCAATTCAGAAGGCAGAATGCACGTAGATCCTTTCTTTCCTTTATGAAATACAGAGGTATATTTCTTGTTCGGTCTAAGAAGCATAACAGTCTTCTTTACATGCTTCCTATTTTTCACATTTATCTCCTGGTTTGATCTACGATAGCTGGGCAACAATACTTTGTCTTGTTTTTGGTGGATTAACATTTTCGCCTTAGCGTTTTTACAACAAGTATACTTTTGTTCACTCGAGTCTTTCAGTTGCCTCCGTTTTCTGCAGTTCTGTT
Organism: Zoroaster sp. YZ-2022; assembly: GCA_029582265.1. NCBI lineage: Eukaryota > Metazoa > Echinodermata > Asteroidea > Forcipulatida > Zoroasteridae > Zoroaster > Zoroaster sp. YZ-2022. Next base: position 45,055,386 of record CM055820.1, read on the forward strand.
TTTTTGTCTTTTCCGTTTCACTAACAGAATGTGCACATTCTGTTTTGCTGCGATTTGAACTTATGTTGAAAGTTGTATCTTCTGCACATGCTTTGGGAATGAGCCGTGGTTGCTCAATAAGTGAAGTTGACATGTTGGAAGAACCTGGACAATCTGCTGGACTTACAGGATCACTCTGGCCTGCATCTGAGAGATTTTGTTTTGCACGTAGGCCAGGCTGCATGGGACTGAGTTGAACCACCAGAGACATGTTTCTTTGTTGGCTGGTACCAACCTGCATGAAGCCGTCACAGAAATGAGTTTTGCAGTGACATTTAACTTGATTTGCACTTTCGGAAGCTTTGCACTGATCAGGTTGTTGGCAAACATGGGGCACCTCAGAGATCTCCACTGAAGAACGATGGACAAATTCCGACATGTTTGTATTCACAGCATCATCAGGCTTCTCAGTTTGGGAGTGCCTCTTTTGTCTGGTACAGAACACAGAAGTATATTTTGTGCTTGGTCGGAGCAACATCACATCGCTCTTTGCTTTTGAAGGCAAACGTTGGATGTGTCCTGATTGAGATTGTCTACTATAGCTGGGAAGCAATCTTTGGCTTGAATCCAAGTCAGAAGAGGCTTGTTTTTGTTTTCTCTTTCTTCCCCTGTTACTTTTTTGATGACTCCTCTCTAATACATTTGTAGAGCTTTCACTGTTTTCTGGTTCTTGTGGCACGATACTCTCTAACTGAAATTCCTCTTGTGCAGATTCCTCTTCTTGTGGTTTTGATGTTTTTTTAGGTTGCTTTCTTGGTACAAATGAAGATATATTTTTCACATTGCTTCTGCTCTCCTCTCCCTGTTTGTCTGCAATCACCGTCGACTGACTGCTACACCCAGTGGATTCAACAGATTGTTCATGTGGCAATCTTAAATTTGCGTCTTTATTTATATGGCTGACGTTCACTTCAGTCTTAGGTTGCAACTGGTTACAAGCAACTGCCTTCCTTTTGGACAAGCCAGGGACTGGGACGTACTTTCTATTTGGCCGAAGGAACATTGACTTTCTCTTTCTTTCAGCAATTGCACTCTGAAAAGCTTCATCAATATCCGCTGATCTACAGTAAGTCGGTACAAATTTCTGGATTGCATTTTGTTGCACTTTAATCTTCTTGCATTTACTGATGCTTTTCTTGTGGCCTGTTTGGAACGAAGTTCGTTTGGAATTATTCGGTCCATTTCGGGAGAAAGCCTGACGTCCCATTTTATGCACTATTCATGCAATTGATACTGAAATAGTGTTTTCAATGATCTCCAAGTCCATAACACAAAAAAACTGTTCAGGAATCAGTAAACTGCACACAACAGTTTTTGTCCTTTGCTCTTGAATATCTTCAAATATTTATGGAACACAATTATTAATCACCAACCGGCAAGAATATTCTCCTTGGTGCAGAGTCTTGAGATCACACAGCTAATGTAGTCTGGAGCCTTGTAGTCCAGTTCCATTAAATGCTGCCATTGAGTCAGGGAGATGATCCACAGCCACAGTTCAATCTGCAGTAGATGCGAAGTGGATTTTAGAGTCACCAAATAATCAGTAAAAGGTGTTTCAGATGGCAAAACAATCCACTATAAATCCTCATGGAAGACAGAAACGAAGAAGTGGCGGTTGGCAATCCAAAGCCATCATAATGCGTTCAATGAGAGTTGACAAATAATAAGTCATGTATTTAATCCAGTGAAATGTGAGTGTTTGAATAACATGTATTTCATTATTTTTATCTATTGCAATTTTTTAATGAAATTACAACTTTGATGTTAATTGCTATTTGACCTACATAAACAAGTATGAAATTGATCAAATAACATGAAAAACACATGTTTGTGTGTATGTATGGTCAATGGTCATGAATAAAAAGAAAAAAAAGCAAGTTTATAGGCCTGGAATTTCACAGAGGTCACAGCCGCCACTGTCTCCGTTGCCCTGGTACATGTATTTGCTTTGATGTCCCATAAAAACATTCCCACAGACATTCTGATATTCTAATGGAAGTGCCCTTTACTCAGGAAAGATGTCTTGCCCTTCAAGAGCGGAATTCCAGGCCCGAGTTTACAAACTATATGTACATGTTCAAAATACAAATGTGTACAGGTTGACACATTTATATGTACTTTATTTATAATGCAGTCATTCAGTCAAGTACATGTACAGTACATGTATGTAAACTGAGCATCAAAAGAAACTTATCAAATCTTTGAAAGGACACTCATTAAAATCCTCCACGGAAAAATGAAAAATATTTGAACACGGGTAAACTTCAGTAATTTTGTTTATTGACATGTGCTTAGTAAAGATTACTGAAGTTTACCCGTGTTCAAATATTTTTCATTTTTCCGTGGAAGATTTTAATGAGTGCCCTTCCAAAGATTTGATAAGTTTCTTTTGATGCTCAGTATATTTCATTGCGGAGGATTGTTAGATTGAGGTATATGTGCATACATATGTGTACATTTATTGTACAACGTACACACATATATAATGTTTGAATACATTGTTGAAATTTAAAACATGCCGAGATGCATTGCATTATAATTTGGTCATAGAATTCTACCACTCATGGAATTCTTTCAGCAGCTTCCCACAGGTAAAAATTAAGCAGTTATTGTTTTTATGAACATCTTGTTTTTCTGTATCAGAACATACACTGTGTATTTGTTGATAACCTGAACATCACTGTTGTACACGAAGGTGAAAGTCCTGGGCCGGAGAACTCTCAGGTAACTCCTACTCTGCTAATCTCTGTAGGGTTCTGGGGATATTTTTTTGGATGAACATACAGAGAAAACATACTTATTTTCGTCTTTTTAACTGCCGTATGATGCTGACTTTTGCCTTATTCAGTTCCATGACTTAATTCTTATCATTTAGCTTGTGATATCATGGTCAATCAAAGATGTTTAGAAATTATCATTTGTGTGCAGTAAATATCCGGTGACCACAAAATGCTGGCCAAGTTGGATTTAGCGCATGCTCAAAGAACATAGCTCTGGTTGATTGGGCAAGAGTGACAGGAAAAAAGTGTGACATGCAAAAAAATACAACCACAAAGTGACAATCTGCAAAGCAAAGCAATGGTCTTTTTTATGTACAGTATCCAGCATGCCGACTGCGCCTTGAGTAAAGGCTACACTCAACCGTGCAATCAGTCCTGTCACTCTTACTTAGTCTTGCGCTAAATGTTAATCTAAATGTTTATTGCGCATGCAGCTGCAGGTAAAAAGAAAATATAGGCCTAACTAACCTTATGTTTTCTCATATTAAACGTTAAATGTTCACAACAGAAAAATCTGTGAATCCTCAGAACCCTGGGAGTAACAGAGCAGGAATTTCCCCCCGAGCTAAACATGGGCTAACGTTAGAGCTTATTACTAATACTAATGTTAAGTTAGGGATGCCAATGAAATGGGTAGGGGAGGAAGCACCGAGCAGGCCGGGGAGGGGGATGGGAATAACATTAACACATTCATGACAGTCATCCAGTCATGCATTTGCAATTTTGATTCTATTTAGTTCATGGGAATAAGTAACGTTACACTCGGGACTTCGTTTAACGTTACATGTAATGAATGTTAGTTTCACATCAGGACTGGGCTGGGGTGTGACCGTCCGAAAACTGGGCAACACTTTTTCCAAGAACTACGTCAAAATCAATGAAAAGACAGCAACAAAAACAGCACTGTTACCACAAAACTTAAATAAAAGGTTTCTAAGCTAAAATATAAAGGTATTTTACCCGCTGGGACTGCGTTTTTGATCCATACTTTTGAGAAAAGAATCCCCAAATCAACTGCAACAATATGGAGACCAGACCGTTTGATAATGATAAACGCGGGATGTGCAGTACATGAGCCGTATATTGCAGAGCGCCACACAGCGACACAGATTGGAGATTCCACCCCCCAGTGCGTTCCGAATACAAGTGCAAGCAGATAGAATCATTCCCCCACCACCACCACACTCCATAACTGGACACCGGACATGGGAGTTCCGCTTGTCGTACATCAACAAATATAAAATTACCAAAAAGAAATATATATTTCTGCCAAATATGAGTTCCATCTTAACAGGGAAGTATCGTCACGATAAACAGGGCATGGAATCAGAATGCTAGTTTTAGACCCTCCATGGATTAACCATAGAGAACACAGTGACTACCATAATACCCCACAAATTGATAAGGTCATATTACCATTGCTACTGCATAAATTAACCAGTAATTTTAAGTCACTGTGTTCATCTTAAACTAGGACACCGATTCCATGCCCTGGTGAAAGTCTGCTCTGATCGTGACAATACTGCCCCTTTAAGCACTTTCTCCAAAAGCATTTACTATGAAAAAAAGTAAAGAACCCCCAGCCTATACGGAAAGGGCTTTCCCATTCATGCGACTTTAATTTGGACACATCTATTATTGAAATCATCCGCCAGGGTTCAATGGGCGTAGGAAAAGCCTGAATGACGTGGCAGTGAAGAAAATTTCAATTACGCTTTCTCAAGCAGAAAAGACCTTGTATAGACGCTAGTTCGGATAGCTAAAATAGTGGTTGAAGCATTGAAGGAAAATTCACAGCTGTGATACTGATAAGTCTAAGGCCACCATAAGCAAATGACAAACGGCTATTCGACTGGTAAAAACACGGCGAGTCAAGCGGCCAGAAGTTATTCCCATGCCACTATGAAATAATAGCCTTATTTGCCCGAAACAATGAATAGAAAGCACATTATATGTGGCAATTTGGCTATGACCAAAAACCTGAGACTTTTTGGGCCTAAGCTAGCCCTGTCTGGCATTAATGTTGAGCTCTCATTGGCCAATTGCCTTGCTGCATCTTATGACCAATCCCATTGAAGGTGCAGCGTGGAAATAAACAGTGTTCCCTTGACTACTATAGTGTAATGTCAATGTGGCAAAAAAGGTCACAGAGTTTAATGGATTTTATCATATACAATGAAAAATTACAAATTATAAAATACTGCAATACAGATCATTTGAAAATGCTTCTAGCTTGCTGCCACCAATCAGGAACTTTTGAGATAGACTCCTATAGTATACAAAATAAAGTACTTCACTTTTATTACATAAATAGTATTATAAGAGTATAAATACATGTATATATCCAGATATTTGAAAAACATGACGGTTTGATCATTTTGTAAAAAAATATTTTGTATCAATAGTTTAATAATATGCGAGACTTAATCATGTGGTTTTGAATTTCAAACACACAGTGTGAGTGTGGTTCTAATTAGAACCATACAGGACTTCTCTACATCTCCTGACAATGACCAGAGGACTGATAAAGTTAAAATTGTATAAATGGTCTTTGTAAATAAAAAATAAGTATATAAATATAAGGTTACAAAAATTACAGAAATAGTATTATAAGAGTAATACATGTATATAAACAGCACACCAGATGAAATAAATATTTTGCACAAGTAGCCTGTACTATTTCCAATGTACTTTCCATTATAATACTTTATTCTCCAAAAATATTTGTTCACACTTTGTGTGAATGGTCATGCCTACCCTTAAACATTTCTCATGCCTACACCCACCACCCTCAAAGATTTCTCATGCCTACCACCTCCCTCATCCAGCAATTTATTTGAAGGTTTTAAATTGTTTAGCCAAGACCCACAAGCACACAAATCAAAGGTTACAGTTCATAAACTGGGTTACTGTTTATGTTGACCCAGGGAACCCAGAATCCACCATGGAGATCAGGGTTGGCTTGAGGGTCACTGTGAAATGCATTACGTGCTGGCACCATGGTGGCTTTATACTCATTGAGACGGTCAGTCATAGTAGACACAATATCTGTTATTAAAGACAAACAATTGAAGACTTTTAAACAATATTAATAAATCCCCAAGACAGATAATCAGGCAACAGGAGTGGACAAAATGTGATCATGTGGGGTGCATAAACGGCCGATAAAGACAAGTCTTACCAAAATCAGAACAGTGCATATGTGTGTCATGCACCAGCTGTACGCTACACAAAATGTGGAATTAAACTAATCAAACTGAGAAATGTTATTTAGCGTCACACATGGGGGGGGGGGGGTCTAAGGGGGGTCTAAGGGGGTCTAAGGGGGGTCTAAGGAGGGTCTAAGGGGGGATACAGCAGGGAGGTGCCCAAGGCCCCCTGGATCTGCCACTGACCATTAACTGATTTTCAAAGGAAAATTGGTATATTCATTGTCTACCCTCTTGCATATAAATGATAAAAAGCCACGTAATGTTCTGTCTAGAAATTCCCCAATCTCGACATGACTTGCGCATGCAGATATACAGTAAGGTGTTGAATTTCATACAACACAGGCCTTAATTCCCCAATTCCCCAAGACAACCTCTGAAAGTTTCAATTCAATGTGATATAGTGTACGTGTTAAAAACAGTTGGAATGGGAGTAACATTAGTGAGGGTTAGTGGGGTGCAGGTCAAGGGGGGATGGGTTAGAGGCTTGAGGGGGCACAAAGGCTTGAGGGGGCACAAAGGCTTGAGGGGGCACAAAGGCTTGAGGGGGCACAAAGGCTTGAGGGGGCACAAGGCTTGAGGAGGCACAAGGCTTGAGGGGGCACAAGGCTTGAGGGGGCCACAAGGCTTTGAAGCACAAGAGAACTATTGAGTGATCTGTTCCCTATATTATAACACTAAATTATACCTTGGTTCCATCCAGCAATATTGTAGAACTCACAAGGGTCATTGGCGATGTTGTACAGACATGTAGCCTTGAACGGATTGCAGTTTGTGGAAGCATTACTGGGTTTAGGTGGGCAGTGGACTGCATCTGCTCCTGGGGGTGGGGGAGGCGGACTGTAATCTGTAGATTGACAAAGATAAATAAACAGGGACATGTTTTATGTATTTCAGAGACCTTTTGTTGGATGACATAGCTTGTACGAGGGCCTTTTCAAAGAGTGTTTTCAAAGATTTTAAAGACTGCCGAAACTGCCGAGAAGCAACCTATCAAATACATCTAATTGGACCATGTCACAGTGGGAACAACTTCTACTTACGTGGAGGGAGTCCCTCGGGTTCGTACCAGCCTGACCATATCCCCTTACGTACATCACCATTGATAATCTTCATGTCACCGATCCGCAAGGCAGACATGCCGCGGATTGTATCAATATTCAGTAGAATCTCTGTTCGTGGGGACTTCAGGCCACTGTTTATGATTAAAGAAAATGGGAACAAATTTGGATGAACTACTGATAATTTAAAAGCAAAACAATGTTGTCATTTTCAACATAAAATGAGTGATATCCTTGGATATTATTCTACATCAGAGGCCCTAAATGTAGAGAACAATTTTGAGATTGTACCAAGAGGTTGGTACAGTCAAACATGCTACTTCTTATTTTCAAAATATAGAGGAAAAATAAGACTTAGATATAGTGAGATTTGCAGTGACACCATGTATTGAAATATCTCTTTTGTCTTCTCCCGAAGACGATCAGAGCATACTGATCGAAACGTCAAGTTAACCAAAGGTTCTTCGCAGAACCCTCACTGCTCAAAAGAGATTCTTTCAGTACATGGTGTCACCGAAAATCTCACTATTTAAATATTATAGGAAAACAACAAAATTTTAGGGGTATTTGTGTGAACTTTCAATCTACTTCAAATCAATGGGTGGAAATCATTTCCAGCCATTGCTGGAGTGTCGTGGCCGAGCGGTCTAGCTTACCGGACTCAAGTTCTGGTTTTAGCAGCAGAATGTGGGTTCGAATCCCGGCCGTGACACTTGTGTCCTTGAGCAAGACACTTAACCATAATTGCTTCTCTCCACCCAGGGGTTAAATGGGTAGCAGTGTACTGGCAGCAATTGAGCTGTATACTCCCCAGGGAGCTGAGATGGTTTCAGGAATGATTTATGAGCCTTATGAGCAGGGGTAATAATATAATGCGCCTTGAGCACCACTCAGTTGGTGGATACGTGCCCTATATAAGGCATAAAAAAAAAAAAAATGTTATGTTGGCGTAACCCGACCGACCCTAAAAATACGGCCGACCCTGGATATTTTTTTTTTTTCAAGGGAAGAAATTTAATTATTAAAATCTATATAAATTAGTTATAAATACGTTTGAAACCTTTTCTGACCGTTTCTCATTGTTGTGTTGTCTGACGCTTGCGCTCGTGGAACTTTGGAGTGCACAATGTTGCACAACGATCGAACATGCAGAAGATTGCGCAGGCCCCCTATAACAATGTACATGTACATGTACATACGGAGATAGATGCACCATGTACCGTACATGTATAGTCGTGCACCGACTCCCACTATACTGCGCTGCGTTTCACAATGGTGAATACACGGGCTGCTTTCTTGAAGTCTGGTTCAGCGGCGTGAGGCTGCTCTACAATGAAAAACATGGTAGCCTCGTCCTAGACTGTTGCACGGCGCGGACTGCTACTATACAATATTAAAAATACTTGGCTATTTATTTCGTGTTAAAAAATCGTTCGTTACAATATAAATTATTTTAATTATTGTTCCAGCATTTTACACAATAAAATTGATATATATACATTCTAAAAATTATAAACTATTCTGTGACCCCGGCGGCCCGGCCCCGTGTTGTTTACACCGTCGCATCAACATGGCGCCCGGTTCCGAAGCGTACAGTGTTTCCATCAAGGGAAAATGTGGATCTGCGGTCATTTTTGATCGCTTAAAACAGATAAATTTGAGTCAACAGCTGAGGTTAATCGCCCAGAGCTGCGCCGACGATGTCAAAGTGGGGTACACGGTGCTGAAAATACAATCGTCAAAGGAAGAAGCGGGTCCATACTACCGGCTTAAACAATTAGAAAACATGTCATTTTCATTGCTGGGAGGAAAAAAAAAAGAAAAAAAAAAGAAAAAAAATCCCTACCTACCTACCCTATTTTTTTTGGCCCGTTACGCCAACATAACATTTTTTTTTTTTATGCCTAAGTCCACACATTATTATTATTATTATTATTATTGCATGTTAATTGTACTTTGATGTTACATATCACCCACTTCATCAAAGACTATAATATCCCTATAAGGAAGATTCTCAGAATACCAAACTCAAAACTCAAAATACAGACACTCATAATGCATAGAGTACAGATCATCATCAGCAATGGGCACAAATTAAATCAGATTAATTTGTATGTCATGTACTTACTGGGATAGTGTTGGCCACACATCGTACCCGTCAAGATTTGTCAAAGTGCTGACGTCGCCTCCGGCCAAACCATAAATGGTTGGCAGCCAATCACAAACATGGAATAGATCATGTGATATGCGGCCTGCCTTCTTCAGAAGATTACTGTGCACAAATGCTAACAAAAATCAATCAAATAAATGAATAACAGCTGTATAAGATTCAGATCAAAATTCCACCCAAAATGGAGTTTTTAATGAATGAAGAGAGGCATATCATTTAAGAGGTCATACCTTTTCTTCCAATTTTCAACACATTTCTTTAAACGGCTATTTCTCATTTGTTGTAAAGTAAATTTTCAGAATTACAAGAATGATTTGGAATTTCATATTAAAAAATAATAACTAAATTCATTGTACACTTTGTCGTCTATATTTGAATAATCACTCAAACTAAAAATCAACCTCTTACCCAGAAATGTCTGATTTTGACAGAACACAGCGTATATCCTTCAGTCAACTATTTTGTTAAATGCCTTATTTTTAATCTGTTTAACTTGCTTTCTACAAGGGAATTAGCAATATACTGATTTTGTTCATATTTTAATGCTTAGTCACACAGAATATATATCTTTAACTGATCCATGGGTACTTTGGAATTTAAAATTGAAGAACTACCTACCTGAGCCCCTTACTCCCCCCTCCCAGAGTGATAGTTTGGTCCCTCTCAGTGGATAGTTATTGGCATGGTTGAAGTCAAATCCATGCGCTGGGCCACCGTTGTCCGTAGAGAAGATGATGACCGAGTTGTCATACAGGCCGGCTTGCTTCAGGGCACGGGTGACATTTCCGACAGACTCATCCATCACTGCAGCCATTGCTTGAAGAAAAATGACAATTACAGACATATGAAAGACTTCATATCAAAGCTATATGTGCCACAGAATAGGCCTGTGGCCATCTTTGTCTGGTTCCATGTACGTAAGTACAATTATAGTGCTATCAACATATACAAGGGACCAGACTATTTTCCGTTCCAGCCTCGGTTTGGTCAAGTGTATTTGTATTGAAGAAAAAAACAAGACTGCGCCATGATAAAGGTTTCTTTACCCAGGCCAATCCAAATTCCTGTGCTAAACTGTTTTTTGAAAAATTGCCATGTGGCTTTTTACATTGAATTTTTTGGATGTTGTGTTTCACACAAACATCTTGGAAATGTCATATTATGGGCCTTTAAATGCATTTTAGATGTAATTTATATGCATGTATTTTACTTTTTTCAAGGCATGTTGTGTTTCACACAGACAACTTGGATATCTGATATTTTGGGGCTTTAAATGCACGTCTGACAAAATGAAAATCATGTCTCAACTGCGAGCGTATGTGGCATACACATTGTTTGAAATAAGTGCATGATGTTCATATATTGCACTACTCGTGTATATATGCAGCATGCATTTAAATTTCATCAGTGATTGATTGATTCCTCTGAAAAAACAACAGAGGGAACACAGAAATAGCTTGCAGGATATCAAAAAGGAAGAAGACCTCTGTTGAATTCGTGCACGTGAATGAAACACACCCTTGGTTGGACAGGCCACACTCTGCATCGCAGAATTCAAACTAAGCTGTCAACTCAAGTCCCGAACTCGAGTGACACGTAACTTATGCTTACCCGCGAACATTCTTCGATTTTCATCAGTTATGTTGGGGAACCGGTTGTAGTACTCCACAGGAGCTTCCAAAGCATGATTCTTGTCATTACCACTGTGGACAGCTTGATGAGCAAAATAGAGGAACAGAGGCTGTTGATTGGAAATCAGTGAACTATTCAGACGTAAGGATTCAAAAAGAATAATAATGTACCATTCTTATATATATAGCCCTCCAAGGATTATTATCCCATAGCGGGTTCGAGTCCGGCATCAGCCAGTTTTTCTTTGCTCGCTTCACATTTATATATTAACATATATATATATATATATATATTAAATCGATTATTATCCCACTATATATTGTACATACTTAAATCATTCCTGGAACTTTCTCAACTCCATGGGGAGCAGACAGCCTTATTTTTATCACTAGCTTATCCAGCATGCATTACGCAAATCATCTTACGCATGCACATACACTGTGGTACTTGTGAAGAAGTCTATGGACTCGAGTCCTAAGTTATTTTGTTCAAGTCCGAGTCCAAGTCTTTCACATTCATGTCCAAGTCCATGAACAGTGGACTTGAGTCCAGACTTGGGCTCTAAGATATATGTACCTTTGATTTATTGTGAGCTGTAATGATGGCTTCTGCCTGCTGGGTGAAAATCTTGGTTGAGTACTGGCCAAATACTGACTTGTATACTGCGCCATTTTTGTGGAAATCCATGCCATTGTAAATCTAATGAAGAGAAGGGGTACAGTACATATATGTTACTCAAAACATTTTCAGTTCACAGCTTTTCATTAGCAACCCATGGGGTTGACAGTGATAGATACTCATCTACATTATTTACATCATTTATCACCTAAGTCACCTGCAGGGCTGTGCCGGGTATCCGGATACCCGACCGAAACTGTCATTACCTGGTTCCAGTTACCCGAAAACAACATTTTAAAATTCGGACTTAACATTTGAGCGGTGCAAACAGAAATGTGTGACTCTTGAACAATGTAATGTTTACACTTTTACAGACAATTATCTTTAAATTCAAGAGATTACACTCCAATAAAGCCTTTCTAGTATTTTATGGACATTTGCCATACATTTTTCTCCAACTGTTTGTGATACATTGTATCGAATCGTTAAGGCTGCAAAGGGCCTGGCAGCGGCTGCTTCAAACAACTTATCAGACCAGCAGCGAAGGAGGGAATGCTTGCCTCAATGACTGCTTAATTGTTTTACTTTAATAAAAACGACACAGTAAAGAAAAGATCGCTTTAAGTATGGTATTCTCTGTATTATAAAGGTCAATTTTGTTACCATTTACAGTACATGTACATGTATTTGTGCACCACCAGAGGCATGTTTTCAACAAAAATGAAAACGGGTATCCGGGTATCTGAAGTTTCCTGATTTCGGGTATCCGGTTCCAAAAATATCCGAAAACGCACACCCCTAGTCACCTGTACATAATGATTGGCCCTTTAATGTAACAGCTGACACACAACTCAAATACGCGATGGTCCGATTTTTGATAATAACCAATCTATCCTATAAGTATGTCGATACGTAATACACATGACATAAAACACAATAAAGGGGGCCACTTTCCTACAGTCACGTTAGCAGTTTTTCTAATGGTTGTAATTTTTTTTTTAATATCTGAAACCACCCAAAAAGAATTTCAACATTTGAATAGACATGCATGCTTATCCTAAAGATAATTTGAGTTGATTATTACTATTATTTTTTTAATTACCCTAAAATTTCCATCAACAAATGGACGGAAAAGTGAGGTAACTTTTTCCGTCCAATTTTTATGGAAATTTGAGGGTAAAAAAATAAATAAAAAAATAAATTAAAAAATTAAAAAATTAAATAAATCAACTCAAATTAGTTCTAGTATAAGCCTGCATGTCCATTCACATGTTGAAACACTTTTTGGTCGGTTTCAGGTACTTAAAAATAAATAACCATTGGAAAAACTGCTAACGTGACAGATGCAAAGTGGCCCCCTTTATTGCGTTTTATGTCACATTCATTCTTTTCGCTACTTCCAGTTCCAAAGCTGGCATACCATTGTGTGTAATTCAACCTACATTCCTTGATTTTAACGTTCAAAAGCGATTCTTGAGACAGAAATTGACTTTGTTAATAAGATTTCTTGAGTCTTTACAACACATACGTTAAAGGCAAATCCTGACATTTGTAATTTCTTGCGTAAATCCTTAAAGAAAAGGGTGGTCAATGCATTTCCAATGATAATTATTGGAGCCAGCACGTTTGAAGCGGGCATGGTTAATGTTGGAATTACGTCACACTAACCAACAGCATATTGGCTGTTAATGCACCCCCTCACATGATAACGTCTTGAACAATCAGATTGATTAAACTAACTTGAGCATTTATTAATAAAATATATGACTATAAAAAAGGTTCAACCTCTGTATCATAATGAGTCCAGTAGTCTCCTTTACCAAGGTAGTAGCCATAATGAGTATCAAAGCCTCGACGTGTTGGGGTATACCTCTCATCAAAGAAACCAAGATGCCACTATAAAGATGAACAAAATAATCATTATTTTTCAAAATCCTTTAAAGTTTGGTTCTTCATTTTTTTAATTTTAATTTTGTATTTTGTTTGTTTGTTTTTGTTTTGTTTTTGTTTACTTACTTTCCCAACCATGTGTGTGCTGTAACCTCGCTGCTTCAGTAATTGCGGTAACAGTGTTTCATTTAGACCCAGTCCCCACGGCTGTGTGCCCAAAATAACATCATGCCACATACCTAGAAAAATAAGTGTATCAAAGTATATATGTTCACAGATGCCCAGTGTAGGAATTTAAAACAGTAGGAATGGAATCACATGCTAAAGGCATATACCCACATTGTTCTTGGAATTAGAGAGACTTTTATTCAAAGGTATTATGCGCTGTATAAGAACTGTTCATTATTATTATTATTAGGCCTAACTCTCCAATACTGCAAGGATCAAAAACAGTCAAAATATTGATATATTTGCCAAGGTATAGCAATTGCACTGAAATGTCAAGCAGTGTCAAACCTTACATGTACGTGCAGTAAGTACATTTACAGGTCAAGATGAGTCAACCGTTTTTGACTGGTAAAAGCATTGTCTGGTAATGGTTCAGGGTAGTCAGAATGACAGTAAACACCAGTCAAAAATGCCCCTGTGTGCACATTTGGGTCAACAGTCAAAACAGGCAGTTGACTGGTTTTGACCTCTAAAGCAACTTCCCACTAAAGTGCAGCTAGAGTAGGAGGGTTAATGGTTGAACGTTTTGAAAACAGTATACTTGTACTCAAATTATTTGCATTTCAAGACGAAAGCGCAATCATTTTCATTATGAGCTGGAATCCCCTTCAATAACTGGCTAGGTAAAGTATGAAGCCTGCTGATTGCAATAAGATCCATCAGCAAGAATAAAATATCTTTTGTTCTATGCTCATCCCATTTCACCATAATTCAGCTGCTTTGAAGTTTTGTTGCATTTTTTATGTATTCAACATGGTTTGAGTTATAGACAAAAAACAAAAATAATAAGTCAATGCAGGAAATGTTACACTTGTTGATTTAAACTTGTTGAGCAGAATTTGTTTTAGGCAAAAATAATTGTGCATGTAAGTCATGCTAATTTTGAAAAGCAAATCTTGAATTTTGATTAGAAAATTGTGAATTTTGCTGTGCGATACTTGAAGCGAATTCGTCCACTGCATGTTCAAGACATTTCATGCATGAAGGAACTATGAAACGAGCTGGATGAGTCTCACCAGTGTGAATTGGATGTCTGCCTGTCATGAGTGCACTGCGTGTCGGTGTGCAAATGGGCATCACGTAGTAGTTGGACAGCATCACACCACTGTATGCCAACTTGTCAATGTTAGGGGTGGGTATCTGGTAGGAACCATGGAAACTGACATCATTCCAACCCTACAAAAACAAATTATCAAACAGATATTATTTTAGTTTTTGGAAACTAAAGTTTTTAGTCAGTGGAAACATCCTGGAATGCAAACGAGCTCATACATGGGGTCAATCAACTTAAGTCTGGGGAAGGGGAGGGGAAAGGAAGCATTCATACTGCATATATATGTTTTTAAACACTTTAAAATTTACTGTAAATTCCATGTGTATAGTATGCAAAACTGTGATTTTGAAAATAAGCCTCCTGGAAATTGCCTTTGTCTATAAAAATCCTACATTCTGGCATGTCTGGACTTAGTCCGAATGCTTCTTCCATTCACAGTCGCCTATTTTAAGAATAATGTCGTAATTGACTGTGAACGACAATTACAACATTATTCTAAAAATAGGAGACTTGATGGAAAAGGCATTCGGACTAGTCAGCACTCAACAACAGCAATGACTGAACACCAAAACAATATAATTGAATGGCCAGGAAACTGAACTACATTTTACATAAGTATACATACCAAGTCATCAGCTAGGATAAAAATAATGTGAGGTGGTGTCTGGGAGTCAGGGAACTTGGTGTCTTTCTTCCCAAGAACTGGATAATCAGCTATGCTTGCCCAAATGATAACCAGAACTGACAAAACCCTCATGGATGTAGTCATCTTGTAGACAAAAATCAATGGCCATGCACAGGGTTGAGCTAATTGCTCCAACTATCACTCTGCCCTTTTTGCTCTGAAAGAACTTCTTGGTCTGAAACATGTGTTAAAAATAATTTAAAACCTTTTAATTATTGATTTAATTAAAGGGACAGTATCGTCACGATCAGAGCAGAGTTTCAACTAGTAGTATAACATACAAAACGCTGTAGGATCATCCTGGCCTAGCTAACTTTCAACAGGCCATGGAATCATGCAGTGTCCTAGCTTATAAGAAGAACATGACTGGCTCATTTATGCAGTAGCAATGGTAATATGACCTATCATGTGAGAGTACATTTTCAATTAATGCATTAATCTAAAACTAACACCACTCTGTTTCCATACCCTGTTGATCGTGATGATATTGTCCCTGGAAAGAATGTTGTATCCAACCGCCACTTTTTAAGGTTTTTTTTGTTGAAATTTTGCAACCACTAACCAGTTAAAAAATTATTCTATCGATTTTTGGGGGTACAGAAAGCGAAAACTATCTTTAAAATCCACTTTTATGATGATTTTCGGACTTTATTTCCCTTCTAAAAAAATCCTCCCCTTCAGATAGTAGAAGGATCCTATTATAGTTGCCACTGCGCATGTACAATGACTGTGTTGGTCACTAATAGGGGAGTTGACAAGATCTAACTGACATGACTGAGGAAGTCATCGTATACCAAAAATGCCTGATTTTTCATGAAATAAATATCCTGGAATAATTTGAAGTATATGTCCATCATCATCCATATGTTCTCCACCTTACTGAGTAGGTAAGATAACATTATTGGTTATATTGAATGAGAAAAAGTGGCGGTCAGATATGACATTCTACCCTTGTCCCTTAAGTTGTGATTATTATAGTAATATCAGAGGTCTATTATTACTAATATTAGTATTAACCGACATGAAGTACTATAAGTAAGACTAATTGCAGTGACACCATGTGGAATCTCAATTGAGTAGTAATTAGTTCTGAAAAGAACTGGAGGTACAACTCGACGTTTCCATCAGTATGCTCTGATCGTCCTCAGGAGAATGACATGAAGTATGCCAACCTGCTATAGTGCTACAGAAGTAGAACCCAGTCCACGGCATTGTACTCAAAATGAACAATATGGTAGTTTGGGTAGACTGCGCTTGAATTCAGAGCATCATCCACTGGCGTAACTATGGGGGGGGGGGGGGGACGACGTGCCCCTCCAGCCAAGGTCTGTGCCCCCCCAGGTGCCTCCCCCCCCCCCCCATTCAGAATTTTGTAAAAATAGGTCGGGTAGAATGTCGTATCTGGCCGCCACTATTTTTCATTAAATATAACCAATAATGTAATCTTACCTACCTGGTATGGTGGAGAACATATGGATGATGATGGACATATACTTCAAATTATTCCAGGATATTTATTTTATGAAAAATCAGGCATTTTTGGTATACGATGACTTCCTCAGTCATCATCACTTGTCAGTCTGATCTTGTCAACTCCACAATTAGTGACCAACACAGTCATTGTACATGCGTAGTGGCAACTATTAATAGGATCCTTCTATTTTCTGAAGGGGAGGATTTTTTTAGAAGGGAAATCAAGTCCGAAAACCATCATAAAAGTGGATTTTAAAGATAGTTTTCGCTTTCTGTACCACCAAAAATCGATAGAATGATTTTTAATTAACTGGTTAGTGGTTGCAAATAAAATCCAAAAAAGCCCTTAAAAAGTGGCGGCCAGATACGACATTCTTTCCAATGAATTATAGGTCCCCATTTGTCTTGAGGCTGCAGGATACAAAATGTTCAAGTATTGACATTCCCCCTGGAAAAAGTGGTGCACCCCCTAGTGCCCTCCTGAAAATTGGACCCTAGTTACGCCACTGACATACATGTACATGTACATGTACATCCAATCAACCCCATTAGCCGTCTGCGTAGCCAGCTGTGGTCGGCCGGGGCGGTGGCGGTAGCCGTGGCCATGGCCGAGGCCGTGGCGTAACGTTAAGTTAGGCTACTTCAGTACTTGCAACTTTTGTTGCCACAAACTTGCAAAGGTTGGCAGACGCATGTTTTCGGTAATGCGCGAATCGGAGATACGACATTTAAAGTATGGCTTCCTCTCAAGATGTGATTGTGAATGACACATCAAATGTGTACTTTTAAGTTTTTAACCGTCTTTTTCTCACCGTTTCCGTTAGTATAATTAGACCCGGTGCTGTCTGTGTTGTCGGAAGTCGCGTGATGATGTACGGATGAGCAATTCAGAACTCTTGAGGGCGTACTTTGTTATTGTTGAATAGCGAAGCTAGCTAGTAGTATATTTATTACTTGTTTTGCATCGGCAGGGCGATTGGTTTATATGTTGGTTCGGTTTTCGGTCTATGTTTCCCTGTTTGAGTCCAAGACTGACTGATCGGGCGTCTACGTATATTCTACTTTTTCTAGAGACTTCTGACTTTGTACTACAAATTTGTAATAATTCTGTTCTGCCTTGTCTGCTTGGCCAGTGATTGGCAGTCTGATCATTATATCCATAAACAAAGTGTTTCGCATGTGTTGAGTGCTGTTTTCAATTTGCAATTATGTCAGATGAATGCTATGACGATGAGGTTTTGCTTGAGGTAAGATTCAGTGATAGAATTGCAGTAACAACTAACATATCCATCTGTCAACCTTTGCCTTGCTGTAGACCCACAATCAGTTATTGTTTTGGAATCAAATCCCGCATGACAGGTGCACTTGGGTTCCTGTCATTTTACAAGACACTGACACTGACAGTCACCCAAAATGCTTTGAATTTAGTGATTTTTATCAATGTCATGATACATTTAGTATTAGTACTAGTAGAGGTTAAATGCTTTTTTGTTATTGATAGCTATTTGCAGGACAATTTACTCAATAACATGTAAATCACTGCGTCCTTTTTTCATTAGAATTCTCCATTGAGTCAGTATCTAAGAGAAGCCTGCCCAGACAGGGAGTTTGAGACCATCCCATCTTCAAGGAAGAATGCCCAGCCTAAACAGAATAGAAATGACTACTGCGGCAATCTAAATTGTCAATTTAAGGTAATTATAGCAATTGGTATTGTGTATTATATAATATTAATAAAGCCACACAGCATAAGCTCAGTTTTATGGACTTGGCAGCATTAGTTACTTTTGTTTCTAGTAATTAAATATTTACCTAATTTATTTTTATTTATTCATTCTTCATGGGGAACAAGAAGTGTGTCTGTTTCAGTGCTGAGGGTTCATGCTGACATTATACAAATCTTTTTCAATCACAGGTTTTTGTTTTTCTTTCTTTTAAAGGAAGGAATATGCAAGTTATTTCACTGGGTGTTTCCTCCATTCTTAACAATTATTGAAAGTCTGGTAAGTATTGTGAACATTTCATAACCATGCAACATTTTACATTTTAATTATGTTTTCACCCACTTTGAAATCTCTCCAATCTCAGTGGTTAAATCCTGCTTGAAAATGTAGTTGTACCCTAGTGTTTTCAACAAGACAAAAATTAATTGTACAGGCCTACCAAATTAAAAATAAAAAAAGGAGAAAAGATTATCTTCAAGTTTTTATCGAAGTTTCTAACTTTCTGTGTGTTCTGTAGTTTTCTAGATAATTTATATTTATCTTCAGAAAGGTAATTCTTTTACATTTCTGTTCACTTTGGCAAGCATTAAATAAATGAAAACTTGTCCTTTCTTCCAGAATATTGAGTTCTTGCCCAAATATGCGGCTCTGGCCATGGGGAGTCAATGCCTATTTGACTCAGATAGGCAGATTGTACAGGCATATTGCACAAAGAGTCAGAATCCAGACACCAAACATGGGACATCATCGGCTCCACACCGCGGGATTTGGATCCAAGGGCACAGTCTCTGGTAAGATAATTATAAGGAATGTCGTGGCTGAGCGGTTTCAGAATGTGGGTTTAAATCTCGGCCTGGCTGGTTGCGGTGCTTGTGTCCTTGAGCAAGACACCCACAATATAATTACTTCATCCTTCATATAATTGCTTCATGCCCTAGGTCCGGTGTTATTACATTGTGTCATAAATGAGAAGATTGTGAAAATGCAATCAGAATTTTTTTTCAGTATTTAAACACAAACTTTGTATTCATTCTTACATGGAATTTTGATACGAACATAACTAGGGAATAACATTTGACTATTCTTAAAAACTAAAGCACCTCAGATAGAAAGATTTCAAGGGATGTTTGATGTAATCATCATCAAATTTACACCAAGTTTTTATGTAAAACTGTGACAATTTATGCTTTTTGAGAATATCAAATGTGTACTGCCTTTAAACAGTCTTTAAATGACCTCTTTTGCAATTTTGCAGTGCCTTGGCTATTCTGTGTGCTGCCCTCAGTGTATGCTTATTACCTCATTCACCAACCAGTGGAACCCCAGATCATCGCAATCTATCTGCTGTGCAACTCGGCCTCTCTCTGATCACTCTCGTGGCTTCCATTTGCTACATGGTTTACTGGATTCGTGTCTGCTGGACTTTCAACAGCCTGAAGAGTCTGCACAAAAAGGGCATAGGATGTATGGAGCGATGTATTTGGCTGTTGGATCAGCAGAGGGTAGTGCTGAGAAGGAGTGTCTGCTACATACAAGAGGTGGAGGTTATTTCAAGAGGATTTACAATGTAAGTGTTACTGTTATACAGCGGACAAGCCATTGTATGACAGATGCATTGGGTCATCACTGCATACATTTAGATAAGCTCCCAGGTATATGTGAGTTCTTGTTGTACTCAGTTTTATTTGGCCTAGCTCACTACTTGCCAAACCTTTTGTTGAATTATTTATATGAACTTCTTGCCACATTGCTGACAGGGTTACTCCATACACACCTATTGTTCGCCTTGAAAACTCTGCGTCATCCACAAATCATCGCCAGTGCATCGTTCTCAGAAGGGTCTGCTTCGATGTGGCAAAATCTCAATTTAATACACTCCGAGATTCAACGTTAAGGGTAATGAGACAGCACCCTCTTGTGACAGAGATTGACCATGTCAGTAACTATCTGGCTATGGTCAGCTTAGACGGCATAGCTCCTTGGCTTAAGGTAATGACATATGGGAGACTTTTCAGATGCTAGTAGGTGGTTGAAGAATTACTGGTCCTTTTTCATTATTTGCATAATTCTGAGAAAACAATTGAAAGAGACCTATGAGTCTGCTGCAGACTTTATTTAACAATTCCTGAGATTAGAATTCATCACACAAATATATATTTATTTTATAAGGTTAATAGTTTTATACATGTGTATATTATTGTTGAATGGTTTGAATGATGTACTTTTACTTAATCTCAAAGGTCTCCGATGGTGCTGAACTCCAGGATTGTCTCTCCGAACTAACTTGCCATTATTCCCTTGCTGCTCTCAAGGTAAACAAGTACACATACATTGATATAACTTGTGTAAACATTAAACCATTTTAACTTATGGTTTACGCAAAGCAATGCAGACCAGCAAAAACCGCAGACATGAGATCTAGTGACTCTCTGCAAGCCTGATCAAGCCTTGAGTTTCACAGAGGCAATTGCCTCCATTTCCCCTGGTCTTTGTCTTGGTACCCCTTGAAATTTATTCAATTTACATTCAAGGGCTAACAGCTATGAGGGCAAGTTTTCCTATTAAAATAAGTGCACGGACAGTGAGGTTTTGTACACAGTGGAGACAAGATGTATGCCTTTCCACTGCAAATAAGCAACCAACCAAATCAAACCATCAACCACATCTGTGCACCATACCCTACCTGTGTTGCCCCTTTTAGGGGTGTTGGGCAGTATACGATCCAGATCCAGAAATAAATAATAATAATAATAATAATAATAATAATGTGGACTTATATAGCGCACGTATCCACCAAACTGGTGCTCAAGGCACATTATATTATTACCCCTGCTCATCAGGCTCATAAATCATTCCTGAAACCATCTCAGCTCCCTGGGGAGTATACAGCTCAATTGCTGCCATTACAGCGCATATAGGGCTAATCAAACACAACAACCAACTCTGCCCTCACAGGTACCCATTTACCCCTGGGTGGAGAGAAGCAATTATGTTAAAGTGTCTTGCTCAAGGACACAAGCACCATGGTCGCGGTTGGGATTTGAACCCACATTCTGACGACTCAGCCATCAGAACACAAATCCGATGCACTAAACCGCTCAACCATGGCACTCCATATAAATGCAAATAAATGACCATTTTGCAAACCTGCAAATATCTTTCAAAAGTTTGTGGATATACACACAAACGTGGTGATTTATCCCTTAACTTGGGGAAAACACAATTGAAACATATATGTATACTACATAACAGCGCTCTCTTATGATGGTCTGACTACATAACCACAGCATTGAAATACCACTGTAATAAGGCATGCATGTCATTCCTCTAATCCACACTAGTTATATCACAATCACAGGCAATGAACAGTCTGTTCTGCGAGCAAAGGTCAGAGTTCATTCGGAGACTAGTCTTGTGTACCAGCCCTGCTGCCCATCTACAGCATCAAACTATTGGTGAGTTCACCAATTTCACTCTTTTTCTGTGGTACTTTCTTGATTGTTTTCTGTAAATGACTAGTATTCCTACTATATAAGACTACTCATTGGGGTTAAGGATGAAAAGGAAACTATTCATGCTGTGCCAGTTCTTGTCGTTCATACTGTTCTTTGTGAGCAATAATATGGTTTTATTAATTATTAAATTGTTGTCATATTTTGTGAATTGGCTTTGTAATTTAACATCTTGTTCAGATGTGAATTGAATTAAATTAAAACTGGCAAGTTTGATAAATGTTTTGTTTTTTAGACATGGATTTTCTGAACTCATGGTTGACAATTGTCTGTGATGTCAATTCATCATGTGAGGTAAGTCTAGGCAAACTGCAACGTACCTATGACTGTCACAGACAAACACCCAGCCGCAACAGACAGCAGACCCCCTCAGAGAGACTGCCCCAGGGTGGGGATGGAGTATTACCACAGCATAGAGTAGCCAGCGCTGTACGTAGTTTAAGACTTCACCTTGAGGCCACATTAAACAGGTGAATTTCAAAGTACTGTTTGAACCAATTGTTTGAACCAATTGAAATTACCTATTGTTTTACCTTTTGTATGGATTTTTTTTTTTTTAGATCTTTCTCTTTATCTCAAATGTTGTCTGAAGGTATTTATATATGTTTGTATATAGGGTGATTTTAGTAGAAGACTCCCTGGAAGGAACTAATGGCGAAGTCAGCCAGGAAGGCAGCATAAATTGCCTTACCTCGGAGATGCTTGATGCGGTCAAGAGAGAACTGATCGCATCTCAAGATTGTCTTCAGGAGGCAGCGTCATCACTGGAGAAGATCAACAACAAACAAGGTAAAAAATATACCCTTGTGTTTGTGTCAGTCTTTAATTATGTGTATGCAGGGTTTGTGGTTTCTCAGCAGAGAGTTTTAGTTTAAAGAGATGACCGCACTTTGCTAAAACAATTACCAAGGTCTGTGCACTTGTAACTTTCTTTGATCAGAGTCTATGCACACAAAGACCTTGTACATCACAAACTGTAGGGCGCCCTCGCTCAGATGCAAAAGGTCACTCATTAGTATGCATTGCAGACTTTGCCAGGATTTGAACTCTAGGATTGCCTGGTCAAGTGCTCTATTGACTGAGCCATTACCAGGCCGTCCGTAACTCCTCTATAATACTTGTACTTTAGGTTCTAGACAACATAAACAAGATGGCAATAGTGATGTCGATCAACAGAACAGTATCAGTAATGACAACAGAGAGCCCATCCTATTGCTACCAATGAGTGATACTGAAATAGAATTTGACGATCAGGTATGTGCACTCTCTGTTAATACTGTCTGTTTCTTTGGGACACTTGATGTTTAGTTGGTGGTGCAGCTTGGGAAACTGGCAGATTTTCTTAAAGGATTTGTACGTCATTGGTAAAATGTCTGTCAATGTATCCATACTTTCTAGGTTTTCGAAGCGTACACTGAGAACGAACCTTGGGAAAGATGTGATGAGGATGATTGGGAAGAAGGGATCTCAGAACAAGAAAAGGTTTGTACACAAATGTAGTTTTGCTGCATTCTGTACACATTTTACTCATCATTTTAAGTTTCTAGGGTTGTAAATAAATAATAATTCCTTAAAAATTGTATAAATTCATCAAACAAATTCAAACAAGAAAAGGGCCCAATTTCATATAGCTGCTTAGCAGAAAATATTGCCAAACAAAATTTAGCAGAGAACCTACTACTCAAAACAATTTAGGGAACACCGGATTTTTAACATCAAATAGGTTTGAAATGTTCCATGAACCGGGACTTTCATTTGCAACCCCCTCTCTCGTTCAGTAGTCATGTCATGAAATGTGTAATCACTACATGCATCCTTTATCATCTGTTTCATTGTGCAGTTGTTTCTCATCAATTCTGTGAAACATTGTGTTTATCTGAAATAAATGATTTTGCTTTAACTGAGATTATTCCGGTGTTCCCTAAATTGTTTCGAGTAGTATACATTACGTGAACATTTGGCTGTAACCGATTTTTGATAAGCATAACTTTGCTGTGCTCTTAACAGCACTATGAAATTGGCCCAAGGTGTCCTAAATATACTGGCAATAATTACCCTATCCTGCAAACAATTTAATATGAAATTCATACCCCTCCCCCTGCACAGCTGAGACGTCGCCGAGAGGCAGAGGAAACTAAGAGGATGCTACAGGAACTACGCTCTGTTCTGTCGGTCAGAAAAGCCGAACGGGAACGCATGAAACTTACAAAGAGCCTTGCCAAGAAGAGAATTATTAATGCTGAAGCCAAAGATAATGGTGTTGCAGATAACCAAGCAGGCACTAATGCTTCCAGAATGGAGAAAATACAGTCACCAAATGATATCGGTACAATAGATGATGCTGACAGTGTACCCAATTCTGCTGACAGTACTATTGATGAATTAAGTATTCAAGTCCCTACAGAGATAAAACCAGAGGACGTCAGTGAAAAGGGTATCTTTTCAAATATGCCAAACTCTTTGGTAAGTGCCAATGATGTAAGGTTTTGTCCTCAACAAGACAGCAGTGTGACAAGTTCCTCAAGGGATATTGGGGATGATGCCCTTCTTGCCACTAAGGAAACAACCTCTGTAGTAAATAGCCAAGGTTTAAGTATTCCTGCTAGAGATACACAAAATCTTACAGATGAGTTTGAAACTGGTCGTACAATTATGTATGCAAGAAATAGCATAGGCGAATCGCAGGCAGACTCGAAACCACCCAATGTGGACTTACTTGAGACAACCGGTCACTATGCTGAACAGGCATTGTCATATGATGGACACCCATATGATAGGGATTCGGTGATGGCTGATGTGGGACGGATACAGTTTGGGTTGCCTTTCAATTTCCTGCCATCCTTAGCCGCTGAAGCAGCCAAGAAGTCAAGACATTTAGAGGAAGAAACGTTTATCGGCAGTGATGATAGTGAGGAATAGACCTTGATAATTGTGCTGGTTTACAAATCGTAAGCATCTAGCCTCAGTCTGGTCTGATGAATTTGCATGAAAGCAAAACAAGATGGCTACACTGTGCTGAGGGTCAGCAGGAAGAAATAAACCATTTGCTGGCCAACAAAAATGGTGGTTAAAAGTTAAAGCCTTGACTGAACAGGGACGTTTTGGTTATATCGGAAGGAAACTCTGGCCTAGCGTCAAACTTGGCTCAAACTTTCATGTATTTCCACCACAAAACAAAAGTAAAAAAAAGAAGTGATTGACTATTGTCTTAAAAGTGTAGTTTTATTGAAGTCCTGTGTGCTTTAAAATCGGAACATGAACCATCTGGTTGCCAAATCACACTAAAAGTCAAAAATAGCTGATGCAATTAGAACTGATTTGATTTTTGCTCTACACCAACATATATACATGTATGAAGCACTATATACTGCGTGCTTTCTAGTGCAGACGTCTTTACCTCTCAAACAACAAACTTACATTGTACCTGATGATGGCTGGCTGGATAGAATCCTATATAGCAGTGGTTACCCTTGGCATTTGGTTACCCTTATTGGCATTTAAGGAGGTCATTGTTGGTTGGAGTCCTGCCCATGTCACTGAACATACAGTGCTTCATTTACACATGTATGTCGGTGAGGGGCAAAAATGAATCAAATCAATTTTTCAATATCCTGACACAAGAACTTCATGAATAAATGATTTAATTTAGATTATAAAACAAAGAATCATGTACATGTATGCAAAAATGCTACTGTAATATATACAATGTGCTTACTTTACTTCTATTATAGAAATGCTGTATTTTTCACATACTGAACCTTGTTCAATATCGCACACCCTGATGAATGTCATGCAAAATAATGTACCAGTAATAATTACATCTTCAATATATATATACATATATATATGCGAACATATCAAATGTGTTGTGTACAGTATATATCTATCAACAGCAAACAAAAAACAGAACTACTTACATGTAGTAAACAAACTATTTTGGTTTGGGAACAGAAAAACACACAAAAACATAACGTTGTAAGAACAGTTCTTTTCATATGACCATCTATTGTACATGTACAAACATAGCATTTAGTGACCTGACGTTACAACCCTTTGTTTCTCAAAATCCTATGAGGAAGACCCTGCTAGGGTGAAAGCATCAGCCTACTAAGTACTTTTTTGCATTTATACTGCTGTCCTATTGGTTTACTATTAGCTTTACAACCATACACAAGATATATACAAGTTCACTTGGTCATTATAGAAACATTTTTTTTTAAATGAGTTGTACGTTTCAAAATTGTAAACAGCACCAATATTGTACAGAAATTATGTATTTATCAAACAATAACACCATCTGCCCCTGCCTATTGTACATGTACATGGCCACATGGTTAGTTTTTCAGATACTGTTGCTCTTCTTAAATTTAGGTTTTAAGTTGTTTTTTTAATTGGTGGGCTTTAAATTTGTGCGGGGAAGTACTTTCAGTAAAATAAAATGTGAGGTGCTTGCGAAATTCTGAAAGGTGGAAACACTGTGAAAATATGTATTCAAACTGAAAAAAAATTCACAATATGCCAAGTGTAAACCTAATTGCCATACCCTTCTGTTGGTGTCAAAAATCTGTCTATTATGTCCACCATTAAGCCCTCCTTGTAGTTTAGAACACTGACTGACATCTCATCATGGCTCAGCATGATTGAGTTAGTTGTTGGTGCCACATCTTCAGGAAGCGACTTGCATACTGCCATTATATGAGAGACTCAACGACATGAAGTCGGCTGCTGTACTTTCTGCAAGTCTGTATAAGAAGAAAAAAGTGGATAGATGAATTCCATCCATCCATACTTTATTAAAGAACCAAGAAATATGTATCACAACCAACCTGTGAAAGTTTCAGCTTATTGCGTTGAGTTATTAATGAGAAACTAATGAAAATGCATTGAGATAAAAAGTTTTCATTATCAAAAATATGGAAATCACCTACCAGTGACCCATTTCAGATTTGATTATGTAAATTTTGAATAACTTCTTAGGATGTTTGGTACCGTTACCGTCTTAAAACCAAGTAAGCATTTTGATAATAATTATCTCAGTATCTTTTCAGGTAACTACCAATGGTGTACAACCATTTTAAAGTAATTTCAGCAAAATATTATATAGTTCTACTGGTTCTCTTTATTTCTTGGAAACTTAAAAGAGTCAAAGTGGTGTACACCCACCTTGATGATGTGCCAGGTCTGAGTAACGTGATCTGCTCCAAGCTGGTCACTGTGCTCGGCGACCTGCTCTGGTCTGGAGTGAACATTGCTGATAACCTCTGGCCACCCTGGTTGGCATCTAACCTGGGGAACCCAGAGAAGCGACGTTCCCTGGTCCCACCAATCTCGCCTCCCCATGCAGACCGGGCACCCCTCCTTCCGTAGGATGGGCTGGAAAAGCAGAGAATTTGTTAAGTGAGCAAAAGTGATACATGTGGATGTAAAACTCCTGTGACAGAACCATAATATTCAAACACTTAAATAGGGGCTCTATAAAGCCAATGTCAATGCTTGCCTTTCCCATTGATAGGGAGGTTATATCATAAGGAAACTAAATAACATGAGTTTTAATACCTAAACCTGAGGTAAAATACTGTGAAAAGTAATTTTGTCTGATACTCAATTGTCTCAAATTCAGAAAAACCCGAGGGGTAAAGAAATAAATGGGTGGGAAAAGAGGGTAGAAAACAAAAAAGGGGTCCATGGGCATACATAGAAACATTGGTAAAGGCACATTCCCCCTTTAACCCCCTTATCAGGCAATATGCTAGGACAATTATGCCTTTAGCTACAACCAACACTGGGCGACCACAACACGGGGTAGATACAGGTATGTCCTCTTGGTTTGATGAGCACTAGTAAAGTTATTTTTCTTTGTTCGTTAGTAATCAAAGATCAGTTTCAGGATGTTGCCAATAAACGGATGCGTCTAAATAACCAACTTTATCTTTGTCTCACCTGAAACGGAAGTCTGGGGGCAGTATGTTGCCTAGGCTGGCATCTTGTCGTGATTTCAGAAGCTGTTTCTGGAAGTCCTTCTTGGCGTTACCGTACCCGTTGAAAATATGATCA
This sequence comes from Zoroaster sp. YZ-2022, assembly GCA_029582265.1. Classification (NCBI taxonomy): domain Eukaryota; kingdom Metazoa; phylum Echinodermata; class Asteroidea; order Forcipulatida; family Zoroasteridae; genus Zoroaster; species Zoroaster sp. YZ-2022. Next base: position 45,083,515 of record CM055820.1, read on the forward strand.
CAGAAGAGTAGTTTGGCATTGGAATATATCTGTCAAAAACAAATACAGAAAACATTTTCTTTCGAGAAAACTACATAGGTTTGTATAAATATATATGCAAAATTATTTAATAACTGCAAAATATTAAAGGTGCAATATCATCACGATCAGAGCAGACTTTCAATAGGACATGGAATCTGTGTCCTAGTTTAAGATGAACCAGTGAATGGAAATTACTGGCTCATTTATGCAGCGGAAACGGTAATAAATGTATGACCTTATCATGTGGGGTATTATTTTCAGTCACTGAGTTAATCTAAAACTAGCACTACAATTCCATGTCCTGTTGATCGTGACGATATTGTTCCTTATTATTGGAATATATCAATCATGGATGTACCAATGTGCTGTCAGCTTAGCAAGGTCTCAGACTAGTGGGACAATACAACAATTATAAAGCACTGATCATCATACGATGCATGTGGCGCTCAAAACAATTTTAAAAAATAGAAAAAGTACAAAGTTAAAGTTAAGAGCAATAAATTTATAGTCAATGAAAGACTATGAGATATGTAAATACAAATGAGTACAGTGCAAATGAATACTACACTCATGTACAATGCATATAAAACAAACGAACCAATACTTACAAGAATCATCCCTGGGATGGCGTTATGTCTGGAGAAGAGTATGGGCATACCAGTGCTTGTCTGCTCCGCAGCACAGGACACATCATACATCATCATACGATAGGGATCACCACGACTCTGCATTAAACACAGTAGCAAATTGAAGTCATATATATGGCAGCATTAATAAGTGTAATAGAGAACTCCAGTTAAATCTATTATTACAGCCATTTAGATGCCACTTGCCAAAGCGGCTAGTCTGTCATGTACATGAACAGGTATTTTTACACAATGATGTGTAGCTCGCAATTGTCCAGCTGCTGATATTGCTGGATTACAGTGCCTCAAAATTACTTAAAAACAGTTGCAAGATTATTGAACACTGAGAATGAAAAATCCTTCAAAATGTGAACTTGCATGCTGGCCTTAAGTTGATTGGTCTTTATAAAAATGAGTCACAAACATTCATTTGCTCCAATGCAGCCAGCAAGAGCTTACTATTTCCGACCTCATTCAAAACACATTCTGACACGTAGAAACATACACAGGGCAGTTCAGGACCAAGAAATAACCTTGTTGTAACAGGAATCTGGTTGCTACATGTACCAAGCTTCTTATAATAAGTGCCGACTGCATGTATATTTTTAACAAAATACCTCAAACAGACCTGATAGCAAGGCTTGGTTCTATTTCTATTCTGTCTCTCATATAAACTCAACAGCATGCTGCTGCATGGTAGCCCATCAGGTAGCAGTGACGACGTCACGCATATCACAAACAGCTGCGATCGGGGAACTTCCTTGGTGAGAAACCGCTCCAACTCCAGGTCGTTGATGTTAGGGATGCGATGACGGCTACAGCGACATGTCGCCATGGAGTCACCGAACATCTCCGCTCTGAGTGCACTGTGATTGGTTAATTAAGGTCAATATTATATAACGGCATATGGCAACTGGTACAGCAAAGACTGAAAAGTCGTTAAGACCCACCGCCACACTAGTATGTTTGGGTTTACCACACAGTCTGTCTTCAAACTCACATGCAAGATCCATCCGGAATGATGTATAATATGCTGAACTTTCAGAGTAAAATTGATTACTGAAAACAACTTCTTGAGGGGGACATTCATTAAAATACACAATTCATTTTGACGCTTTTGAAGTCAATGGGTGTATGTTTGTAGTTTTTAATAATTAATTGGTCAACTTTTGACATTGTTAGTTTGATTTTAATGACTTACAGTAAGTGAAAGTTTACAAACAAATAATAGTGACAGAGGTTGTACAGATTTTAAGCTTATTTTAGTATACGGGCAATGCGTGTGCAACCAGTACAGTACTTACCAGCAAACAGTCATTGATAGTTAACTCATACCTTTTTTCTTGAGCCGCTAGTAGGAATGTGATCGAGACATTCTATTACACATGATTATAACAATTAACTGACACAAAAAGGATACACTGGACAACCAGTTAATACAGATGGTTTCTTCCTGTCTGCGCTGATGGTTGACATGGCAACCCTGCTTGTTGGACTACGAGATCTATCGCCACCACCAGCAACAGTCCTGAAATGAGTTAACGTTTAGTATATAATCATAATCATTAGAGAAAATTTTAAGTATCTAAAATGTTTTTGACTAAAAAATAGATCTTCTTACTTACTAAAAAGTAGAACTTGTAGCTTTGCATGGTGAAGAGGATAAGTAAGACTAATTGCGGTGACACCATGTGAAATTCTCTATTGAGTGGTAATTAGTTCTGAAAGTTACAACTCAACGTTTCGATCCGTATGCTCTGATCGAAACGTCAAGTTGTAACCTCCAGTCTTTTTCAGAACTAATTACTACTCAAGAGAATTTCACATGGTATCAGCGCAATTAGTCTTACTTACTAAAAAGTAGTAACACACATGCCTTGTTATATAAAATTTACATTTTAGTTGCACATACAAGATAGCAGTAGACAACGTGTCAGGCACATGCACTCTTGCATACATTTAGTTTTGTTTTTCATAATAATTGCTGTACTCTTGCATCAAGCAGTCTGTGAGAAATCTGTTTGCACTACATGGTGCATGGGTACAGCCCACATGTTAATACATTCAAATGTTCATATGTGCATGCATTTGAAATTTGGTCCATAAAAATAGTATCCAAAACTTAATTAATCAATTTCACTGAGGATAATTCAAGAAAAAAAGTTTAAATATGGTTTAAAAGGGTCATACAAAAAGCTTTTGAACTCACCCACTAATAGTAGAAAATATAGCCATTGTGTCAGGATTTGATATTTCCCCTAGGTCCTCTGTATCAATTCTTACTCGATCCTGCTTCTCCAGGGCCCGTGTACTCGTCGATCGACTCATCGACAAGGATGACACGGTGCTAAACGGCCGACTCTTGTATGAGGACATTGCCGGTGCGGACGGCACCCTCGCTTTTGCTTTTGTAGAAAATGCCTTACTTGGTGAGTCTGTGTCTGTGCCGTCGTTCTCTTGGTGTTGTGTCAGGGTAGCTTTTGCAGACTGGACTCCGCGTTTCCTTCGCTTGGGTAAGGTGGTTGCATTCATGAGATGCATAATTCCGACAGCTATGCGGTAGTGGTCCATCCAGTCTTCACAGGAAAGCCTGTAACCGGGAATCAAACAATCACTTTATCATAAAGGGAAAAATGATGCCACAATGAAGCAGCAGTGGGTGTAGTGTAACATCATACCCTCTTGGAGGTAGGTAGCCTGGAGTGTCACCGTCACCCCACATCACTATTGTATTCACACATAATGGGTAATCCTACCTGGGTGAAAATATCACAAACGCATTTAAAACTAACATGGACGTGCACTGCTACACCTGATACAAAAATGATGTCAACATGGCCTCTGTGAACTTGAGGCCTGCTTTGAATTTTGTGTACACAATTGTAAAATAATTTTGACAATAATTTCAAAAACTGTGAACACTCAACTTTAAACATGTCTTCAACTTTCATAGGTCTGTTTCTACAGACATTTCAAGATTCTTGTGCAAAAAACACACCAATGTTATTCACTACCTTTAAGAATAAATGTTACGTCTTCAGTCCTACCTTGCTTTCCTGCTCAGAACAGCCAGCTCCTTCTCAGCTGGGATCCCATATTCCGTATTCTCCTCAATCTCTAAACTCTTCACGATCTCCGCCACCTGTTCCTTGAAGCTATTCATCTTGACCACCTTGGGGTGAATAAACGGCGTTCCCTTGGCCTTCCATCTCTGGGGTTCTTTCTTGGATGGTTTCTTGACGACTGGTGGGGGCCTGATGCTCTCTTTGGCTGCATTTGATTGAAAGTTCTCTTCTGTTTCTATATAACCCTACAAAAGAATCAGTAAATAAGTGACACAGTTAATTAATGACATTGCTATCCAAATATTAATTTCACAGATTTATTTTAAGAAACATTTTTTGATCCAGATGACACTGAATGCACTCGATGACCGTTTACCAAATGTTCTGGGGCTTTTTAAGGCATTTGGGTGATCCTATAGGCATGGGTGTAAATTCATAGTTTCAAGCATATAATATGCATGGTGACCATGTAACAAATTTGTTTGGTCAATAAGGGATTATTTCGAAATGAGAATTGGCCAATACATCATTGTAAACCAATAATCTCACCAGGTCCTCCTGTGTGACTGGGTCCTGTGCCATCAGCACCTGTCCCACTTGGATTTTGGCGGTCTCCTTGTGACACAAAAAATACAGCATCATCTGGGTCTTGTTGTGGCACCTGAAGCTTATGGTGTGGTTGAGATGGAAGGAGATGGGTGTGGCCATGCGTAAATGCGGGAGGGGCCATGCCCACTTGCGTGTGACCACACCCTCAGTGTCAATCACCATGCCTCCTTTTTCCGTGCTTAAGAATCTGGTAAAAGAAACAAATTTGATAATACGTTCATAAATGAAAAGCACGTCAGTATATCAGGCAAGAATTCCATAATTTCGATTAGATGCATTTGCTTGGTAATTATCAAATGAACACGCCCTAATTTTGGTGTTGAATATTCTTCTATATGTGTCTAATTACAATAAATAACATTGTTCGCTCTTTTTGAGGTGCAAACTTCTTTCCTTTTCAGGAAATAAGTAAAGTAAATCCTACCTGACTATGCCATTTGGGTGATAGCAGCTACCTCGACCCGTGGGGGTAAGTGCTGCTAACATGTCATGGCTGGGGTTGTCATTATACATGATAGTGTAGAAGCCTGGACGACCAAAACCTGCTTTACTTAGAATGATGGCCAATTTGCCCGATGGGTAGCTGTAATATTGACAGTCAAGGAATAGAAAGTATGGTGTGAAGGTGACCTATGTGTGTACACACCGATCAGTGCTTTATGTTAGTAGTGCTCATTCATTACACAGCACAACTGATTTATGCAAATCTCCTTGTACTGGATGTGTTTAAGACAGTTACATTTATATACTTGTGTGACCTTTTGACCTGTACAATCAAAATAAACCATGCTTGCCATTTATTCAGTGAAAAACATTCTCCATCAGGATTATAAAGTATTTACACAGTAAGTAAACGCTGTAGATATTACATTGAAGAAGATGGAACATTTGAACATTATATGATGTGTTAGGGGGGGGGTATTATTTTTGGTCACTGAATTAATCTAAAACTCTAATTCCATGCCCTGTTGATAGTGACGATAATGTATCTTAAATTATCTTTCAAGTGACATCAACAATTGTATCTCAAAGTGTTGTTTCCCACCTATATGTGCATGTATTTCTGATTTCAGAGGACTGTTTGTCACATATTTCAATGTAGCAATATTTGTTTTAAAGGATACAAAATATTCATGGTGCCATCGGGTAAGCCAGTGATGACTTTGTGTTGACCAATCAAGGAGGATGCCTGGGGTAGCTTAGGGGTTATGATCCTCCCTGCACTGTGACTCGGAGTCTTGTTGTTTGCCCGCTTCCCGGTGTACTTGAGTATGGTTTCTCTCTTGGCATCACCATAGTAACGGAGAAACAGCGGCCGATCCCGCCCGAGGTCCTTTTCGCGTTGGTGCTGTTCTTTGCTGTTGGACAAAGGCAGGAAAGTCAAGGCAGGAAGAATAAATACAGTGAAACGTAGAGTGTTAAGTGATCAATCCAAACACGGACCATCAATGGTTGACCTCATTGAATTCTATCTTTCATTTGTTGTTGTCAATGGTTTTACTTGAAACCTACTTTTCAACCAACTATATTTGGCTATATATCTTTAACAGGTATATTAACGGTTCAACATAATGTACCAGTGACATTCTTCAATAGGAATAAAAGATACTACTTAGAGAATATTAACATTGTACACAAATACACAATATACATGTGCAATTATGCATGCACATGTAGAACTAAAACCAATCAACATAAGCATAGGAAAATATTTCATTCAATTGCTACCATGATTGGGGGCATATTGTTGGCCCAAAGCTGTGTGATAAGAGTTTGGGATTCTAGACATTCTGAGCACTTTACAGCAACTTATGCCACATTTTTTGGAAAAAAAGTTTGGGGAGGGGTTATGTCCTCTAAGCTAATCTAAAGAGCATAGCCATAAAATTCACCATGCATCCTGATGAGTGGCAATTTCAATCAGTTACAAGCTTAAGTACTTAAACATGTAGCTACAATACATACACATAGCACTTGTGATTCATTAAGTGCATGGATGTGTACTTACAGCTGTGTATTTACAGCTAAAGAGAAAAATGTCGGGGCATAAAATATTGTAGCTAAGCAATAATCGATAGTAACTAGGCAACAGTAAAGTAACTAAGCAACAGAAAACAACATGGCAAAGTGCAACAGCATGTACACTCAATTCCTGTTTGCAATTGAGCTAGTTATTTATACTGTGTTTACAACGATTTCCATTCCAGGTTTGGGAGAGAATCCTGAGGGACATAAAAGAAGTCATGGGAAAGAAATCAGGGAAGTAACAGCAAAGGAATGAGCAAAGTCATGGGAAAGGAACCCTTTGCAACTTAGCCATATGAAAATTTGTGCGTTGCATGTTCAGTTATTAGTGACTGGATTCTGGATTCTGATGTGATAGTTCAATTAAATCATTATTATTATTATTATTATTATTATTATTGTACATTTCTGGTAAAGAAACCAAGGATGCCTCAAAAGCACACTTAAGCACTGTAGCTCGGAAGCCTGAGGAAACCTGTAAACAGGGCCGCTTGCTATGTGAACCAGAAACACCGGGGTAAACCCCTACTCTTCCACGATAAGTGTTCTGGGTTCTTTTACGTGCATTACTTAATCTAGTACACGGGACCTACGGCTTAACGTCCCATCCGAAGGATGAAGCAATTATGGTTAAGTGTCTTGCTTAGGGACACAAGCGCCGTGACTGGCCAGGCCGGGATTCGAATCCACATTCTGACAACACCAGAACTTGAGTCCGATGCACTAGACCGCTCGGCCACGACACCCCATGGACAGGCAATGAAATGGGAAAAGATCTGAGGATGCCATAAAGAACAAAAAATTCACATTTCAACCGCCAGATTTTTGAGTGGTAACTTCACAGCTTTTTCCATTCAAGTGGGTGGCAAATGGTCAAACCGCAAGGTAATTGCACCCCTGAGCTGAGTTTGAAGGGCAGACAGCCCCTGTCTACTTGAGGAGTATAATACAAAGGCTATCTTACGCTAGTGCCATAGCTTGCTGTAGCCTCTCCCGTGCCCACTCCAGCACAGTCTGTTTCTCAAATTCTTTCTCTGTCTCCTCTTTCTCCACAATCCATCCTTTCTCCTCACAAACTTTGGACGACATAGAGAAACTGATCACTTGGAGGAAGTTTGGCTGATGAACGACTGCATAAACATGAGGGAAAAAAGGAACATTACTTGTGTAATTTAGAATGCAATGTTACCATTTTAATTTTACACTCTAAGGAACTTGCACAACTATTTTATTTTACTGTTTTAGCAAACAAGGTATCTTTAACACAAACAAAATCCTATTGCAAGTTCTGTTGGTATCGACTATGTATTTTAAGCCCAAGTACAATTTTGTTATAAAAGCTATTTGCTCATGCATTCTGTTCTTCATATGTCTCATATATGTCTATTGCATAAACCAAAACTATTTGGAAAACTCGACATGAAAATATATTTTAAAAAGTCAACAAATTTAAAAGCAAAACAGAAATTAGAAAGTAGTTTCATGGAAAACAAAATTTCATACTGATCTGAGAATTTTTGTTTTTCAATATTATTTGTATAAACAGACAAAAATTAGATAGAATTAATGTTATAATGTTATAAATGAAAGTTTTATAATGTACCTTCAGACTGGGCTTCTCCCAACAGAGGTATGTCTCCTGTTACTTTACTAATAACAGACATCCGTTGGTTTGCAGTAATTGCCCTCCTCTCAGTTACTGTACAAGGAAATGTCAGAAATTAAAATCAATGCAAAGTGTTTAACATTAGGGCAGGGGCAAGATGGGATCAAAAGTCATTCTCTTCCAGGTCCTATCAATTTACAGTTACTGGAAAGTTGCAAGTGGAAAAGTAAAGAGTACATTCCTACCAGAGTCCATCTTGGGCAGCCCTTTACTCTTCTCTGTCTTGGGCCTGACACGTTGTGTTGGTGTCATCACCGAGCTGTTGGTTCCCTGCATATCTCTATAACTCGACATGACACTCCCCATGGTGCTATCCAACACCGACTGAGACCCCTTAAAATCCTCTTCACCCTCTCCTTTCTTCTTCCGACGTCTCCTCTTATCTCCCTCCCCACTGTTTTCCTCCTGGTCCCCCTCTTGTTTCTTAGCTCCGCCCTCTAACTCCTTATGCTCCTCTCGCGGGACATTCTCTGGACACTGCCACTCATAACGTGTGTACTGGACTTCAGTCATGAGATCTTTGTAAGAGCTTTGTAAGTCATTCACTAACTCCCTAGCAAGATCCAAATGTTCATTTTCAAAAAGGTAGAGGATTTTTGAAAGCTGGACTAATAGAGTCGGAGCGGCTACGACTGCCTCGTGGTACATATTTCGCTGGGAGTAGTCCCCGTCATTGGACAAGCTGTCCATACTGCCATGCCTTGTACGGATACGTTTGGGGAGACCGTCTGCATCTGTACCATCCTCCCCATCCTGCCCGTCGTCACCGCCCTCCCCATCATGGGCTTTTTTGTTCTTTTGTCTCTCCTGACTGGAGAGGAATGCGGCCAGGCGGGGATTGAGATTGGCAAAACGTAGACTCCTCGGCAGCTCATCTGGGTGTTTCCGTCGGCGTTTCTTGCGTTTCAGAATGATCTTCTGGTCGAAAAAGAATATCTGTGAAAAATATGGTGACGTCATTTTTCTAACGTTGTGAGCACTTTGCTTCCGTCATGCAAACCTGGAACAATACAATGTATAACAAATTTTTGTTAGGAGATATATTTCGAGTGAGCCAATATGCATTTGGCAAGTTTTTATAAATTTTCCATAATTTCACATCCACACATACATATCAGACAGGTCAACATTGCCCTGTGCCAAGGTAAACCTGGAATTATGAAACAAGCATGCAGCAATGCAACCATGAAGTGATAGTCATGTCGTCAGCTATTCTTTAAAGTGAACTTGGTGAACTGAAAGGTTTTTTTTCTGACTTGATAACTATGTCTAATAGACCTTATGCATATGATGTCACAAACTGAATATCGCCCTCATTCAGAGGCTAAAGAAGGTCACTCATTGGTTCATATATGCGCGCTGTGCGTGAATATATGCACAGCGCGCATACATGAACCAATGAGTGACCTTCGTTTGCTTCTGATAGGGGGCGACCTTCAGTTTGCGACGTCATATGCATAAGGCCATGAGAATGAAAGTCATAGATTTGCGTCCACCGCCCGCATGTCCCGAAAGCTACCGCCTAAATTTTTCATTATTTGCAAAAAAAATCATTATTTGCACAAAAAAGGTATTTCCACCAAACAAATTTAGTTCCAAATCATCCACATCAGTAAAACGAAGTTTTTACCAAATTTCCACCAGTATGTGCGCTATAAATCATTAGCACATGTTCTCTTACAGTTTTAGTCCCGCGTACGTCGTTCACAAAAAAGGTCGCATCGCGCTAAAACTGTATGGTAAACTCCGTCCGATCCGCACCTGCAACTGTACCGCCTTCACATACACAACACGTTCGCTGTTGAGCCTTTGTATCTTATGCCTGTGTGTGCGGCCCGCACGTATAATGGATGCACGTACGTACACAGGCGACCATAAGTACGGCGACACGTCAAATTAGAAGAAACATCTTGTGATTGCGCTGTTATTAATGATCAATGGAAATAATGAATAATGAAAAAAAGCCTCATGTGTTTTCGAAATTTCCCGGACGCAAATCTATGACTTTCATTCTCTTGGCCTAAGGTCTATTGATACAGAGTTTTACAAACCAGATTGAAACCACAGATTGATTGGTCTGCCAACATAACCAACTCAACTGTAACTTGTCTGAAAAAAGATATAGCCTAAAAAATGTAGATGCGGTTACGGTACCTCAATATATTAATCTTAGCATTAATCATTCGGTCTTTGGGACTTTGATCACATTGCATTGGTGTGATTGATTAATATTAGGCCTTATTCACTGTCCCATATGATGCGGTAAATGCAGTATTTAATAAAAACACACAAACTGACAAAGTTTTATAATCAAATAATGTTACTACAATGTACCTACCAAGTGGCAAGTCCAAGATTTTGGTGTCACTATGATTTTGGTGTAACGTCGTTAGGCCTACATCATTTTCAGCAGCTCAAGGAAGACAATTATTTATGTTAACGTTAGTTGGCAATTTACGTATGTTAATTCATAATTGTTAATGTTATTGCACTGCCACTGATCAGTGAAAAACTTCAGACTTCACTCTTATGATGTAAAGTTAAGTCATACGTTATACTCTGTCAATCTGTTGTCAACAGTGTTGGTATGGTCATGGAGGTCTCTTTCTTCCTCCATGGTATGGTACGCGGTCATTTGTTTTTCTGACAATTTGCTGACTGGTGATTTATCCTATCCCGTGCCCGTCCGTCGTTGTTTCATTGCTGGGTTCATGATTGTTTAATTCCATCCAAATAAATGTTTTCAACTTCACCTACAATCGTCACGCACAGTCCATTTTTACAGGCTTTGTCACTAACGACAGACAGAACGTTACATTGGTCATGTTGGTAGGGCCATATCGCATTGCGTCCGGGCGAACAATTCAATCAATTAGGGCAAACTGACTTGCCAAACGACACGGTTGAATGCGTACGATCGGCTGACTGGCATAAAGTTGCCATGCAACTGCCTCAATGGTCAACATTCAATTATGCGCCGAGTAGTTGGTGTTTCATGAGAAATCGCCAAATTTAGATCTTAATATAATAACAATTACAGTTTTGAATAAACCAATGATTAGAAAGTAGTAAACCAAAAATATACTCAGTTATTTCAAACTTGCCATAAGTTGATTAAACATAGTTATGTATGCTGGCTTTATTTCACATTGATCTACATGATAGATAATCAGATTGTGATTGTTATTTAATATTTCAACAGAGGGCGTTCTTTAATTAATTAACGGTGGCTGCTCTCTGCCATGCCGACATTGGCTTCCGTCCACCTTCAGCAAAGAAGTTAGTACTAAGAACATACTTTCTTTAGCTTCGTAGTTCAGGACACTGACGTTTTATAACATAGCACATCTCAAAATAATTATAAAGGACAAATTGGCCATATATATACAGATAAAGGAGGAAGGGGATGCAGTGAATTAGTTGTAAAAGGCACAAGGCAATGAACTTCAACTACCGGTACTCATTCACCAAAGTGGCGACACTGTTCTGTTCAGACCATGTTCGGTCTAATAAAGAGCAGTGGGTACATTTAACCAATTACGTGGGCGTCCGTCAATTAATTAACCGTGTTTTTAATGTTGTCTTTTCCGTCCAAACTTGCTTCAGCGGCCCTCCAGTGGTGTAACGGGGTCGGGGGATGAGGGGTGTAACGAGGTATATAATGTTTAGTTGGTTTCTTGTGGTAGGATGGCCTTGTAGAGGTGCTGGTCACCTGTTCTATCTTACCACTCACTGGCTTTGCTTAACATGAATTTTTGTGTATTTTTCGTTTTTTATGGTTTGGTTTTATATTTAATTGATGTAATATGATTGTCAGTGTAAAATGTAATAAAATAAATAAATAAAATAAAATAAAGCCAAGCCATCATAGACTACATACAGCAGGCCTACTTTAGCTGATATTTTACCGTTCAAAAAGAATGAAAAAATAACGTCCCACACAGAACATAATAGGAGGTAACCCCGAACACTGCTGTGTGAAGCAAAATAATTATATTATTATGCAACTAAAATTACCACCTCGTGATTATTATTATACAGTTGACCCCCTACTAACCATACATAGTGGTACGAGCATTATATGGGACAAGGTTTTGGTTGGCCTTCTTTTTGGGTGTGTTCCGCGAGTAGCTAGCTTCCCAGGTCTGACTCTGAGGTGCGTTTGAGTGGTAGGCCTGACGTCCTGGGGTTAGGCTCTCTCAAGTAACGTAACCTGCTCGCAAAGCAGGTCACTTGAGGCATTTTTGTTTTCAGTGCGGCAATTTCGTGAAGTTTGACATACATTTTCATCTCTTAAACAATTAATTTGTGAGTAGAGACTGTTCTTGTACTAAAAGACATGTTGTTTTGTACAAATCTGAGAAGTTATAAGATCATTAGTTCCTTTTTTACATGGGAAAGAATTGTTTTGCGATCGTTTCGTTGTAAATATTGTTTCGTTTACAAAGTCCGTGTGACCTTTGACATTCTTCACATCGCTTTAACGACCACAAGAGGGTGAACGTACATGTACGTTCAACGGGATGCTCGTTAACGTTCGATGAGAGGCGCGTTTTCGCGACCGTAACCAGAAACATGTTTGGGCTTCGGTCATTGGTTAGGCCGTTTTCGCGAGTTCGGCTGTGCTGCGATGCGATGATATGACATCATTGTTTCTGACCAAACATCAACCAAAGTTTGTGATCGGTTACGTTTGGTTTCAATATGGCGGATTGTAAAAAATTACTAAAGTTTTTTATAATTATTTGTTAAAACATATCTTTCAAGTTTTTTACTAGCACTCACGAGTCGAGTAAGTTCTATTTTTCCAAACTTTGGAATTACACTGTATATTTTGACAAACGTTGATGATGCGTGAACACGTCGCAAATATGACGTCAGAAACAAGTTTCTGGTTAGGGTCGCGAAAACGTACGCGCGCCAGGTTGTACTATTCGGGGCTCAGCCATGTGACGTACTCGGAGCTCGGGGAAGCTACTCGAACGCACCCTTTATTTCATAGGTATAAAATAAAGACAGGGGACCAGTTTATAACGGTGCTGCTACATATGCTTCTAGCTAGACTGGTCCCCTGACTTTATCCTATCAATAACGACAGGCTCCAGGCGCACTATTCAAGGGATTTTATTGGATACGTTGTGCTGAAGATCTGACGTCACGCTTTAAGGCTCGCGTACTAGCTCCCAACCATGGTCAAAGTTGACTCTCGGGGGAAAACATGCCGGCCGCGGCCAGTATCTGGCGTTATTCACAATCCCCTAAGTGTGACGTCACATTTTCAGGCTACCTAGCTACATGTAGCTGTGTATATAAGGAACCTTCCTCCATGGTATGATCATTGATGTACATGCATCCCAGTTCCCAGACCGAAGCAGGCCTAATGTTACCTGTGTTCAACTTCACATAAACGGAAACGCATATCTATCAATAATAATAAGCAGTGGTCGGGGTTAACTTGTTCGCCATATAGTATTGGTGGGTGAAACCATGACATAATCACTGTGGAAGGCTTAGTTTCTTGACAGGCGTGTGACACTTAAATTTAAATAGGACGAGTTGGCTTACTGGTATGCAGAATTCAGGGTGTCGAAAAAAGGGCACACGATACGGTAAATTTACATGCAAGGTAATAAAAAATAATGTCTCCACCTCGGCCTGTCAAGCAGAATACGAGTACTGTCATGGGGTATTCAAAAGATTTACATCCAGCAGACAAAAGATAGTCTTACAGCAACGTACATAGGCTTCTCCTTTATTGACAATATTAATTTAATTAAACTCTAAAAGTGACAAAATTCATAATACACAGGTTTTTAACACAATCCAAGAAAACAACATCTATGTACATGATGTATCTGCTGATCTGATCCTTGAAGGAGCAAGAAGACCTGTTGAATGATGTGTACTGAGCAGATAAACAAATGGCGTTTGGAATTAAAACTTGGTTAAATGCTTTCATAACTAGCACCCCTGCCAAGGGCTAGTAAATTTGTAAGTACATGTGACTTTAGGAGCGAATTTCATAATGCTTCATTCTTTGTAAAATATCTGTAGGACTGGTAAATTTGTAGAATTGGCTTGTCGCGTAAATAAATTAAGGGTCAATCACATGTTGTGTATGCTGAAAATTAATATGCATTAGTAATGGCAGTTTTGTTGCATTATTTATTTTTGTTTTGCATTATAAGTGTAAAAATTTCAACAAGCCAATAGCTACATACTAATGACTGAAATCCATTACAACTAATTAGTCTGATGGTTATACAACCGTTCCACCGTTTAACATCTCACCTTGGCCAGTTTAGCCAGTTACAACTTAAACAGCATGTATTTGTTTCAATTTTACATCACAACAATGTACTGTCGGAGTGATTGCTTGTCGGAAATATACTCCCTCCAACATGTCTCTTTTTTGGGCTGTGAGCATATCAAGTAATCCCAAGTGAAGCGGCAGGGGTCGAAATTAACACTACTCCAAGGCTAGTGGTTGAAATAAAAATACGCAAAAAACATTCAGTATGATTGCAGCATGACCTCAGTAAGAACATGTTGCTAACCAGCTCACAGTTCATTTCTTTTTCTTGGATTTATAGTCACCATTTTTCAGGACTACTAAATAATTAGAATTAGTAAAATTTTGACATAACTAGTCCTGTGGGCTACCATAAAATTCAAGTTAATTTCAACCTGAGTGGCCACCCAAAGATTTGAAAGTGGCCAAAATAGACTGGTGGACACTACAGGTTTTCACATGAATGATAATATGGTTTAGGAATATCAAGTGCCGACTGTCCACATTGGGCAGGTGGTCTCTATGTCCAGGTTGCCAGTACGGCAGATTTGACTCTAATGACATTCAATGTTGGTCATTCTATTTTGAATTCAGACTGAGATGAAACAGAATATGACAAAATAACAATATAAAAAATTTCTGGAACACTTATATGTATGAAGCATGGTCCTCCATCTTAACTTTAAAATCTTCCCTCCATCTTGACCAGATGCGTGGGATACAGTCCATGTATTGTATATTCAATTCCCATGGCATCAAGTCTGTGTCACTGTGTTTTCAATGGGAGGTTGGTGTTTGTGATTAATTTTCAGTTCAAGTTGTGTTTGCTCCTGCTATGACCTTTCCAGCAGTAATAATTTCTTGATAGTTCTCTTGTACGATTGATCCAAGTTGAAAATAACAGCCATTGATCTGCAACATGATGGATACAGATATAAACATTTTTAAAAGAAAATTAGAGACACATCAAAAAGTATATAAGTTTGGTTTGCAGAAACACTATGTGGGTTCAAACTAAAGTATAGCTAAGTTAGATTGTGGTTCTGAAAATAACTGTAATATGACCTTATCATGTGTGGTATTATTTTCAGTCACTGACTTAATCTAAAACTAACAATCCGATTCCATGCCCTGTTGATCATGACGATATTGCCCCTTTAACCCTAACCCTCCTAAATCCTCTATAATCCTCCGGAGGATTTGGAGGATTTTGGAGGAATGAGGCACGTTCGAAAATCACCAATTGGAGGATTATGGAGGATTGAGGAGGGTCGTGCATTTGATAGTGGAGGATTGTGGAGGATTGAGGAACCATGGTTCAAAGAGATCCTGGAGGATTGTGGAGGATTGAGGGCATAATGGAAATTTACTTTGGATGAATGTGGAGGATTATGGAGGATTGTGGAGGATTGACAGAAACATAATCTTGTATCCTCCGGAGGATTTGGAGGATTTTGGAGGAATGAGGCACGTTCGAACATCACCAATTGGAGGATTATGGAGGATTGAGAAGGGTCGTGCATTTGATAGTGGTGGATTATGAAGGATTGAGGCAGTGAGTTTCATGCATAAACTCAAGTTGGAGGATTATGAAGGATTGAGGCAGTGAGTTTCATGCACACACATTTCGGAGGATTATGAAGGATTGAGGAAGGTACCTGGTAATTAAGGCTAGGGAGTTAGGGTTAAGGGAGCGGTACACCTCTGGTAATGTGCTAAGAGTATCTTTATGTAGTCCCTTTGAATCAAGATACATTAAACTATAAACATCCACCCTTTGAAAGTTTTAGCTTATTACTAATTGTGTCTTTCATGAGAAAATGTATTTACATTTGTTTTTATTCATATAGAGTGCCATGGTTGAGCAGTTTAGTGCACTGGATTTGTGTTCTGATGGCTGATTCGTCAGAATGTGGGATTGAAACCCAACCGTGACCGGGGTACTTGTGTCCTTGAACAAGACACTTTACTCTAATTGCTTCTCTCCACCCAGGGGTAAATGGGTATCTGTGAGGGCAGAGTTGGTTGTTGTGTTTGATTAGCCCATATGCGCCGAAATGGCAGCAATTGAGCTGTATACTCCCCAGGGAGCTGAGATGGTTTCAGGAATGATTTATGAGCCTGATGAGCAGGGGTAATAATATAATGCGCCTTGACCACCAGTTTGGTGAATACATGCTGTATATAAGTCCACATTATTATTATTATTATTATTGTAACATTAATTTAGGAAAGAGTACTCTTCCTAAAATCAAACTGACTGTTATTTAACTTTTCTGAAAAATTAAAACACCCCAGAAAAATGTGTAACTTTTACAAATGACAGTGTTGTAAATATAGATACCTGTGCATCCTATTATCATGGCATTGGTGGAGCTCCTGGTGCTAGTACATCTATATCAGCAAACTCCCTCGCCAGCCACACACCAACGCCAAAGAGAAGTGCATTCTTTATGAACTGCCTGTAAACAAGGATAGTGAAAATATCAGACATATGGATATGTATGACTCGTGACTTGGACTCCAGTCCGACTCGAGTCAAATTTTCAGTGAGGCAAGTCATGTACCAGAGTTGTCGAATACTTTTTTGAGTACAAGTGCAGACAAATGTGTTGAGTACGAGTGTGAGTACTCCAACTCTATAGTTGTAGTCAATTACTTTTTCATGAGTATGAGTACAAGTACTTTCAAAAGTGTGAGTACAAGTACATGTGTACTACAGTGCTCCTATGTACAATCACTCGGCCATAGATTTGAGGTTTGTGACTTGGAAGGAAAATGGCCTGTTCAATAATAAACATTTTTAAACCTAGCCCTGATAGGACCCTATCTACAGTGCAAAGTACACTTCCGATAGGGTCCTGACTAAGAGTTCTTCCCGTTCGTATACCTGTAGAATTTGCACTGAATTTTCTCCTTTTTTTACCCGTCTTCGTTGGCTGAACCGAGGAAATACAGGCACTGTAACTTCTTAACTGCCTCTTGGAGAAACGATTTTGGCTGAAAGATGTCTAAAAAAAAGAGGATTTCCCCGACATTTCTCAGAGCAACGACCAATCTGTGTACAAACTTTTCATGCTGAATAATGCACATGAGCGATGACCTTGGGGTCAGAACATCGATTGCGCGGCAGAACATGTCTCATTAAATCGCCTGCACTGTAAGTAAAGTCCTGTCACCCTTGCGCAATTGATGTTCTGTCGCGCAATCGATGTTACGACCCCAAGGTGAAAGGTCATCGCTCGATGAATGGCATGAAATGTTTGTACACAGATATGTCGGGGAAATCCTCTTTTTTTTAGACATCTTTCAGCCAAAATCATTTCTCCAAGAGGCAGTTAAGAAGTTACAGTGCCTGCATTTCCTCGGTTCAGCCAACGAAGACAGGTAAAAAAAAGGAGAAAATTCAGTGCAAACTTTACAGGTATACGAACAGGAAGAACTCTTGGTCAGGACCCTATCGGAAGTGTACTTTGCACTGTAGATAGGGTCCTATCAGGGCTATTTTAAACCCAGCTAATATTACTCAATGTATTACACAAAAATTGCAAAATGTTTTAATAATTACACTAAAATATTAATTGATAGAACTCTTGTGTCGGGATAATAAACATTATTTATAGTTTGATATATCACTATCAGTGAAGGAAAAAAAATCAAATCAATATTGTGTAATAATTAACAAACACATTGTAAGATTGGGGCAAGATCCCAGCAGGAAAACAAATAAATATTAGTTGTCTGAATCCAGTATTATTTGGTATTTTTGCTAAAGTTTACTTTCTAAAAGGACTTGCTACTCAAACTCAATCTTTGTGACTCAAGACTTGAGGACTTGAATAAAAGTTTGTCTGTACTCAGTGTATGTAATTTCCAGTCCTTACTGAGATAAATTATTTAAAGACTTGGGTTTTGAACATCAGAGACCTTTCTCTTGTTTGAGTGTCATGAACAGCCAGGTATGACTTGACCTTCACCTATGTACGAGTTGACTTGGGTATGAGTTTTATTTGACTAAAAGCAGTAGCACTTGACTAGCCCCATTCGTAGGGCCAATACATTGGACTCCCTCCGTATCCTTCGCTCTATCCCCCAAAAAGGGGCGATTTGTTCAACTTTTGCTAATTATAACAATCTAAAAAAAATTAATTGTGTAAGCTTGCCCAAGCAGAAACTTTTGGCATAAAGTTCACTAACTGTTATTGTGAAATAGGTAATTTTGGTGAAATTTATATTAATATTTTTTCAATCAAAAGTTGAAAAAATAGATAAATCGCCCCATTTTTGTACATGTGGGGATAGGGCCAAAGATATGGAAGGACTCCCATGTATTGGCCCTAACACTGGACAATCTGGAAACACATTGCTTGAATTCGGTTATTGCTGATGGCACCTAGCGTGGATCACTGCACATACTTTGCCATCCCCCCACCCACCGGCTCCTCTCCCCCTCAAAACACACGCGCGCACATGACAAAATTATGTTCTTTGACTTTGGCTTTGTTTGGGACTTTGCAAGTTTGTGGATCCAAATCACTTCAATCATTCAAGCATCAAATATATAACCATTCCATACAAATCACAAAACACCTACCTCTTGAAAGGATTCTTATATAAATCGGTGGTAAACCACACACATTTTTCGACAATTATTGATATTTCAGCCATCTTGAGGTTGTAATCTGTACGCATGGTGGCGCTATTTCACTTTAGTGTACGTTTTGTCAATTTGTTTTCATAGGATAGTAAGGGAAGGGCAATAATGCTATGTCCATTTCTATCCTGCAGAATGAGAGAAGCAGGGTGAATTGCTCCCGCATAATGGCGCTATTGCACTTTAGCGGTGGCCGGGTAGTAAACCAACCCCGTTCTCATATCGACCCCACTGTTTTAGTAATCGGAATTTAGACTCTGAGAACGGTATTTCATCATCAGCGCAAGGTAGCGCTATTTCACTTTAATAGTGGCATGGTGGTAGAGTACATACGTTGCATAATTATGCATAATGTGTGAGCGAATTTTGTTCTTAGGAGGCCGAGGAGCTCGGAGGGAGGGTAGAACTGGAGGGTAGAACTGGAGGGCGCCAATTGACTTCATCGCGAAGGTCCCGATGGAGGCGACTTCTATTAACAGGTGTGGTTACGGTAAGCTAAACTTCAAGTAGCTAGAATAGTACATATTATCAAATAATACGCCTACTACTCACGAGTAGCTAATCACTACTACCGCACTGATTTTGAGTCTTACATGAAGTCCCGTCTCTGTCGAAACTTAAATAAATGCCATGTCCATTTATATCCTCAACAAAATCTATTTAACGAATTGGCAAATTGTCCCGCATGATGGCGCTATTTCACTTTAGTGGTCGGTATAAAAAAAAAGGAGTACGCGGCCGACAACCTGGAACACAACTCCCCGCCCGAAAAAACACTATGGACACTAACACTATTTATGAACTTCCAGTAATAATGTTTGCATCCTTTATATTAATATAGACGATCTAAATATTTTGTTGATATCATAGTAACCACATCATATGCACTACTTGGATTCAGATTTCTCGACCAAATCGGGAGAGAAATATATAGAAAAACATAAAGACCGCAAAACGGACTGGTACGTCAGTAAAGCCGACGCTCGTACGCTACTTGATTGCGTGCGTGATTAAAGTTTGGGTGTTGTGTTACGGGTTGCCGCATGCGCCTTGACTGAAGGCTGTGTAAAATCAAACTCGTTCTCAATGTGATCAACCCCACAGCTAAAGTAGTAAGAACGAGTTAAACTCTGAGGACAAGGTTTGGTGAGCACTGTTTGGACTACAACGCTAGGTGGCACTATTTCATTTTAACGGTCACACGCTACGTATGTGTGCCGGCCCGCGCCCAACAGAATTGCCGGTGTTCATTCACCCTTTATACATAATTTATATTCTTAAAATAAATTTTGAACTGATCTTTCCTTTGACGAAATTTCTCCACAGCCGTTATAGAATTAATTTGTTATTTTAAAAATAAATAAAATTAAAACATTTATTATGAACATTATGCATTCAAATATCGTACATTCAAACTTGGAATCCTTCAGAGGCGAGCGTGTTTAACATTATGCTACCAAGCCATTTGAAAACTTAGGGTAATTAATTATACAAGTAACTTCTTTAAATAACTTTATAAGAACAAGATTAAAGGACTGCATAAATTAATTAGCGTCGCCTTCCTTCCCGCCGGCTGCCAAAAAGTGAAATAGCGCCACCTTGTGTGTATTTCTGGTCAACTTTATTTCCCACTAAAAAAAAATAAAAGTGAAATAGCGCCACCCTGCATGAATTTTTGTCCAATTTTCCGCGCTAAAGTGAAACAGCGCCACCTTGCGTTCAGTTTTTAAACGACTTTTATTGGACCACTAAAGTAAAATAGTGCCTCTGTAAATGTTCATAGGCTTGCCAAAATGGGGTCAAGGTTCTAAAATGCTAGAGAGTTATAAGCATGCGCCATTGGCAGCGGCGTAGCCACGGGGAGGCCTAGGGGGGCACGTGCCCCCCCACAAATTTCCAGTGCTCCCCCCCCCCAGGTGCCCCCCACGAAAAATCCTCATAGTGCCCCAAAAAAAAGAAAGAAAAAAAAAGAAAAGGGAAAAAACCCATACCCCCTGTGCCCCCCAAAAGCAATGCCCCCCCCACTGAAAAAGTCCTGGCTACGCCGCTGGCCATTGGTGTTATTTGAACTATATTTCACGCTTGTGCATGGTGCACCGACAGAATGGGTACCCTCTGCTGACATGCCCAAGTGGTGAACTTTAAGCCACCCAAAAATTGCTTCCACTGAGCTGGCCCGCACTAGGTGATTGCATTGATCTCTATTATAGTGATGATAGAGATCAATGAGACGATGTGACCTGTGATGTCATGTCTAAACCAACACAGGACTTGCACGCATACCGTCGGGCAGAAAACACACCATGATTTTGTCAACAAAGGTTACATCGTCTATAATAACATGGATTAAAGCAGAATCCAAATTGGAATATTTTGTAAAGGATTATTACACATAAACAATATAAAATCTTTAAAATTTAATGAAGTAATAAACTGCTGTGAGACCTACCCACATACATTGTTAACCGAAAGGAGCATTCATATTACCCTTAGGCAATTCCAGAAATATTGGATTTGGGTATATGTATTACTCTAAACAGGAATTGTGATTCCATTTGTAATCAATTCCTAATATCATGCACAAAACGTCTATTGAAATTTGTGACAGGTTTAAAAATCGCAGCTGGAATTTTCAAGTCCAAAGGGTGTAGACGGCTCAATGTTTCTGAAAGACCACAGGTGTATGGAATTGGTTCTTTAGAAACTGGAATTGCCTTTCATTGGTATTCATTCTTTTAAAAAAAAGTGGAATTGCGGTTCAGATTCTCACGGTAAATACGATTCCAACCCAAAATTGCCCAAGCCTCATCATACCTGCCAGGAAAGGGTTACTTTGCCGGTTAGTTAGGTAATATGACAAAATGACCTACCCGGCCATTGAGTGAATTTATCATAGAGCACTGCTGGATGGTCAAATACTTTCTGACTGAATTTCATGATACTAAAATGTCGGGTTGGTAACAATTTTGGTTGGGTTGTTGTGCCTGCCCGACTTGTCTAGTGTCTAAAAATGTTCCTGTCGTATTTAGTTCTAGAACCAGCAAGCAGCAATGAACACTTCTCCCATGATGCTTTCAAGCATGACAGCCAAACTCGTTATCATGCTCAGACTTGAAGTACAATTCTGTGGTGGACTGGGTTACAGCAGGTTGGCGCACTGCGTGTAGGTAAAAGACTTGTTACACAACAAAAGCTGGGCTGCATATCTGCGTCATCTGTTAGCAGGCCCTTTCTTGAAGTTGTTGAAGTGTTCAAGGTACTGGATCATGGTATCAACGGGCGATACGGGCATGTCCTGTTTGGCCATAAGAGAATTAGGAAGACTAGGAGCCTGGTTCCCCATAAAACTGTGCATGAATTCATTCAGGAGATTCCAGCAGTCCGTCACTATCACACATGGTGTGTACTCCACCTGGTAATCATGGAAAGATTTCAATAGGATTAATCAAATCATGGACAAACAAACGAAATACAAAGGGGAATCCTACTGGGTACACGTAAATCCTTATGTTTGGCTGAAGGGGGTCGTTGTCACCTAGGGTACTCCCCAATCGTACCCAGGAAATCTCAATCCAATGTACCTTAGAGGACTTGTAGGTACCATTTGTGAGGACCCTGGGTTGCAATGACCCCTGCAGCCTTATTTTCCTGATTTTCTTATATATATATATATTTTTTTTTTGCATTAAATCTGCTCTTTTCCAAGTAGAAAGATAAGAAAGTAGATATCTTTCCAGATGTAATTTGATAAGATATTTTTGGAGTGGACAAATAAAAACAGTAAACACAGTTAATTTATTTCACTAAATAATTCACAGTTTATTAATTTATGAGAGTGTGAAAATTTCATTGTTGATCACAAATTGGCACCCATGGACTGCAAAGAAATATTTTGGTCAATACCTTTGTGTAATATCTCAATTGAAAGTGTCTTTGTACTTTTACAAGGAATATATAGACGTGTACCAAAGGTGATTGGGACACAGCATAATTGCTAACAAAATTTATCAGTAGTGCAGGTTTATTTTGAGGATGGGGGGGGGGGATCGGAAGTAGGACTCCTGAATAAGGCTGCTTGCTACATCTGAATTTACTTTTGCTTTACATGTATTTAATAACTTTCATTTTCAGCTTGCAAGTTATTCCCTGGCATATCATTGGTGACCGTACCTCCACAAGGATACCTCTAGTGTGTGGGCCAATGGAAACGATGCCGACTTTGATGATAAAGTCCCCTAGCTCAAAGCGCTGTCCCTTAGACTCCATGCGGGCTGACTTCCTTGGAGTGTAAAACCCTAGATGTAAAGGCAAACATTCAGATATGAAACGGTGAAACATCCAATGAGGTATGTACTATTCTTATTGAATATAATATCATTTTCATACTTTCCAACCCTAACAAGTTAGGTGGTAGGCTACTGCTTTTAAAATTTTCAAACTTTTAAATGGAGACAGCTGGTATCTTGGGCTAAAAGTGCCACTAAGTGATACATTACAAACATGAACAGTGGTCCAATGCAGGAAGTCTGGCTCTTCCCATTGGAATTGGAATGTTCGCTCAGGAACAGGCTGTGTTCCGAGTCGGTCACGATTTTCAGCCTAAGCTACCTGACTGTCCATTAAGACTTTTTATTATTATTAATTCATCTGTACCTCCTGTAACAATTTTTGTATAATATTGATATATTTTTATATTATATGAGGGCCCCAAATGATCAGCTGTGCTGGATGGGTTACCCTCGTTAAAGATGGTTTTAAATAAATTTAAAAAAAAAGACTATAGAGGAACATGACCTCTTGTTCTACACACCTTTAAGTTTCTGCATTATACCATCAAAATGATTATCAGTGATGAGATAAGCACCTGTGTCTGTGATTCCATAACATGTGACTGGTTGTTCACTGTTGTGCATTAGATGCACTAACTTAGAGGCATCTAGGTGTAAAGAACCAAATATTTAGTGTTAGTTGAATGTCAACTGGCAGGTACATGTACTATCTGCAAGTTATCTGTAATTGTTGTGCATATCTTAGCCCTCTAGTGATGAAAATGTAACCAGTCTCCTGAGTCTAGGGCACTTCTTCTGTGTACAAAGCTCCATATAGTTTGCTACAACTACATACTTTATATTCAGTGAAAACTCTTCTCTGGTAACGTTAAAATAGCCAGTGATACTCGCACCGTGCATGAGCCGTTGAGGGCACATGTTAGACCACTGTGTGCGAAAGGGCAGCGACAGTGCATCGCGTTTGGTGTATTTTGCAGTTGATGTGCGTACGCGCAGAATATCTCCAGCGAGTACACACGCGTGTAGTACCATAACATACATGCATAAAGTGTACGCACAACGCTCACGCCAAAGTGGCTATTATCAAGACACTGGGTGCTAATTCACCGCTAGAGGGTTACAATGGAAGTACCTATAGAAAGCAACGCCAAATTTTCAACACCTTATTTTCCCTTTTTCTGAATTTGACCTAGGAACCGCAATTGTGTATTTTTATGTAACCTTCGTTGTGGCCATGCATTCTACACTGTACACTGAGCGAATAATAAATGCCCTAGTTGAAGCATAAAGGATGCCCTCAATAGGCCATGCACAGAGCAGAAAGAAATCAGCGGTGAATGACAGTGACAGTAACAAGCAATGTCAGTAAACACTAACATGTTAAACTTGCTCAACAAAAAGCAATTCTGTGATACAAATTCAGTAATTGGCAAAATTCCCCTGAAATTCACTGTTTATTCAGAGCCCCAACAAACACACTGAATCATCACTTACTCATTGTCGGGGCTGACTGATACGTCTCGCAATCCACACAGAAGTTGCCGGTCTTGGTTGCCCCAAGGACCTCAATACGTCTTGTCAGCATCTCGACCATCTGTTGAACTGTCTTATTCTCAGTGACAGACCAAAGACATACACTGTGAGTGTGATATGAAAGTAGGCTTTTCAGTTCGTACGTGCTTGACTGAAGCCCTCCACACGCACAGCGCATCGCCCGCAACAAAAAACATCAAAATTTTACATGTAATAGCTCATTGGAAAGCTTATAGTTTCAGCTATCCAACAATGTACATAAAATAGCAATCGGAAGTACGTGCGAAAGCCTAGGTTTTTATGAATGAACCACTCTCGTCCCGCCCAGCCTTTCGCGAAGTGTTCCGAGATCGGCGCGTCGGCCCGTAAAATTTGCCGCGCTCTGCTGAGGGCATCCACTTCGGAACTGTCTCCGCGCCCGAGTACATTGTAATTGACATGAAAACGGGTTTCCCTATTGAGTCAAAGGGCTCCTTTACATACCCATGCTTGCTCGATCTCCATAACTACTCTACAACCGAAGTTACGAAGAGATAAAAAGTAAACACCGTTTTTTCGAGGTGAAATCTTCAAGTTGAAAGGTAAGAGCGGTGTCTGAATTAATTTTACACCTCTTTTCTAATTCTATCATATGTGAAAGTTTTGAGCCGTAATTTTGTTTAGTTTTGAGCGGAGTGTATTTTGTACACCCTTTCAAAAGCGCTTATGAGGGAAACGAGCACGAACGCTGTGCGTGTGTATCACGGTGTGTGTAGGCTGATTCAACGGTTTTGTTGCCATTAGGGATGTACACAGTGTATGGACAGTCGCGCTTCATCGAATGCTGTATACTTGATTAAATAAAACAGGATTCCTCAAAAACTACTCGTCCGATTTTCTTGATTTAAAAACCATTGTATTTCTTTCATCAAGACCTTTAATTTGATATAAATATTGAGCATATTGGTTTAGGAATAATTTTTCAACTGAAAACCCTAATGAAAGAAACAATTGTAGGCCTACTTGTAGATTTAATTTTTTTCATCTGTTCATGAACCTTACAAAGTGATTCTATATATGTAATCTTTCCCAATGTTTGCCCCAAACAAAACTTACCATGTTACCCCCATGTTCAGTGGATGTTGACGCCACGAATGACGGAGTGAGACCGAGTGTTGTTATTTTGTTATGTCGAGACAGCTGACGTTCACTTCTTTTGTACACGTACACTGGTATGGTCACTGCATTTTTTATCTTGCGCTGCATGCACTGAATGCATGCTTTGTGATCTGCCGCCGCCAGCGACAACACGTACAACAATTAAAACAAAAAATTACCAAATGAATTAACAGCGCCCTCTAGCGTTCAAATAGTATTACTCCTGAGAAACGTGTTGTTGACGGAGCGCTGTACGTACGTGCAAATTGTACATTTTGTAACAAAAGTAGAACTATCACTAAACGAAAATGGCGGTAAGTTTGTGTTCATAAAATTAGTATGTATTTCTCATCTTTTCCAGGTTTAAAGTAAACATTATTGCACGTATAACATCCCCCTAATTCGTTAGTGAAACAACTGTAAATAAATGTGTTTTACGACACCCGAGAACAATCGAGCCCACATCATGTCTGATCATTCATAGCATTGTTGGCAATGAAAACATGAGTTCTCGAGTCTTACGTTAAAATGGTGCAGTTCACTTACCGGAATTCTATTTAACGTTACGACTGCAGGAAAAGTTGACAATGGATTAAGCTGAAACAAATTCAGTATAATTTTTATAATATTTATTAAGTAAATCTAGAACCAGAGGCAGAGTTCCAAAATTCTGTCCGGAAATAGGGCACAGCATTGCCTAGATCCATGACCATGTGGGGTTAAGACAACTCGACCCTTGTGACAACTTGAGCCATGAGACAACTCGACTCATGAGACAACTCGACACTTGTGACAACTCGACCCGTTGTGACAACTTGACCCACAAAAAATTCTCCCCACGAGACAACTCAACCAACCCGCAAGACAACTCTACCCTTTGAATTGGACAAGGCAGAAGCACAAAGAAGTATCATCAACGTTGAAATGACTTGAATCATTTTAAATAAGGGTTCTCCTTAATCATCATAAAGTGGTTTAAAAAAAATTGTTCACTTTTAGTCATTTGCTTGTACTTTTACATCCATTCCAAACTTGTAATTCCGTTACTATTTATGGTAACAAAATTACGGTATCCATGGTTACGGATTTGCACTGCAATTATCCTCAAGTTTTTTATTGTTAAGATTGTGACTTTTGACCTCTTCTGTGACAAACTTATTTAATGTTAAAATTCTAAATATTTTTCAATAAAAAAAAAACTCAAAAAACAGTGTTCCCCAAAAATATGACAATGTTTAGTTGAAATGCAAAAGTATGCTATTGTTTAAGTATGCTACTGCAAGTATTGTTCTAGACAATACTTGCAGTATACACTCATTAATTTGGTTGGAAATGCTTTTAAAAGTTTGCATAATTCAACTGGATTATGTATGTTCAGGATATGTACTTGTGAGAACATTATTGCATATCATACAAAAACACAAAATGGATATATGCCTAAAACCCTAAATGTAGAAATTCAAATAGAATACCGTTATTTATTACTGTTTTTGCCTTTAGACCTGTATAAACACAATATGTAATTCCGTTACCATGATTGAAGAGCATTTTTTTCAAGAAAGGAATTTAGATTTCAAATTTTATTTTTGCATTGTAGTTAACCCTACTGAAGTCTATATACTACAAATAATATTATTTTTGGAAATTACTAAACTTCACAGAAATTTATTAAGACGTGAAAACTGCTTGTCCTTGGTCGTAATTCTGTTAACAGTGTCACCCACATTTCAAAAGAAGGGATAGAGATGGGAAGTCATTGAAAGTAGAAGCATTTCTGCATAGAGTTCCCATCACTCAATGGGTATGTACACATGTACAGCCTCATCCTAAGGACTTTCGAGCAGTATCGAGATTCCTTGCTCCCAAGTGCTGCGTTCACACCATGGAACCTTGTCAATTTCGATAGCTGAAAATCTTGCATATATGCAAATTAGGTGACAGTCGGATACAGTTACAAAGTTTGTGCTGCAGTGGAGAGACTGGGACTATTTCATTTTGGTAATATCACTCTGCCAAACTTTAATGTATAAACAAATTCATATATTCATAAATATAAATATATTCATAAATCATACTAAAATTTTACATATTGTTTCCTCAAAATTATATTCAAACTGTTCATTGCCTATTTTTTAAGTAACCAATCAGCATTTTGGAGAGCACTTTTCCCAACAGCGTCAGAGTGAAAACAAGGTAGAATCTGGAGAGGAGGTTGACAACATGCACTACATGTATAATTTGTATAGTGTATATTTTGTACATTTAGGCTGCTGATAATATTAATAAGTAGGCAGGTCACACAAATTTTAATATTGTGCGTAAATCATTTCAAATGGATCTTAACTTGAAGGGCTTGATGAAAGAAACACAAATCTGAAGAAGAAAAAAATTGAAATCGGACCTACCGTTCTTGAGTTATGGCAAATTAATTAATGAGGTCAAATTTAAATAGCGGTTTTAGCCATTTTGGTCAAAAAAGAGGAAATTTGAATATTTTACATTTTTACTTTTATATTTCAACATCAATTAGCAGATTTGGTCAGTCAAGTTTTAAATTTTACCAATATTTGGGCAGGGAAATTAATCCCCCAAAAAAAATAATGCCACATTTCTTTTTAGTTTTGGACATAGGGCTCGTTAAATATGGTCCATTATGCTATGGTCCTATCACAGGACAAGATGGATTTCGTGAAAAATTACTAAGTCCAACTAATTATTATGCATAAATGCTCTAACTTGATAACGGATCATCTGACAAGCCTGAAATTTGGCACAAGTATTGTTTGTACTAAAAGCTAAGTTTGGAACTCCTTGCCAGTGATCTGTTGAAAATAAAAAATTAAAGAAAAATTTTTAAAATTAAATCTTCATAAACTTTATTCGTGTTTCCCATGATAAAAGTCAAAATTTTTGTAATAAGTCAAGGAAATTGAAAAAGAAAATATCGTTTTTCCATAAGTGAAAAATTCCTTTTAAATTTTAAACAGTACATGTTGGAAATAAAGCTAATTTTATGATGAAAATTCTGCCTTTTTTACAGTTTAATTTTAATAACAAGTATAAAAAAAAATCAAAATTACGGGAGTAATACTACAGGATAGAACAGCCGATAAATCAATGACGGTGACGTATGCATTGCGTTTGTAGTTACAAGATATCACGTGACTCCTTACATTGCCGTTTCGTTTATTGTGCATGACCCCCATGCAGTATGAAAAACAACGTACATTTATTTCTGAATTGTTTTCCTCGTTTAATCTTATTTTCTGTGTTGAACTAGGATATATTTTACAAGATTGCAAGTAACTGCACACTTAAAAACAAGAAACTAACATGGAAGCTGATATTCTGAGAGCAGAAGCTCGAGTTCATCGCTGCTCCATCCCGACACGCGCTCGACCGCGTTACAAAAATCCAACTCGTCGTCGTGGTCAATGGTTTCCGAAACTGAAAAAAAAATCACGCATTCCCATGTTTGGCCTTTGATTTCGTAGCGTTCTTCATTGATTTTCTTTACAAACTAAAAAGTAAAATTAAGTTCAACTCCTCTACTTTAACATAATTATTCCGAAATTTTATATTTCGAGGTATTTTTGGGGAAAAACATTAATTCCTTATCAAATCGTCGTTTGCCATTCCGGGCTGCCATTTTGAAAATTCTCGGACCATACCCATGAAAGCTTGGGCTTTTCCGAGTCTATTTGTAGATTCTGGATCGCTTACGTTGACAGGAACGCATCGGAATCTACAATTTTGCGAGCGCTATCGGGGGACCAAAATCGCCCGGTGCTGAAGTCCCTCAACGATAAACGGCGCTTCCGCGATTCACGGTCGATCGGAGGTGTTTTTCAAATGGTGTTTAGTACAAGATTTTCGAACTCAATCAACCCCAAAAACACACGATGGAATGATAAAACAACACACATCACTATACTGGTATTTATTTCTTCATTTTATTGATATTTCACATTGTCAAAAGTTGGCAATTTTTTTCATACCGAGTGTATTTACGAGGAACGTGCACACGGCAAGCTGTGCTGTGAGTGTGTTTGACCTGCCTACTTGTAGGGAGGTATTTAGAAAAAAAATAATGTTGGGTTTTTTATTTTTATTTTCTTTGCCCAAAAAAGTTACTTTTTTGCATTATGGAATTACGGTTAATTTCATTCATTTTATTTTTTAACTTTTCTGGAGAACAGGAAAAATATTTTTTGTCTTTTTAAATTTATATAAGTACATGTAGGCTTTGGTACATTGGCTATTTAGACACATGAACAATTTGTCTCCACCGTGCCTCCACTGATCACAATGTCTAAGAGAATTAAATTTGAATTTTTAACACATTTTTAACACATTTTGTGACTTATTTCCCCAAAATCCATACTTCCCCCAGAAAACATGAATTGGATTCCCTATGAAATTCTGGTCTCGATTCTAGAAGCAATATTAAATATTCGCCTATTGCTAATGTAAAATTTTGACAGTTTTTTCTCTCCCACGGAGAATTTCCCATTTGCATCCATGCAATGGCACAATGACACAAGTACATTGTAAGTCTTGTGATTATTAAATCACAGACCACTAGTCATTGTCCGGATACTTTCATTTTCTATTTTGAATGGAGTTAAGCTTCAGTGAATAAATATGATGCTCTAGTAAGCATTTAAGCTTATAATAGTCCACAGTGGGTTTGTCTTCCCTTCAAATCATCAGTCATCAGTCTCGTCTAAAGTACATGTACTGTATGGAAATATATATGGATTGCTGGAAATCATTCACAGGTTGTAGGTTAATTGATTTAAGAAATCTGCTAAAAACGGTTCATCACTTCTAATTATCCATTCTGTTCTCTTTCCAAGAAACAGGTACACTGTACATGTAGAAACATTTTTTTTTATCACTGACATTTTGAACAGAAAGAGAATTCATTCCTAGTTGTTCTCCCTTTTCATTGCAGGCTAGTATGGGCCTACCCCTGAACCCTAAGC
Organism: Zoroaster sp. YZ-2022; assembly: GCA_029582265.1. NCBI lineage: Eukaryota > Metazoa > Echinodermata > Asteroidea > Forcipulatida > Zoroasteridae > Zoroaster > Zoroaster sp. YZ-2022. The sequence goes on from CM055820.1 coordinate 45,114,420, forward strand.
CCTTCCTTAATGGGCTGACAGGCAAGCCAGTTATGGTCAAACTCAAGTGGGGAATGGAGTACAAAGGATATTTAGTGTCTGTCGATGGCTACATGAACCTGCAGGTGAGATCCTAATGATTAAACCCTACATGTATGTAACCTACCCCTAAATTGGTTTTAATTGATTAATTACGGTATCTACCCAGGCAGTGATACTACATGTATGCATGAGGCCAGGTGTACACATTTCATCCGAGTCCAAAGATGAGATGGTTATGTTACTGTTTGGTTTTGGAATTTGATGGATTTAATATCGATTAGGGTTAATTGAATGTATGATGCATGCATAGTGCCTACTTTTATGTGTTGAAAAGCAATTTTGAGGTGTAATATTCAGATAATAAATAAACCTGCTAACGCTGTATTAAGCAATTTTGAGGTGTAATATTCAGATAATAAATAAACCTGCTAACGCTGTATTAAGCAATTTTGAGGTGTAATATTCAGATAATAAATAAACCTGCTAACGCTGTATTTCAAAATATCAAAGATATGTTGCCGGTGATTTTGGTTTATCTACTGAAATGTAAAATAGCAGTGTTCCAATGAAAAAGAACATTTCTGAAAATTGCCGGTTAAGTAGCCAAAAAAATATATATACATTTTTGAATTTTGACAATGTATTCACATTACAAGGTTATTACAGGGGGTATATCGTCACGATCAGAGCAGGCTTGCGGCTTGACATTGAATCCTGAACTGATAGTTTTTGATGAACCCAATGATTGAAAATAATACCTCACGGGCATGCGCTGGCCTACATAACAGGGCGCGCCAGATCCCATGACCATGACTGCTGCATAAGTACATAAGTATTGTACCGTGTACAATATCATAACTACAGGTTCATGGGTTCATTATGCAGCCACTGGCTTATTACTTAGGCATGAAATAAGTATAAAATCTGAAAACCTGGACACAACAAATGAGCAAATCACGTTTCTTGAGGATAGCTTGATCACAAAGTAATATCCTTAAAAGATTTTCTAAATCAACGTGTACTGTGCAATTTGTATCAAGATTCAAGAAGATGGCATTGAATAACAACAAACGTGCAGTTACCCAAACTACATTTTAATTGGAATTGCTGGTATTTGTTGAACTGCATGCAGTTTTGTAGAGGCAAGGTATTTCTCCTTGATTGGAAATCTTAACTTCCATGTGATCCTTTCTAGGGCAATAAAGCAATTATCAAAGGCATGAATGCAATAGTTCAAGACCTGGTATTGTGTGTGGATTATAATTTTCATTAAATTGCAGTTTCATTAAATTGCAGTTTAAAAAACACAATTGAGTCCAAGGTCAATTACATGTACTTGGAATACTTTATGGTGGAGATTCCTGTATTTGAATACTTTATGGTGGAGGTTCCTGTATTTGAGTAATTTTTTTTCTATTCTATTTTCATCTATTCAATTTTTGGACAGATGATTCTTCCTGTCCTTTTAATTTGATATATGGTATTTTATTTTTTAATTTTAAAAACTTATTTCCCTTAAAAATTTCTATTTTGGAATTTGGGAAATTAAAGCGCACTTTGGAATTTGTGATCAAGGTTGCCTTGAATAGAGATATTTTTCTGAAGAATAATATATATGTACTGTAACTTTTATTCATTGCATTTATCAGACTTCTGGTAAGGGTTGCCTTTGCAAGACAGCACCTTTTTGAAAGTTTGTTTCATACCTAGTAAAATTGCAATATATTTACTTTTTTTTTACACTCAGCTTGCAAACACAGAGGAATACATTGATAGTGTATTTCAGGGAAATCTTGGTGAAGTTCTGATCAGGTAAGAACTGATTTTGATATCATAATCAAGCATTTATTTGAAATTGGAGATCACCTACATGTATGTACATGTAGCTGCAAAGTTCATTGTGCATTTTTGTAACAAGTGCTGCATTGCCATGCATTGAACCAAATGGCATGGCTGTACACTACATGTATATGTCTGAGGTTCTGAGCTTCATCTAACAATTTGGCTTGTGTGGGCAACTTGTACAGCTGAGAGCCAGTGGCTGTACATTTATCTTGTAGTTGTACAAGATAACATGCATGTTATACGTATGCATATACAGTATGTAGTTAATTGTTTTTCCACAGGCCTGGTCCATTTTTTGTGTGAATGACGAGACTTGCTATTTAACTGGCAGGTTGTGAAATTTAAAAAAAAATTGATATGCAATACCAGCCAAACCATTCACTTGTGATAGTAATGAGGATCTGAGATTTGTTGTTGTCTCATCATTGTATTCTATTGTTAAACTATTCCCTTTTCATTTACCCCTTACTTTGTATTTTGAAGGTATACCTTTTTGTACATATGGTCGTTGAGCATTTTTATATCAATTTTAATTACTTATTATTTAATGATGTATATGTATATAACGTACATTATATGCATGTAATGTTTTTGCTGCTGTTGTATTTGTCACATGCATTTTGGCCCTTGGGCCACGATTTAATAAAATATACAAACAAAATGAACAAATGTATATTTATTAGAACAATGATGCACTTAGATCCACCAGACCACTTCATCACCAATAAATGCCTTCAGTGTTTTACAATGTACAGTGTACTATGATGTTTTGTTTGATACATGTATTGACATGTGATGCATGCTATGATTATGTTTTTGGCCATGTACATATTATAATCAAGACCTCATGTGATTTCCCTCCATAGATGTAATAATGTGATGTATGTAAGAGGTGTGGAAGAAGAAGAGGAAGACGGGGAGATGAGAGAATGATAGTTTCCATGGCAACAGGAGGAGATCCGGTACTTGTTTAATCTTAAAAGCGACACGAGCTACTGTCGTGTTGTGTGGACTGAAGAGACATTGCTTTTTTTTATTTTTTAAATACAACCGACTTTGAAATCCTCATTGAGGGAAATGCAAGCTTCTTGTATATTTATATTGAATCCCTTTTTAAGACCTCTTTTTGTAAACCGAGTTATGAATGGTTGTTTCTGTAGACAGTGTAGTTAGAGGGAATCCAATTTGAGACAATAAATTCCCCACTGTACTGCTAAACAATTATGGACATAATTTACTGTAAATACCCACAGTGTCGATTCCTGGTAAAAGTTGTTGGACGGTAACATTTTGTAAAACATGAAAACGCAAAAAATCTATTGCGATGGAATTATCACAGTTTATTTTTTTTTTATATATATTTCTTGAAAATGGTTAAAATGAACGTTTGTTACCAAATATCAATTTGTACCTTCCCTTTACCTCGAAAACACACACTGACATGTGTACATTGAATATTCCAGTTCAGACGAACACTCCCCTCAGTCAGGGATTCAACAAGTGCAGTTAAGTTCCTACTTACCAGCTACATTGTTTCTGCATTGCTGTTTATTATACTCTGTAGTTTAATCCTAAAACGGAAATTTTTTGTTTATGTGGATGCAGAAAGCAATTGGTATATACATGTATACTTAACTAATGGTTAAGTTCGTGTAAGATTGTGTTGAATCTATAACTTTAGATGATTGGATACAATTAGCAATTACATGTAGAACATATCAGGCCTGTGGTTTCTAAGGATTGGTTTTTTTTTAAGTTTCCCTTTGCCTCAAAATGTTTTTTGTGGGGATGTGGAGAGTCTGTAAATCCTGCAAACTTAAATGTTTAGGAGTCTCTAGGTTCAGGGGCTTTGTCCTTTGTCCAGGGGGGATACCCAGGCCTACTACGTATTTTTTCAGGAATTTTTACTTTGGTCAAATCAAACCCCTGACATATACTAAACTGATGGTTATGTCAACATTACCTTCAAGTAGGATTGTTTTGAATAAACCACTTTAGGTAATTGGAATTTGTGTTTTTTGACTATTGATTTAGGTAAAACTTGTAGCTTTGCATGGTGAGGAGATAAGTAAAACTAATTGCGGTGACACCATGTGAAATGCTCAATTGAGTAGTAATTAGTTCTGAAAAGAACTGGAGGTACAACTCGACGTTTCGATCAGTATGCTCTGATCGTCCTCAGGAGAAATTCTCCTGAGGACGATCAGAGCATAAGTACTACTCAATTGATTTCAGAACTAATTACTACTCAAAAAATGAGTATTTCACATGGTGTCACCGCAATTAGTCTGACTATTGATTTCTTGTGCATTATTCTTTAGTGGATGACTTCAATTCTGTATAGGTCACAACTATCTCTAGAGATCTCGCCCCAGTTCTTAGAATCAGGCTACTTTATTCGTAAAGGTCAGCTAATGCTAGAGCCAAACGCAAGAAGTTGCTAGTTTTGTTCCAATCTTGGTTCAGAGTGGTTATTGTTCTTTTTCCTGTTAGATGACTCCCGTTCTCTTTTTAAACATAATTCATTTAGTGTTATGTCCAAGTGAGAATTTATTGTTCGAAATAATACTTGTCATATTTTTTTTCAGTAAAAAAACTGAAAATGGCTAAATCATCACCGCAATTAGTCTGTCTTATCCTCTTCACCATGCAAAGCTATAAGTTTTACCGACATAGTGTGTTAGAAATTTATTGGTCATACAAGACCACACTTCTAATTTGACCATTTGCATTAATATATCAGTTTCATCTGGAGAGATTGTAACTACACATAGTAAAAGGATCATCGTAGGGGCGTGGTTCCCCCACAATATTCATGATGGTGGACGTTAATGGAAATCCGCCCCCAATTATTTTCGCCCCAAATCAAAACCTACTCGTCCTTAATCTTCTTGTACCGTCGTATACCTCTGATAGTGTAACTCACAAAACGGACATTGAAACAAACATTCACGTTTAATTGTTTGCGTATTAAAATTCAAATAGAAGAAAGAAGTGTATGATTTATCGGTCGGGGGGGGGGGGGGTAGTTTATGTGTCGTTATCCATATCCACATCCACTTCACCATTCGTAACAAGACATCGCGACCACTGCAAAGGTTCCATCAAACCGTGCGCGCAGTCCACGTTTTGCTCTTTGCTCACATCAAATTTAACCAATTTAACACCTTCAAAATCGTTGGACGAAGGGGTGGCTGGTCTTGAGAAATTTCTGGAGGGGTTAGTCTTGAGGGGGAAGGCGTGAGAAGTGTTGAGACAAAATAAATCCTGAGAAATCGCCAAACGAGGGGGGCGTGGGCGTAAGAATTTTACCCCCAAAATTAAATCACCTCTGGCACAAAAAATAAAAGCCTGCTTCGACAGCCTGATTTGGTGGATTTAATTGCCGACAGAGGCGCGATTTTGCAGACTTAACCTCGATTTGCCGACTAAAAATCGATATTGGGGGAGGGAGGAGTTGTCACACCCCCATACCCCCTTTGGTTACTCTCAAAGGCCATTCCTGTGAATTAATAATGTTCCAACTGCGGTGTTTCTGTTCTCTGCTATAGAATAACAATTATAGTTTTCTCGGCACCTTTCTTAAAAAGGAGTAGGTCACAGTCCATAATTGTACACGCACATCTATTGTAAAGTTTGTTTTGTTTTGACTGGGTAAACCAGACCGGCATAAAACACACACACAAGCCGTATTATTAAATTATTTGACGGAGTTCACAAACAAACGATATCCAAGATTAATACATTGACCGAGTTTTTTTAGTTTTTATATTTTTTATAAAGAGATCAGAATCAGACCTTGAAATGCTTTTAAGCGAAGCCCTTCTTTTATTTTTATACCAAATTGTTGTTGTTGTTTTTTTTTTTGTTTTTTTTTGGTCTTTTGGTCTGATTCAATCACTATTTTGAGCAGTATGTATGTCATGGTCGGAAAAGTATAGGTATATATATATTAACAAACTGAATCAAATACCGTACATATTGGTTGGTATAGGGCAGTTGCGTAGCTACATGGAAGGGAAGCCTGCATAAGGCCGGAGGGCAGCGGCGTAGCCAGGACTTTTTCAGTTGTGGGGGGGGGGGACACCAGGGTTATGGGTTTTTCAGTGGTGGGGGTCATGCTTTTTTTAAGGGGACGCTGCAGGGGGCCACCATAGTCTAATAAATTAGTTGGAAGAGACTCGAGGTGTGATTCTTCAGGCGCGGATCCAGGGGGGGGGGGACCGCGGGTGCACGTGCCCCCCCCCCCAGGTAAATTGAGTAAAAAAGGGGGGGAAAAATTACTTAGTCTACATTTCGTTTGCAATCGGTAGTCTGTGATCGGGTGCAAAGCAAGCTAGTCTGGTTTCTTGACCCGATTCCTCCACGTCTATAAATTGTTCCGTTTCGTCTGAAGAAGGGTCGGGGTACCGTGTGGAAATTACAATCGCCGATGTCAATTTACTGTCGGATTCTACGCCAGTACGCATAGGCCTGCGAAGTACGATGAGTCTTGCAGCTGATCTGCCGATGGTTTTAACACAGGGCAAGGAACAGTATGAAATCAAGCCCTTTTCTTGAAAATTTCAACTGGACTGAATTAAAACCAAGAAAAATTCCGGATAAATTAAAACTGAAGTCAAAAACTGCAAATATGCCAAAAATCGGGGAGGGAGAAACTTATATTGTTGTAGTCATGACATCGCTAAAATAATGGCTAAAAATAATGGCTAAAATAATGATATATATATATATATTCTCCATATAATCTTGAAAACTTTTGCAAAAAAAGTCAGGTGAAACTGGCCAGGAATCGCCTCAGATTGCACCACAGAGCATCCAGAATCCAAAATTTTCCGGGGCCCTTAAGCGGGCCCCGGACCCAACGCCATAAGGGCTTCGCGCTCGCATTTAATAATAATAATAATAATAATGATAATAAAGATTTGTAGCGCGCACATATCCACCCTGCTGGGCGCTTAAGGCGCGAAAACAAAGGAAAAAAACATGATTACAAACAATATACAATGTTAGCATAGGGGAAAAAATGTTCGTGTTGGGTGTTCCCGGCCCCCCGTCTAAAAAATTCCTGGATCCGCGCCTGTTCTTCCTCTGTATTCTGGATTCTTCCTCTGTATTCTGGATTCTTCCTCTGTATTCTGGATGCTCCGTAACAACTGCAACTCTTTGAAAATAATCTTTAATCGTCGCCATTGTAACTTCTTACGCATTAAAATATCTGAACACAACACCACGCTGTCTATACTACAACAAAACAGTGCTAAAATAACTGTTGGCCACAAAGTGGTCAGTGACAGTGACCCACTTTTCATTCCGCTGCACATTGTATTGATCAACACGCGAGCGCGCGCGCTTCCTGACAATTTTGAATCCCCACCGCATAAGTTAGACAATAATTGCTTGGTATACGATTACAAAGGTTTTGTTTTTACTGGCACTATACTATTGTTAATGAAGGCCTACAACTAGCAGACTTATTCAGGATATAACCTCTTTTTTTTCCCTCTTTTTTCCCTTTTCGGGATTTTTTAGTGGGGGGGGGGGCACCTGGGAATTTGTGGGAGGAACGTTCCCCCAGCCCACGCTCCCCCCCCCCCCCGTGGCTACGCCACTGCTGGAGGGCTATGACTAAAGTGCATTTATGGAAGGCTGAGTCCAGGGATGGATCCAGAGTCTTGAAAAATGTGTTGACACACTGACAAAAAAGGGGGCGCACATGTCCCCCTTTGCCACCTTCTGAAACCGCCAATGGCTGAGTCCCTCCCCTATGAAATGAGAAGATTTAAAGTGTACGACAAGGGATATACATTTAGATACGTCCCGTAAAGGTAACATGGTATTGGATGAGATAAGGGTAACATGGTATTGGATGAGATAAGGGTAACATGGTATTGGATGAGATAAGGGTAACATGGTATTGGAATCGATAAGGGTAACATGGTATTGGCTGAGATGCTATGTTGTGTATGCCAAATAATGATTGCCCGTGCCTGTAATACATAACGACTCGGTTGTGATATGTCGGGCCGAATTTATTATCAAATGATTCGTCAGTTTCAGTTTAAATATAACGTGTTGACAAGTGTGATTATTTTAGTAAATCGCGACAGCATCGGGGATTTGGAATATGCATAATATTATAATACCACTCTTATGGAATGTTTTTTCTCTGTAATTGTGAACTTTTTGATATCACGTAAAGAGAAAGTACAACGGTTGTATTTGGTAACGAACCTTAATTTCAAGTTTTCAAGAAACAATGATATCATACCAAAATGAACATTTCATCACAAAAGGTACACTCTTAAAACTAAAGTGTTGAATCAACATTTTAAAGAGTTCGGTCAGTGACTACTCTTTATAAAGTTGGATTTAACTTTTTAAAGTGTTGAATTAACATTGATAAAGTTAGACTTAACTTGTCTCCGTGTTAATTCAACACTTTCTTTTAGCTGAATTTAACTTTATAAAGAGTAGTCACTGACCGAAGTGTTAAAAAGTTGATTCAACACTTTGGTTTTAAGAGTGTGCTCTCGTTTATGATAAAACAACGATCAACTGTTACATTTCTGTTTAGCCATCCGGCAAGTTTTGGTTAATTTGACAAAACTTTTACTGTTTTCTGTAAGAGGAAACCACTTCAGATGTATGATAATTCCCAGGCAGGAGGATTGATGCGTGTACTAACTTATACACCAATTAAAGCTTCAGATAATAATTGAAACAATTATTTAACCAATATTTATTGTTTATTATGATTTATGACTGCACATAAATCCATTTATTTCAACGGAAGTGCTAAAGTGCGTGCATTAGGGAATCGTGTGATTAATATTGCAATATTCTTCAGGTTGTCAGGTTCGTAACTCCGCACTAAACAATGATGAAGTGTCATGTTCAATATCAGAATTACCGGCTGTTTGTGATCTCCGTGGCAACTTACAGCGTTAAAGGCCGCATGGGAAGACGGACCTTATGGACAAGTGCTGAGGGAGGGGGACGTTTAGATGGTTCATTTTTAAGGCAATATGTATACAGCATTGGTAATGTCAAAACTGCTTCTATGAGTATGCACTTTTTCGTTCTTTTAATCAACATAGGCAATGCTTACATTAAGAACAAACATTTTAAATTGTCAGCTTATAACATTTTAAATTGTCTGCATAAAAGTAGGACACCGAATCCATTCCCCATTGAAAGCCTGCCATGATCGTGACGACGTTGTCCCTTTAAACCACCAAATCAAGCTATCGAAGTATAGGTTTGTATTTTTAATGCCCGAGGTTTTAATTTCAGGGGTAACAATTGTTTTTGTAGACTACCGGTATTGGCTATTATCGTAAGGTGTATGTTTTATCTGTTTCACTTTCCTTAGTGACTTTTCAGCCTAAAAAGATAGACCTATTTGAAATTAGGCTTGGGCGGTGCCACAATTTCTGGAACCGGTTCGGTTCCCAAAAAAAACTCGGTTCCGAGTCGGAACCGGTTCCAAGAGATTCAAAGAAAAACATACGATTACAGAAAATAATAAAACATACGGTCTATTCAAACTTCGTTGCACCCTGATACGAAGGAGTTTAAAATTTCAACCGCAAATGCAGTGATGATAATGTTGTTTAATTTAAAATAATGTTTCAGAAACTTTAAGGAAACTTTATGGAAACGTTACGCTAAGTTAGAGATTTTTTTCCATTATCCTACCATTAGCAAACGACATTACAAGCCATGCTGTACATGCCATGGCTTTGCACATGCTTCAGGGGTTGGAGCAATTAAGCGTATGTACCACCCCCTGTACACAAGGTATCGTACTACCGTCCATGCCTATTGAAAGTACATTAAGAACACTAGCAACATGACTAACTTCGTGACAAGATTATCCATATTACGGGGCCACATTGATCATTCCACTTCTCAAGACACGTGCTGTCAACATTTTTAACAACATCGTGACCAAAGTATCCATGTTAAGGGGCCAATTTATAAACAACTCAGTGACACACAATGCATACTACCTATGATACTACTATGGTGTTCTATAATGGACACCTACGCGGCGCCTTTCTTTTGGGGCGGCGAATTTTTTTTCGGCGGCGAATTTTTTTTTTACGCGGCCACTTTTTGTTTTTGGGCGGCAAGTTTTTTTTTACGCGGCGACTTTTTTTTTTACGCGGCGACTTTTTGTTTTTGGGCGGCGAATTTTTTTTTACGCGACGACTTTTTCTTTTTGGGCGGCGACTTTTTTTTACACGGCGACTTTTTGTTTTTGGGCGGTGTAAAAACAAAAAGTCACCGCGTAAAAAAAAAAGGAGCCGCCCAAAAACAAAAAGGAGCCGCGTAAAAAAAAAGGAGCCGCGTAGAAAAAAAGGCGCCGCGTAAAAAAAAAGTGGCCGCCCAAAAACAAAAAGTGGCCGCGTAAAAAAAAAAGGCGCTGCCGAAAAAAAATTTGCCGCCCCAAAAAGAAAAGCGCCGCGTAGGTGTCCATTATAGAACACCATATACTACTAATGCACAGACAAGTTTGCTGCAGTCTCGAGTTACATTTTACATTGGAGCCGAGTTGGTCCTCAGAGTCGGGTATTTTGCTGGAGCCGGCTCTGGGACTCGGCTCCCAGCCGGCTCTGGGACTCGGGTATTTTATTAGAGCCGCAGCTCTGGGAACCGGGTATTTGAAGGACTCGGTTCCGAAACCGACTCTTGCGGGTACCCGGTTCTGAGTGGAACCCCGGTTCCGATTCTCAATTTAGAATCGGGTAGAACCGGGTACCCGCCGGAACCGCCCAAGCCTATTTGAAATGTTGGCAAAAGGAAAGTGGTAAAATAATAATTTACCCGAATGTATAGGCCTACCATCTGAAAGACAGTTGAATGAAATTCACTCTCATCTGTTGAAAATAGGCACAGTTTACCAAAATAATTGAAGTTTTAGTCCATGACAGTGACTTTAAATTTACTTAAAACTAATAAGCAAATAATTTGTTGCATTGACAAACTAGAAACGCATACCTGTTTATTAACTGAACAGAAAATTGTGTTGGGTTAAATAAATCAATCAATCAAACAAAAAATAAATAAATACATGATAAAGGGCCTAAATAGGACATAAGATTGTGTCTCTTTTTAGGCATCTGAACGCTTGTTGCAAAAAATTGATTCAGTTAACAATAGGCCTACTTATAATCAGAAAAATTGCAGTATTCTTACATTTTGCGTAAATTTACTGTGAGGGGGAGTCAAACAAGTGTTTCCCCCGCTGAAAATCATGCGTGTGGGTTGCGAGAAACATTGATTTTATTTTAAAAGGCCACAGGGTTCATGAAATAAACGTGAATACATAACATGTTAGTAATATAAGTAATTATTAAATGCAAACCATACATAACTTTGAAGGGTCTGTATTGTGACTAGTTGCTAGGCAGTGATGTGGTGAGGCCATGAGGAATAATTGGTTCAAGTATTTATCAGTGACTCGGGAAAGGAACTCGCATATATAACACCCTGTGCTCTGTGCTCTTCTTCAAAACGGACTTGAAGCTGTGGACAGAACATCTAACGCAAATTGGAGGGACTACACTGGCACTAGAGGCATGGAGGATATACTTGTTTTACGTATCTACAAGACAATTGTAGGAATTCTTGGTATCTTAGGAAATGTCCTTGTGTGCACTGTCATCTTCAAAGTACCGGCTATGCAGACTCGTACAAATGCCTTCATCTTTCATCAAGCGGTGGTCGACTTTTTTGGCTCCATCATGATTCTCTTGAAGAGCGAGGTCCCTCTACCCAAGCTGCTCTCTGACAACGCCTTGGGGTGGTTCCTCTGCAATGTGTGGTTCTCTAACTTTGTACTATTTTATTTCTTCGTCATATCAACGTTCAACCTGTTGGTGTTGACCATGGAGCGGTATTTCGCCATCGTTTACCCCTTCAAGTACCAGGCGGCATTCTCGACGTATCCGCGGCTTAAAGTTGGTGTAGCAATTGCGACGTGTTGGGTTATCGCTACCGCCACGAAGTCGTACCTCATGCTCATTTTCAAATTGCAGGATGGCGAATGCTTTTCGGTTGCTGGATCCCAGGCCATAGGGATTCTTACGGCTTTCTTAGAGTATGTTTTACCGGTGGCCGTGATGCTGTTCGCCTACATTCGCATCAGTATGGAGATGAAGCGGGGAGCAGCCCGTGTGGGCCCGGCACCAGCTGAACATCTTCCTGGTGGATCACACGCGCCGAGTATGGCCGAGTCCCTCCTTCGGGCCAGACGTAACACGTTCAAGATGCTTCTGATCGTTTTCATCACGTTCGTCATCTGCTGGACACCCAACGAGCTGATCTTCTTCATGTTTAACATTGGTTGGCTTAAGCTTGAATTCAACGAATGGTATTACCTTCTCTCGGTTGCAATGGTGGCCACTAATTCTTGCGTAAATCCAGTGATCTACTCGTTCAAGTATCGCCAATTTCGCAAAGGTCTAAAGGAGATGTTTTGCGGGCGAAAGTACAGTACTGAAACTTATACTGATACTGTCACAATTTCAAAGACTTGAGTTCTGTATCAGGAACAACGACTGATCTATCAATTAAATATTTTAACAAAATTAAATAATCACAGTGGCACAACTCGCCTCATTTAGGAATGAAAGTCTTATCCGAACTTACTTAACTAATGATAGCTTTATTTAAACACACTTCTTTATTTTAAATGGTAAAAACACAGTCACGTGGAGTTCAGTAATATAGTGTCTGAAAATTGTATCAAGCATAAACCAGTTCTGCGTTAAGTCGGCTAAGCCGGGATGCGTCTGGGCAATCTGCGAAATTAATGCCAGGTTGGATTGGGCTCTATAGTCTTCTGCTCGTTCTAGCGCCTCCTTGCGGTTATCGGGCCTTTCTGTTAAACATTTCGCTGATGTAATTAATATACCGTGAAAACGTTTCTATTTCATGGCTGAATGTGCGTTATAATTTAATCATTTAATGATGTTTACTGGCATTATTAGGGTATAATCCCTTGGGCGCATAGACTTGTACCCTTATTGCCAATAATATTTTGCCATAGAGCAGCGATGTATGAGTCTTCGACAAAGCAAACTAGCTTGTGTTTGTGCGCATGGATTTTCTTTTTTTGCCGTGCCGGACAAACATCATGATAAACATCAAGAGTTCGGTCAGTGACAACTCTTTATAATGTTGGATTTAACATTTACTATAGTGTTGAATTAACATTGATAAAGTTAGACTTAACTTGACTTCGTGTTAATTCAACACTTTCTTTGAGTTGAATTTTACTTTATAAAGTGTTGTCACTCACCGAACTCTTTAAAGGTTGATTCAACACTTTATTTATAAGAGTGTACGTGTAAAAACAAACGTGTAAAAGTGCTTATTTCACTGTGTCGTTAACGCGAAAATAGTGAACGTGCATTTAGATTATTTGCAATCGCTGTCTTCGGAAGACTGTAAATCTTTGTTTTACTAACTTTAGTTAAACCATATAGCACCTGAAACGAATTATTTTACGGGATGCTTCGTCAATACACAAGCACGTTTCATAATAATAATAATAATAATAATGTATAGATTTATATAGCGCACGTATCCACCAACTAAGTGGCGCTCAAGGCGCATTATATTATTATCCCTGCTCATAAGGCTCATAAGGCTCATAAATCATTCCTGAAACCATCTCAGCTCCCTGGGGAGTATACAGCTCAATTGCTGCCATTTCTAGCGCATATAGAGCAAACCATCTCTGCCTTCACAGGTACCCATTTAACCCCTGGGTAGAGAGAAGCAATTATGGTTAAGTGTCTTGCTCAAGGACACAGGTGTCACGGCCGGGGCTCGAACCCACACTCTGCTGCTGGCAACACCAGAACTTGAGTTCAGTGCGCTAGACCGCACGACAATCCACTTTACGTGCATTATACAACACACGGACCTACGGCTTTACGTCCCATCCGAAGGACGAAGCAATTATGGTTAAGTACCTTGCTCAAGGACACAAGTGTCACGACCGGGGCTCGAACCCACACCCTGCTGCTGGCAACACCAGAACTTGAGTTCGGTGCGCTAGACCGCTCGGCCACGACACTCATGGAAAACTGTGATTATTTATGTATTTCAAGTCGAGAGTCATATTGCAGCAATGACTTGAGTCGAGTCGAGTTGAGTCACAGAAAATGTCTATACTGATGTCTGACTCGAATCATCACAACTCATGTCGTAAAGTTTTAGGATGAAAAAGTTAACATTTATGTGTAACTTTGTGTATATTAGATTTTCAGAAAATGCATAAGTAGATCACCGCTGTTGTTTTATGAAGTATCACCTTGCATGTGCATTTATTTACAGCTTTTGAGTTAACTAGTCTTTGTAACGTATGTGACTTATTTTAATGTTACGGCACACACTAAGAAATAATGGTTCAAATACACTCTTAAAACTAAAGTTTTGAGTTAACCATATAAGAGTTCGGTGAGTGACAACACTTTATAAAGTTAAATTCAACTAAAAGAAAGTATTGAATTCATACGAAGTCAAGTTAAGTCTAACTTTATTAATGTTAATTTAGCACTTGTAAAAGTTAACTCCAACATTATAAAGAGTTGTCACTGACCGAACTCTTTAAAATGTTGATTCAACACTTTAGTTTTAAGAGTGTATGCACCCAAATCGTTGATACAATAGCAGCACCCCTGTGGGTGCAGACTTGGCACCCCGTGATTGTGTGCCTCCCCTACGGGTGCATATTTGCACCCTCAGAGGAGCAAATATACCCTCAAGGGAGCAAGTCTGCACCCACAAGGGTGCTGCTATTGTATCAACGATATGCATCCCTGTGGGTGCAGATTTGAACCATTATTTCTTAGTGAGCATATTGAATTCAATATCTACACCACTTGTAATGACTCGATTAATAATAATGCAAGCACATGCTGAACAATAATCCAGATCAAAATTGTTGTTGCAAAAATAAGTTAGACAATGCATGTAAAAACTAATTGTTAATAGTCAAACTTTCGTGTTTTTATTAAGGGAATAACAGTTTGTCGCGCGGTCTTTACCGCAGGTTAACGACCGGTTTTGGGAGTCGTCACAGGCAATAAGTCATTATCCCTATGACCGCACACAAAACCGGTCATTAACCTGCGGTAAAGACCAAGCGTCAAACTGTTATTCCCATTCATAATGCCCGTATCGATTTCGTTTTTAAAATGTAAAAAGAAGAAAAAAATGTAATTTTTGTTGAATACAGCCAAATAGAAATGGACAAATTCACGTTTTTGTGACACACGAAACACTTTCAAAGTACATGAGTCAGGCGCGTGATGCCAATCTTCGTCACTCTGATTGGTTGAAATCCGCGTCGCGCGTCGCACAAAACAGCAGGCGAACAGCTGGCACATACGCGCTGCTCTGATTTTGATAAGCTAGTCTATACCATCCGTTAACACACCCCACGTTTTGTCCAATCAAATTGTCTAAACTGTCTTGGGCATTTATGAATATTATTTATAATCATACCCCCCCCCCCCCCACGAGAATGGGTGGAAATCCCAGGGGGAGGAATAAGTCCCTTGATACACGTACACGCACTGTTTGTTCAGGGACTGTGGTTCATCCCCCCCTTGTTTGTCCCAGTAAAAACAATCACTACTCCTCGGTATCATAACATCTCCCCATAATTGGTCAACATTGAAAAGAAAACTTCAGTGGTGGCACCATCTCCAAACATTGGGGGCTGGGGCAAGGGAGCATTCTTATTTCTCAATTACCAATTCAAATGACCACCCCTGAACGTCATCCTGTCTTTTTATTTTATTTATTTTTTCCTGAAGGATTGATGGATTAGCCAAGATTTCCATGTGTGCGGTTTTTATTTTACGGACCATATCTCAACAACCCGACGGCTGATTACTAAGTTCCAAACGGTTACGGAACGTTCAGCTCCAAACTAAACCCATCAGTCATAAAAGAATATGATTGGACAAATTTTGCCCTCGTAATTTTGTGGTCGAAAATTTAACCAATTAAAATTCAATTTGATTTAATGTTGCCCTACACCGACGTGTGTATAGCACTGTATGCTCAGTGCTTTCCGAGTGTCTGTGAAAAAACTACACAGGCGACTCGGGCGGGATTCGAACCCACGACCTCCTGCTTACTAGTGCAGACGTCTTAACCTCTCGACCACCAAGCTTGCCCGATGACAATTGGCCGGCTAGAATCCTATATAGCAGCGGGTTCCGCGATATATATAGATTGGTGAAATTCTTGCGTTGGGAGATAAACTAGCCGGCCAATCGTCATCGGGCAAGCTCGGTGGTCGAGAGGTTAAGACGTCTGCACTAGTAAGCAGGAGGTCGTGGGTTTGAATCCCGCCCGAGTCGCCTGTGTAGTTTTTTCACAGACACTCGGAAAGCACTGAGTATACAGTGCTATACACACGTCGGTGTAGGGCAAAATTAAATCAATTGTTTATCTCCCGACGCAAGAATTTCACCAATCTATATAAAATTCAATTTATAAAACTTGAGCGATTCCTGTATACACAAAGCGTATGTCGTACATTACATTTCCAGTATAGACTCAGGCACAATGATGGTAGGATAAGTGTCTATATTTTTGGGGGTAAAATGTTTGACCACTGTTTAGAACAACCAGCTAAGTATATGTAATTCCTTACAGATTATTGTGGTATTAAAATTCATACTATAAGATGGTATCACCAGTTATGTGTGTATATGTGTGTATGATGGTTGTCAGGTTTTCCATGGTGGACACCACACAAAAAGACAAGACAAAAATGACCTTACAGAAGAAGCAAACCACTACGGACTACCACTATTTGCAATACAAAAATAACTATAATGATTTAATAATTTAATTAATTACACACAATTCGTGACAATGGTTCGCAGTGCACTACGTTGGGTGCATTTTGTATGGGAAATTTGTAAATTACTAGACAAATTAATTTTGTTCTCGGCAAATCCGTGAAAACAATTTGTTTACATTATCACGAAAGGCTGTAAATTTCGTTTGGAAATAGCTTGGATGTTGGTAATTTGTGAAAAATCGCTGCAGTTTATATAGCCCTAATTAAATCACATTTCCCCGGCTCTATGCTCCAATTTAGTCTCGACCTTCCAAAATCAGAGAAAACTCCGTCATGTATTTAGGCCTATAGTCTTTGTCCAAGAAGTTCAGCGTGTACGCGCATGCGTGCTGCAAATTAATGAAATCCAGCGTGCGTAGTACCATGGAGGAAGAAACAACAGCCTGAATTTTATTTCTATTAAAAAAAGTATATCTTTCTAGTCTATTTGGCACCGAGCTTGGAGGTACTTTTGTGTGCAATAACCTTGTCCATTTTCTGTAATCCATTCACGGTTATCTCGTTCATGTAAGTGTATGGCTGCCGGGGAAAAATAATCTGAAAATAAAAGACGTTTCAACGCATCATTTCAAATCTGATTTCCAGCAGGAAAACGGATACTTTTTGTCTATTGCCTCAATGACTACTAGAGTGGGAGATTGGATCAATTGTATTTTTTAACCTTCAAAAGCAATCCATGCTTAAAGCTCTGTATACAGAATATGTAAACGGCATAAGGAACAATTAAGTCTATCATCAGGGATAGCCATCTTTGCTCATATCGCGGCCAAAAATATTCGATCCATAGAACATGCAAGTTGACATCACTTTATAGAACAATAAAAAAAAATATAATTAAAAATCTTAAAGCTATAGAAAGTCACATAATGATCCATTTTCTTCAAACGTGACTCAAGACTTTGAGAGTCTTAGAATCGTGTTGAATGGCAGTGTCAGCTTCAGATGTTTTATGTATCAAGTAAATGTAATTAAATTAGAACTGGATATAAAGAAGAACATCTAATGACAACCCGGACCCTAACATGATCGGGAATGGCTGTCAAATTATACGGGAGATAATTGACAGAAAGGAATACGCTATATACAGTGGTTTTATAATTAGATTGCGAATACTGTAGTCTTTGACCGAAATTCTAACTTCCATCATATCGAAAGGGTTCCTTGAAAAGAACAACAGAGAAAACATTTAGAACATGTAGGCATACACTGCAAATAAACTGGGGTGCAAACAAACAAAATAATAAATAACTAGAGCTCAAGCGTTTGTTGGAACAAACACACGGTGTCTCATGACACCGTGTCTCATGAACCACAAAACATATTTATACAATCTTTGCTTCATCTTACAGATCTTGAATTAAAATATTAAAATTGGATTTTAGTGTATTTCAATATCCGATGACGTCACAACTTTACCTGAAACTATATGTCATAACTTTATTGACAACTACACTTTATGGTCTAAGTATGTGTCAAGTTTGAAGGCTCTGTGAACTTTGGAACTATGTTTTTTTTGTTCGATACGTCTCATCGAGAAGAAGGGGGGACTGAGAAAAAACTAGAGCTCAAGTGTTTGTTAGAACAAACACGGTGTTCGTGTCAACTTCCGGTTCAATCAAAATTATCATCGATGATGTCAATCATATTTTTCAAAGGTGTATCATCTTTTATGATAACAATATCAATTTCATATTCAAAAGAATGTGTTGAATTTGAACTTCCTGTTTAGACTGGAAGTAAAGGTCAGATCAGGCGGGTCATATATATGACACAATAAAACTTCCTCATGATCATAAAAAATAACGTTAGTACCTGATTTTGGTTCAATAACTAAGATGACAGGTCACTTTTTTGAAAAGGTCACATATCAGTAGTAATTTCGTTCACGGAAAGCTAGACTTGATTTCAAGTCTGAGATCGCGGTTATTTTTTGTCTACCAGCACATCAGCCACGCAAAACGCCGCTTACCCCAACTGGCTATCACAGCCCTAACTATGTCGGAGGTTAATACACAAGAGGGCGCTATTTAATGCGATACTGTATTGGCTTCAGGCAGACAAAAAACCACGATCACAGACTTGGAACCAAGTCTAACGGAAAGCACGCTCAAATACCATATCATGTTGGCTGCAGACCCTATAAAAGTGCTTCAGAATATATTTTTTTCACTTAAACTTCCGGTTTCGACTGGAAAGAGCGGTCGGATTGGGTCATGTCTGTGTACGAAATGTCACATAATTCACGATCTGTAAGATGATGCAAACATTGTTTAAATATTTTTTGTGGTTCATGAGATTATGATTTTTTGAAATATTAAAATAGGATTTTAGTGTATTTCGATATCTGATGACGTCACCATGACGTCACAACTTTACCTGAAACTATATGTCATTTATTTGACAACTAGGCCTACATGTAATGGTCTAAGTATGTGTCAAGTTTGAAGGCTCTGTGAACTTTGGAACTATGTTTTTTTGTTCGATAAGTCTCATCGAGAAGAAGGAGAGAAAAAAAACCGAACAATTTCAAGAGGTGTTCGCGCTGTCGCACGAACACTAAATGAACCGCTAAACTGATGATATCAGTATCCGAATAGATGGGTAACTCAGCTATGAGTGAGGAACATTCTCCAGAAAAAAAATACGCAAGGTTTCACATTACTGAACATAGATTCTAATAAAAACAAACTGATGAGCCTTCTTATGCTCTGTCATTTTAGAAAATTGAATAAAGACATTTCTGTAAACAACAATATACTGTGAAAGGTTCAGCTTATTTGAAGACTACTCTTTCCTTAATTTGAACTGTAAATTATTTCACTTTTCTTACAAATTACATCACTTCACACAACAATATTTTCGAGAGAAGATTTATATCATCATCTGCTTCACATCAAGTACGTTTACCGTTAAAATTCAACTATTATTTGGATTACTAACGCCAGTCCCGAATATAAAATAATGGATTTTTCAATGGGGTGTTGCATGGTGGAGCAGTTGAAAGCAACAACGTGACGATTTTGCTGTTTTGTTTAAAAAACAGATACACTTTTCCTGTATCTAGCATTTCTAATCAGTGACGACTAATGCGATTGAGATTTTATATACTTCAATTCAAAGTTTGCTTCATGTTTAATACAGCTCTATCTGAATGCATTCATATTAATTGTTTAAGGTGGCGACGGCAAGGCAAAACTCTGAGAGTGAAATGGAATAAGGGGCAAGGTAGCATTCCGGGGGGGGTGGGGAGGGGGAGAGAGAGTAAACAAGCTTGATTCCAAATAATGAATTCCAATGCCAATACCCCTTAACGTCACCCTGTCGTAATAGTCACCCCACTTTCTGCAGCAAAATGTTTAGGACAGTGAAAAAAAATTACGATTTTTGACATTTTTTGAAATTTTATTAGTATAATAATAATATTAAGAAAACTATACAGCGCAAAATGCAGTATAATTCATCTCTCAAAGCGCTTGATACATGTTCAAAATACAAATAATTTTCAATTTAAAACAAAATGCATCAGTCATACAAAACAAAGTATACTTTAAACGACATCCTACAAAAACCGGGGTGTTGAAATTACACCAGCAGTGTAAATCTACTCTTCAATGGTGTTCATATTGGACAAGGAACACCCTTTGTTGCAGTATATCGGACTTACTAAACAGTGGAAGATTTTTAACTTGCCCCCCGTAATGCCGTCACTGTCACTCAGGCTACCTCTTGCTGTCAAGCATCACAGCCATTTTGATACAAAGGGATAAGTCACACTGTCAATGACCTACTTAAAAAGTAACCTAATTTTCAGCAACCAAAAAGGGGTCTCAATTAATAGGCCTGCATATTTGCGACACATAATGGCATTAAGTCGGTTCATGTCTTTTGATCTGTACGTGGGAAAAACACTTTTCAACGTAGCGATGTATGCATGTCCAAGGACATTTGAAGATATTAAAAAGTTGCCATCCAGAAATCAGATGTTAAATATAGCATGTTTCTCCCGGTGGGACGGGGGGGGGGGGGTAACATCGTCACTATGAAACGATGTCCAATTGCAGCAAAAATTGCTGGATCGATTGTAATTCGGCCGTGCTATGTTTTAAACGACTTTTCCACATAGGAGTATGAACTTTTGACCGATTTGTGGGGCCTCTCTTAGCCACCATACTTTGTGTATGGGGAGACTTAGTCTGGTTCTAATAACGGCGTATACATGTACCACTATGCTCTGTCATTTTAAATAAAATTATGATTTATGATAACGGAAGAATAACTTATTTTTAACGTTGCTCATGCCCCAGTCACATTTCCGCCGGGCGCCGGGCAGAGAGGGGGTATCGGGCGGTCACCCGATGTCCCGGCCATCGGAGACAAATCCCGGATGTCTCAAATTGCACTTGGTCACGGTCACATTAGATACGGGCGCCGCACGGCAACAAATTAGATTTCCGCCGAGTAAGTCGAACGGACAACGGACGGGGACCGTAGGGTGGCCCTACGGACATCGTCCAGGCACCGTACGGAGGCCTTGAGGCACCCGGCCGATGTTTTCCGCCAGGTGAACGGGGGGAGGCCGGACGTATCCCGCACGATGCCCGGGCGGGCGTCTGTTGCCGGTTTCAACTGGTTTCAGGCGCCCGCACGATACCCGCGCGGGCGCCGGACGGGCGCCGTCCTGAGAGCCGGGGGGCCGCTCGGGCGCCGGCCTGGCGCCGGTGACTAATCGGTAGGCGCCCGCACGGTTTCTTGATACCGCTCGGGCGCCGTACGATTACCCTTCGGCGCCCATAAGGCCATCGGGAGGACCCCCCGGACACCGTACGGTCCAGGTGGCCCCCGAGCCTTTCCTAATCTCTTAATTAATCCTTTGATGACCGTACGATGCCGCCGGGTGTCGTGGGGTGGCCGTTAGGCTATCGGACGGCTCCCTTACGGGTCCCCTGCGGTTCATTTGCGATGAGTTAGGTCGAAAAAAAGTCTGCCGGCCATCGGAAAATTATAACTCCGCGTTAAAAGTTGGCGGCGGCCCGTGCGGCGTGTTTTAATCGGCCGATAGCTCCGATTGATCCGCCGGTGACCGTAAGATTTCCCCGATTCCCGTGCGATTTTAGGCAAAAAGCTCGCCGGGCGGGCGCCTTTCCTACAATCGGCGTAAATGTGACTGGGGCATAAAGCATAACGGTACATAATGGTACACCATTGGTTATATTGACAAAGTTGCGTCCAAGAGTATGCTCAGTTTAAAGGGGGACTGACATCCTTTATTGTGTGTGTACTTAAGGCGTTTTGTAATAAAATATTGTTTTTGAGACCCACCTGTGTCTATTTAATCATTGATTTATGAGTACAAGTATTTTAAAACAATGTTTGAAGTGTTTGGTGGAAGCTTCATTTGCATAAGATATGTGACGTAAGGTCGGGAAGATCCGATGTGTACATGATGTACATATACATACAAACGTTTCACACACGTAGCGTCGATTTAATTTCTTCCGTGATTTTTGTTTCCGGAACTAATAAAATGCCGGGAAGATGTGTTTCTGCAGGATGCAGCAACACCACCAAAGACAGTGTTAGCCTTCATCTGTTCCCAAGTGACCCAAAAATCGCCGTATTTGGACGAGCAAAGTTCGACTGACAAGAGTAAAGTGGTCAGGTCCATCGGCTCACATAGTTTTGTGCAGCGATCATTTTGAGCCGAGTTTTGAGCCGAATTTCTCTTCCCGACATGACGTCACGAACAGCTCCTCCGTGCAGGGCGTAAAAGTGGGGGGCATTTTTACAATGGAAAATAACACTCTCAAAAACAATAAAAACACAAAACAAAAATTGTATTGATCTTTTACTGATATAAAAGAATAAAACGATCACATATTTAACTGTTTGATTTAAATCCATGTCAGTCCCCCTTTAATAGACAATGTGACCAATGACATCACATGTTTACAAAAGAGCCCCAAAGGTCAAACTGCCCCGGGCACAAAATGTACACTTGTCTGTGACAAGAAACCATAACATCTGATATTTTAAGATGTCAGTAGAAAAATTATTAACAAGGCACTTTTAATAAAGCACTAACATTACATCTCCAATCGTATTTATCTGAAAATTAAAATGATTAAAATTGATGTTATGTGGAGAAGTACAAATAAACACTTTTGCCCGGCGGGAAATTACCCTGGTAGTTTTGAAAAGCAGCAATTTGTTTTTCTGACGGGGGAGGTGCACGTTTACAGTTGCGCTATTTGATAAACAGATACACTTTTCCTATATCTGATATTTACAATTTGACGATGCGAAATCTTTAAATTCACACTCTAAAAATTCGTCGAAGCTTTTTCACAAAATCCACGATTGAGATGACGGATCGTACAAGTCACAGCTTGCTTTATGTTTAATACAGGTCTATCTGAATGCATTCACATTAATTTTTTAAAGTGGCGACGGCAAGGCAAAACTCGGAGGGTGAAATGGGATAAGGGGCAAGTTAGCATTTCGGGGGGGGGGGGGCAAAGTTGATTTTAAATTATGAATTCCAATGACTGCTCCTTAACATCACTCCACCCTTGTTACCTCCCTAAAAATGTTATGGAAATTAAAACAATGACACCGACAATGGTTAAACAAAATAACAAAAACATGGACATTGTAAACTTGTCTGGACAATTTGGGAGATTGTTTGAAATTACTGAAGTTTATTATAACTTTAAACGATATGGTACCCTGCAAAAACTGGGGTGTTGAAATTACACCAGCAGTGTAAATCTACTCTTCATTGGTGCTCATATTGGGCAATGAACACCCTTTGTTGCAGTATATCGGACTTACTAAACAGTGGAGGATTTTTCCCACTTGCCCCGCCCCCCCCCTCCCCCCCCCCCTCCGTAATGCCGTCACTGTCACTCAGGCTACCTCTTGCTGTCAAGCATCACAGCCATTTTGATACAAAGGGATAAGTCACACTGTCAATGACCTACTTAAAAAGTAACCTAATTTTCAGCAACCAAAAAGGGGTCTCAATTCATAGGCCTGCATATTTGCGACACATAATGGAATTAAGTCGGTTCATGTCTTTTGATCTGTACGTGGGAAAAACACTTTTCAACGTAGCGATGTATGCATGTCCAAGGACATTTTGAAGATA
Source organism: Zoroaster sp. YZ-2022 (assembly GCA_029582265.1). Taxonomy (NCBI): domain Eukaryota; kingdom Metazoa; phylum Echinodermata; class Asteroidea; order Forcipulatida; family Zoroasteridae; genus Zoroaster; species Zoroaster sp. YZ-2022. The sequence goes on from CM055820.1 coordinate 45,138,335, forward strand.
TTAAAAAGTTGCCATCCAGAAATCAGATGTTAATCATAGCATGTTTCTCCCGGTGGGACGGGGGGGGGGGGTAACATCATCACTATGAAACGATGTCCAATTGCAGCAAAAATTGCTGGATCGATTGTAATTCGGCCGTGCTATGTTTTAAACGACTTTTCCACATAGGGGTATGAACGTTTGCCCGATTTGTGGGGCCTCTCTTAGCCACCATACTTTGTGTATGGGGAGACTTAGTCTGGTTCTCACAACGGCGTATACATGTATCACTATGCTCTGTCATTTTAAATAAAATTATGATTTATGATAACGGAAGAATAACTTATCTTTAACGTTGCTAAAGCATAACGGTACATAATGGTACACCATTGGTTATATTGACAAAGTTGCGTCCAAGAGTATGCTCAGTTTAATAGACGATGTGACCAATGACATCACATGTTTACAAAAGAGCCCCAAAGGTCAAACTGCCCTGGGCACAAAATGTACACTTGTCTGTGACAAGAAACCGTAACATCTGATATTTTGAGATGTCAGTAGAAAAATTATTAATAAGGCACTTTTAATAATGCACTAACATTACATCTCCATCGTATTTATCTGAAAATTAAAATGATTAAATTGATGTTATGTGGAGAAGTACAAATACACACTTTTGCCCGGCGGGAAATCACCCTGGTAGTTTTGAAAAGCAGCAATTTGTTTTTCTGACGGGGGAAGTGCACGTTGACAGTTGCGCTATTTGATAAACAGATAGATACACTTTTCCTGTATCTGACATTTACAATTTGACGATGCGAAATCTTTAAATTCACACTCTAACAATTCGTCGAAGCTTTTTCACAAAATCCGCGATTGAGATGACGGATCGTACTAGTCACAGCTTGCTTCATGTTTAATACAGGTCTATCTGAATGCATTCATATTAATTGTTTAAGGTGGCGACGGCAAGGCAAAACTCGGAGGGTGAAATGGGATAAGGGGCAAGTTAGCATTTCGGGGGTGGGGGGCAAAGTTGATTTTAAATTATGAATTCCAATGACTGCTCCTTAACATCACTCCACCCTTGTTACCTCCCTAAAAATGTTATGGAAATTAAAACAATGACACCTACAATGGTTAAACAAAATAACAAAAACATGGACATTGTGAACTTGTCCGGACAATTTGGGAGATTGTTTGAAATTACTGAAGTTTGTTATAACTTTAAACGATATGGTACCCTGCAAAAACTGGGGTGTTGAAATTACACCATCAGTGTAAATCTACTCTTCACTGGTGCTCATATTGGGCAATGAACACCCTTTGTTGCAGTATATCGGACTTACTAAACAGTGGAGGATGTTCCCAATTGCCCCCCGCCCCCTCTCCCTCCCATAATGCCGTCACTTTCACTCTGGCTACCTCTTGCTGTCAAACATCACGGCCATTTTGATACATAGGGCGAGAGCAGGGCCGGATTTAGGACTGGGCAAGCTGGGCAGTTGCCCAGGGGCCTCCACAACCAGGGGCCTCCACATATTTCATGAAAAAAAAAAATTGTAAGGAAAAATGTAGGCTGACCTGAACTGTAGGCTGGTCTGTAAATATAGGTACTGTACTATATTCTTGTTATGATTGATCATAATTGACCTGCTTGCTTGCTTATTCAGATTCTTTCTACTTGAAAAAATTACTTTATGGATTACTGTAACTATGTCTTGTGACTCTTGTCACCTTTTAGTTTTTAGTATCCTAAGGTAGGGTGGGCCTCCACTACTGAAGGCTGCCCAGGGGCCTCCACATGTCTAAATCGAGAGACTGGATAAGTCATAATGTCAATGGGCCTACTTACAAAGCAACATTTAATGAAATAATTTCTGGCAAAATAACAGTAGAAAATGCTGTCGTTATTTAAAATTAATATGGTACAGTAAAAAAAAAAAATGTTTAAAGAGAGGTATACACACCCTGTTCTTGAATATGTCTATCGGTTCTTTTCTCGTATCATTATTATTCAAGAGCTGTGTACATTCTATATATCTGATGTTCCCACGTTTATGTATTACTATTATCACTAAATTTAATCGGCAATTTGTTTTTATCATACACTGTTATTTGCAAAATGAATGACGCTGCGTCTGAAATTCATTTGTTCACTCATTTAATCTTTAATAATGCTTCATTCGGTTTATTGTTTTATAAAAAATGACACATCTAACAGTAGTTCACTTCTCACATTTTGCACATAAATTAGGCGAATAAACCGCCTTCTGTTTTGTGCATGTATGCCTACATTATAGGCCTAGGAATATGTCTAAGTCAGTACGTTGGATCTATTTCTAATTATGATTCTTGTCAACGGCATCCAATTCAATTCATCCAATTTAATTCAATTCAATTCAAACATTTGTATTTCTGAAAGTTTCTATAGTATAACAATCCCTACAAGAAAGTTAATAGAATCCATTTAAGCGGAAAATAATATAACATAGGTATAACATAACATTAAATGCATAGCAAGATGTGACAGAATAATGGACCAAACTGGAAGTAATGATGAGTCCAAGGACTTTTATAACACACCCTGGTGGTCACTGGCTTAGCTTAATATAACTTAGCAGATTATGCCAAAGTATCTTAGTAGCTTAAAACTGTGCAGAAGAATTGTAATTTTATATTTAATCAGTGTATATTTATTAGGGCAACGGGTATAACCTATTTAATTTAGAAATATCTTGAGCTAGGAATTATTATTATGTATTAATTTATTAATTTATTTATAGGAAAAACAGTGATAGTAAAAAACAGTGATAGGAACTACCTTAACCGTTTATGTGAATGTCCATATTACACAGTATTGTATTTGATATTGTATCATAAAATTATATTAAATAATAATAATAATAATAGACTGTGTGCTGCAGCTCCGGTAGTCGTATGACATCCCGCAGCCGCAATCAGTCCTTCACGTTGGTCCTCGGCCACCTGGCCTTGTCATGGGCACGTTGCCGTAGGCAATGGAGTTGTCTCGCTGTACGGAGGGGTCCGAGTCCAGCCTGTTTGAGGTCCGAACGTATTGTGCCCAGTAGATTTGAGCAGTGCCGTCCTTGTCGGGGTTTGTAGGCTTGTGAACCAGTAACGGCGAAGTCTAGAGCCCTCTGAGCGGGTGTGTCAGGGTCCATACGTAGGACATGGGCTAACATTGACCATCTTTGCTTTGCGACCTTTGAGGAGAGGGGTTCTTCGTTGCACAGTTTGTAAAGTGCCTGGTTGCTGATGAGACTTTTCGGCCAGCAGTGACCTGTGATGGTGCGGAGGTGTCTTCGGTGGCACGCATCCAGCTTATTAAGCATGGTTTGGAGGTACTGCCCAGCTGTTGCAATTGTATAGCATGATTGATACGCAGTATGCGTTATAGAGACGGAGTCTTGTCTTCAGCGGGATTTTGGCTCGCCGACTCCAGAGTTTCCGTAACGAATGGAATGTTACATTGCCTTGTATGCAGCGGGCTGTGATGTCTGAAGTGCTGCTCAGTAAGGAGCCTAGGGTCTTATTCTTGCGCTATCTCTCATTGCCGCGGAGAGTCTTGCCATACGAGTCTGTCTCCGTGGCTTCTGCAAGGTATACATGACTAAACTCTGTCTTCGTCTCGTTCATGAACAGGTTGTTGGCTTTCAGTTTCTCTGCTGCTACTGGCTGGAGCTGGTCCAGGGGTTTCTTTTCTTCGTCCAGGAAGTCAACATCGTCTGTGTATTCCATTTCTAATGGCATACCTAGGCTGGAAACTGGTGGGTTTGGCCTGTTGGAGCTTTCTCGGACGGATGAGAGTGCAGCAGCAAGGTAGCAGGTGAAAAGGACTGGTGAGAGGCTGTCACCTTGGGAGGATCCTACTGAGGTATAGAATGAGTCGGACAGCTCGTTTTTCACGCGGATCCTGAGCTTCGTCCTTTCCTTGCTAACAGTGATCTTACTAGTCTTAGTTCATCATCGTTGCAGCCTGCTTGCAGTAGGACATCTAGGATGCGTTTCCGCTTGATGGTATCGAAGGCTCGCGACATATCGATGCCCATCTTGTGGAAGTCCCATTTCTTTGTCATCACTACACTGTAAAAAATTTCTTTGTAAATTTACAGAAAAAGTGCTGGCAACAGAGTTGCCAGCAACTTTCTGTTATTTCATTTAACCCTTCGTTTTGTAAAATATAATTACAGACCTGTTGTTATTATAAAAAATTAAAAAAGTTGTAATCATTATTAACAGACCACATGGTTTTGGCAAAATACAGGAAAACCTTTAAATGCAAATAACTGAACTTCTGTTGTTTGTGTTCACAACCTGCAACAATTATTCAAATTTACAGAAATGTTAGTTATTTAATTTGGTACTTTGTTTTTTGCTTTTACACACTGTAAAAAAAATCTCGTTTTTTTACGGGATTTTCCTGGCAGTTTGGACGCCAGGAAAATCCCGTAAAATTACGGCCTGCGAAATGACGGTTACCGTAGTTTTTACTGAAACTTTCCGTTATTTTACGTAGAATATTTACATATTTTTACCGGTACCGTATATGATGCAGCTGTTAACGTCCATGGGAAAACGCTGCATCTACTATGGGATGGATCTTCAGATATTGAAGTTAATCAATGCAACTGTTTATTGTACACAATGTCTTTCACTTACCTATACGTACGCGTAGTCTGCTTCCTTTTTCAATCACTCCTCTCCAGTTACTAATAAATGGAACATGTATTCTTTATATATACCGGTACTGTCTTTTCGAAACTCTTTTTAGTCATGGTGGCATGCAATTATAATCTATATTTCAATATTTTAAATTTTGAATGTACTTTTTTACATCAACATAGAAGAGAACATCCAAATAATACTTTTTTAATCATAAAATTAACAGTAAATTATTTGAAAATGGGCTAAAATCATCAATTTACACATATTTAAACCTTGAAAATGATTCGAGCGCAAAGCTAGGTCAACTTAAGGTCAGTCATTTACATATTGGATATATCCTAGAGTGCAATGGGAGCGGCCATAATACGGGTTTCGGCCGTAAAACACTGAGAAATAGATGATTACGGTAATTCACCGTAGCATTTACAAACTTTTCGCCGTAAAATTACGGTAATTTTTTACAGTGCAGATTTCTGTAAATATAAAAGGATCCGAATCTGTAAAATTACTTTTTTGGGGTATATTTACACATTTGTTTGTTTTTAAACGTTTAATTTGTTTATTCGTTTTAATGAATTTCACTTAAATTGAAACAAGTTGAATCCGTAAAATTAAATTATTTATTTTGTATTAACACAAGTTGTTTTGATACGTCGTGATTGTAATTTATTTACTTTTATTACGTCTGCAATACTGCAAGAATCTGTCCTAGTTCAAATGGTCAAATATCAACAAATGCAATAACACTCTAAATTACAATTTGGTTTTCCATTTTGCAAACAAAAGTTATTTATTCGGGAATCTAACACAACAAATCAAACATGTCCATATTGAACAACACTCTCAACAAGGTACTAACTTATGTTATCAACATAGCCTAATAATGTAGGTGACATTCCCTCCCCTAATAAAACAAATATTAAAATAAACAAGTAAACCATGTAAAGTCTTTAACACACACTCGGTAATAAACATAACTAAAATAATATTTAATAAACTATTTTGCACAAACTCGACTGCCTGATAATAGTAATGAGTTGCCCCCTAGAAAAACATAAACAAAGCAATACCACATAGCAAGCATTCAGTGCACACACTCAGTGCTCAAACAAATAATGTTGGTGAACCCCCCCAAAAAAAATTAAAATAAAATAAATACATAAAAAGTAAAAGCAAATAACAAACAAGTGTAAACAAACAGAAATTTTACACAATTCGACTGTAATTTTACAAATTCTATGTTCAATAACAAAATTATGGGTGAAAATCAACAAAATATGTAAAAATACATAAATATTTACAGAAAGAGGTTTATTTACATCAACAACAAAAAACAAAAATGTAAAAACAAATAACAAACAAAAAATCTCTGTAAAAAAACAAACATTTTCCACAATTCGATTGTATTTTTACAAATTTTATGTTCAATAACAAAAGTATGGGTAAAAATCAACAAAATATGTAAAAATACAAACTTATTACATCAAAAACAAAAACGAAAAATGTAGAAGCAAATAACAAACACAAAATCTGTGTAAAAAACACAAACTTTCCGCAATTCGATTGTTATTTTACAAATTCTATGTTTAATAACAAAATTATGGGTGAAAATCAACAAATTATGTAAAAATACATAAATATTTACAGAAAGAGGTTTATTTACATCAAAAACAAAACAAAAAACATGTAAAATCAAATAACAAACAAAAAATCTGTGTAAAAAAACAGAAATTTTTTACAGTGTACTGAGGTCAGCATGCGTTTTGCCCATACAATGTCTGCGCAGCTTCTGCCTCTTTTAAAACCACTTTGGTAGGGTCCGGTGAAGCGGTCGATCTTGTCTCTGATGCGGCGCAGAGTAATGTTGGACAGGATCTTTCTTATGCTGTTTAGCAGGGCTATCGGCCGGAGGTTGGCTGGTGGGCCGGGGGGCTTCTTTGGCTTGGGCAGAGTGATAAGTGTGCCTTCTCGTAGAGTCTCTATGGGCATGTGGTGTTCAAACGATGAGTTGATGGTTTTGGCCAATGGGCGGGAGACAATATTTTTGAGTGCTTGAAGAGCTCGCTGTTGATACCATCTGGACCGACGGCACGGCCGTTTTGGAGTGCGGTGATGGCAGTCTTGACTTCCTCCTCGGTTATGGGAGTCTGGAGTGGCCGTGGGGTGCCCTCAAATGGTTGCAGCGGTTCATCCTGTTGGTCGGTAAACTGCTGCTGGAACCAGTCTTTGATGGCTTTTGATTTGCCTTTGTCCGTTCCCATGAGGTTACCTTCGGTGTCTTGGACAATGATGGGCGGGGTTGGTTTCGTTGAGCGGAACTGCTTTGCTGCACGGAACATTTTGCGACAGTCATCGGTTGAAGTGATTTGGTCTGCCAGGGCATCTGCCTCTTCCACTGCAACTTCCTTCAACCTTTTGGATATTAAAAGGGAACTAGATAGAGTATACATCGTTGGTCAGTTGGCGAAACTTCTTTTACGAGTGTGCTTACTCTTTTTGAATCAAGATATAGGCTACATTCAACAACAACAAGAACTATAGCTTTGATTTCAGGTGGGCTAGTGGTCTTTGACACGGGTTCTAACCCGTATATCTGTCCGGAGTTTTCCTCACACAGCTACAATGGAATATTCCATTCATCTCTCCACATGTATGTTTCCTCCGGCTACAGAGCTGAGGCGCTTTTGGGGAATCCTTTGTTCCATTACAACTCTGTTATCACTTCTGGCTCAAATTGTCCCATCTTTGAATGCATTGAATGCAATTTTTTACGTTTTGGTTTCATATGATCCGGCCCATAAAACAGAGCTTTATATGTGCAAAGCTTTTTAATTAATGTTATTTTCTCTTCCAATTACCCACTTTGCATGACTGTTTCCTCGACCTGAATATTAACTAATGAAGTAAATAAATGCTTAGATTATTCAGATTGAATGCCTGATAATAAATAAAACAATGAGTTAAAATTTTCGATCGTTTTTTGCAGTGTGGCGTTGATAGAACGGTGCGGTATTGACGTAACACGATAACGTAACAGCACACTGATGGGATGATTTGGTTTGCTTTATAAGAACATTCAGAATTTCTACAATACAGTCCCACAAAATTACACTATATCTATCGTCCTTATTAAATTTGTCCGACCATATTCAGACTTGATAAAGGAACCTTGACGAGACAAGTACAGGAGACATTTTGGATGTTCAACAACAAAGATGATGTAGTGCACGGATACAAAGGTATAGCTGAATAAATCGTGTCATATATAATAGCTTCTCTGTTATTACCATGGAGTTCATGACAGGTAACGGTGTTTGAACACTGTGTACTTTGGTCTGCACATAACATCAAGTGTAGTAAAACTGAATAATGTTTACGACGAGTTTAGATGGAGCGCCTTACTTAAAATGTCAAAATAAAGATTGTTTTTCACTGATATGTTTTCAAAAATCTGAGTTTATTCACAACGGAATAGCTTTTGCTTGTCCCAGTTTTGTGAGGGCGCCCTATTTGTAAACAAGTGACGTCATATTTTCAACCGAAAGTGACACGCATTTGTTGTTAATGATACAGGCGCATAGCCAGACATATTTGTCAAGGGATAGGCGGCGACCAATTTTTCGAAAAAAATAACCCCTGGAAAATATGTTACATAGAAGTCAATGAACAACTTCCTCTCCTCCCCGATGAAAAATCACATAATATTGATTATGAACTCTATATATCAAATTAAACACTGTGTCAGGGCAGAAATACTCGCTGGTCGCCTGCAGTGTGATCATGTATTTAGAATTCTACAGAACACAGTGATGGTCTTTGTCAAAATAATAATTAAATTGGATATGAACCCTAGCATAAGATATACAAATTACACCCATCACCTTTATGCGTTTACACGGTAAACCATTTGCACAACGCTATAATTATATATGTCTACATCTGCTAATTTGCGGTTGCCATGACTACAGTGAGGATGCTGTAGTAACATCATAAGCGCTGAAAATATAATTTTGTTTGATACCAAAAAAATTATCAAAAGTAAATTTCACGATTTCTCATGATTTCAGATACAAAATCTTTTAAAATGATAGATTTTTTAAATTTTCTGAAACGGTGACTGAAAGATGCTTATAAAAGTATGCTTTGAATCAAGATATACATTAAATAAACAACATGTGAAAATGCATTCATTCTAACTTGGAATAATTTAGAACTGGCAATGACTTTTCTTTAAAAAGTAGCCTAACGTGAGACTTAATGATTGTTAGGTACGTCTGATACCATCACACGCTTTACAGTAAGAACGTTTTAGGTTAACATTTAACCATTCGGTTATTTATGATCATCAATTCTAGGCCTGCACCTTATTTTTAAATAAACTCAAATTAATTTTACACATGGTTGATGACGAATGCCCCTTATCCGTCAACACTTATCATGATGTGACATAGTGACATCACTTGGTTACCTCTAGAGCGCCCTCTGTGTACATGTGGCAGGCAAAAGCTGAATATTATTTACATAAATTGCTTCTCTAAGTAATACGTTTAACCGCGCCAATATTGTTGGTGTTTATTTACGCAATTGTTGTCCACTAAAGGGGTGAGTTTGCAAGGGCGACTATGTTCACATCAGTCATTATGATGTATATGATGTCAGAGATACATTTCACTGCAGTTTTGCAGTTTTTGACTTGAGATAAATCTGTTGATCTTCGAAACCGTAGATTTCTGTAAGCTGAAACATATAAATACAGTCCTCTCCTTCCTTTTCATTTGGTTTACCTTGGTATTTATTGTCTTACTATGTATACTATCCTTCCAAAGTGAGCATGTTATAAATAATCTGTTTTGCTAATTTTGCCTTTTGCTTTGTAAATATAGTACAAACGTTTGTTGCTTTGATTTGTTATACATGTGTGTATCATTTTCTTCCTTGTGCAACTTTGTTTTGCTGATTAATTTTGCATGGATAATGTTAGTTGAATGCTTTGTGTGTTTTTTTTGGTATGCTTTGATATGAGATTGACTAAACGGAGAATTTTTAAAAAAGAGTGCCATTACTTTACCAAAAATTTAATTTCATCCGAAATTATGTGAGTTTTAATATTTTTCCACCAAATAGCGAACCAATCGCGAACCAATCTAGAATCTTGCGGGTCGCCTGCAGTGCGGTAATTGTTTTATAATTCACAACGATGGCCTTGTTAGAAAAATAGTTTTTTATTTCATTTATGAACCATATCATGAATTATAAAATTAAACACCGTGATTGGTATAAACGTATGTCTTCTTTGTTGTTGGTTGCGATCGAGGTAGAATGGTGACATGGGTATGAATGGGTATGAATGAATGATATAAATATCTTGCCGATATTTCTTCTCACGAGATTTCAACTTGAGGACAGACCATTAACACATATCCGAGTGGGAGAGATTGTATGTACTAAAGTATGGAGGGAGTACTTTCTTTGCGTATCTATCAAGCCATCGTAGGAATCGTAGGCATCTTAGGCAATAGTCTAGTATGCTTTGTCGTCTGTAAAGTACGAGCAATGCAGACTCGTACAAACGCCTTCATCTTTCATCAAGCGGTGATCGATCTCTTTGCCTCAACCACAGGGCCGGATCTACCATATGGGCACTTTGGGCACGTGCACAGGGGCCCCTGGGCATCAGGGGGCCCTCCATGGTGGTCGAAAAAAAAAATTGAAAAAAAAAAAATTCCAAAAATAATTTTTCCAAAAAATTGTTTTCCCAAAAATTTTTTTATCTAATTTATTTTATTTATCTAATAGATAAAAAAAAGTTGAGTACATGTACTTAGTTACTTTCCACCACTGAATAATAGTGAATGAAAATAAATAAATCCTTTGAAATAGTAGCCTTGTGTTGTTATTTTGCCTTTATTGATTAAATCAACTTTATTTCATGAAAGTCAAGTCAACTGATTGAAACTCATTTTCTAATGAATGCCAGCTTAGCATGTAGGCCTTTGTGCGTCTGTCTGACAGACTACAATGACTGTATAGTTGAGGACTTATTTGTCAGTTGGACAAATAAGGTATCTAAATATTGACAATCACCAAATTGTGAATATTTAGAGGAAAATGAAAAAAAAAGTCAAAATTTTGCGCACGCGCGCGAAGCGCGCGTGCACATATTTGCGCACGGCCGCTTCGCGGCCGCACGCGAACGACCCGTGCCCGTGGGGGGGCCCTTGGAGTTTCAGGTGCCCAGGGGCCCTCAGAGGTGTTAATCCTGCCCTGCTCAACCATGATCCTCCTGAAGAGTGAAATCCCACTGCCTGACCCTATCCCTGACAAAGCCATGGGGTGGTTCATCTGCAATTTCTGGTTCTCTAAGTTCGGTGTGTTTTTCCCCTTCGTTCTGTCATCTTTCAACCTCTTGGTGTTGACCATGGAGCGGTATTTCGCCATCATTTATCCCTTCAAGTACCAGGCGGCATTCTCTACGTGGCCTCGGCTCAAAGTCGGTGTAGCCATGGCGATGTGTTGGGTTCTCGCTGCCGCTCTTAAGTCGTACCTCCTGTTCATCTTCAAGGAGGAAAACGGAACGTGCGTTTCAAATTTAATTCCAGGATCCCGGGCCTTGGGCATTCTTACGGCATTCATGCAATATATTCTCCCGGTGGGGGTAATGCTTTTCGCCTACATTCGCATCAGTGTGGAGATGAAGCGGGGAGCAGCCCGTGTGGGCCCGGCACCAGCTGAACATCTTCCCGGTGGATCACACGTGCCGAGTATGGCCGAGTCCCTCCTTCGGGCCAGACGTAACACGTTCAAGATGCTTCTGATCGTTTTCACCCAACCAGATCATATTCCTGATGTTTAACCTTGGTTTTAATGTAAACCTTAATGGATGGTTTTCAATTCTCTCCCTTACAATGGTGGCCACAAATTCTTGCGTCAACCCGTTGATCTACGGCTTCAAGTACCGTCAGTTTCGCCCAACGGTCTTCGTCAAATATTTTGTCGACGTGGCCAAACTGATGATTCCGGTACTGGAATAACTGATTAACTCTTCACTGAATAAAGTACACTCTCGAGAAAAAATAGTGCTCAGGTTTATAAAGGCGAATGTACCAAATTTCCTCATTAAGATACTTGTGTGTGCATTGACATTTAACGCTATAACTTGCGTACAGGGAACCTGAGAAAGATGACTGCAGCGGGACAAACGTCTGCTACAGATTGTGTAAAATTAAGATAATTTTATGTGCTTAGAAGAAAGCAAAGGTGTTAAGAGTCTTAAACATCATGTGAAATGCATATTTTGCAGATAAGATTCGTAGAAAACTATAGATATCATCATATAGGATACACTCAGCATGTTGCAACTATTGTTTTAGTTTTGAGTTTCACATTTAATATGTATAGGCATTAACAAATATTAACAATTATCAACATGTGAGATGGAGCATATTTTGATGCACAGTTTTTTATAAATATTTTTGAAAACAGGGAATCACTGTATTATCTTAATTATCACCGTATTACTTAATTTGGGTCAAGCTTCTTTAGGTACTGGTGATTTCCTGATTTAATATTTATCAAATTATTATCCAAACGCTTACTGAAATGGAACATACCAGTACAATATTTGGTAACGTTTGTTCATTTCAACCTAACATTTCCTCACAACAGATGTCTTGATATACCGGTAACGAAAATGTTATTAATGTTTTACAAAAAGTTGCTGTTTCGTAACTGTTTTGCTTTTTGTGAATTCGACATAACAATTTCTTTTTGCTCTAAGATGAAAGTACTCCGAGCGAAAATAATAATGACTTAATCGTTTACCAACTTTGCACAAAGTAAGTTTTTAGATAATAAATCGTTTATCTGATAATCTGGTAATTGCCAATATTGTTCCTTTCCTTTAATGTAAAGTCGGTAAAGGTACAAATCATTATGAAAAATTAATCTGTCGGTCGTGCTATAAATTCTGAGAAAACACGAACAAAATTAATATGCACATTTTTAAAAAAGGTTTTCTGTAAAACATTGTGAATGCTTTTTCATTCTTCTCTCATGAATTTAAATTTCGCCTTCGCATAAATGTGCAACGTTACATCTTGATTCAAACCGTTAACATACTTACAGAAGCAGTTTTATCAATATTACGAGTGCTGTACCTCCCCTTTAAACTAAAAACATTGCATTATTGCAATGGGGTGGGTTCCCCCAAAATGATACATTTTGATAAAAGTAAAAACTGAATAACTTTTACGATATTATCTAACACATTATCGCAGCTGGATGAAAATGTTGACAAAACTACTCCATCGGTATACATCGGTATACATTTTTTTTATAGCAATGTGAAATTTTCAGCTCAATCCGAAGTCTAAATCGTGAGAAAAAAGTGAAAAAGCATTCGCAATTTGTACATGGAGCACAAAGTTGCCGTCGGTGATATTTTGAAAATGTGCATATGATATAAGAGCACTTCAAAATGAATACCTTTTCAGGATAATTGGTATCTTTACTAGCTTCACATCAAATTATCTTTCGGACATCGACAGTAATTCACTTAATTTAAAATTTTGAATTGTTTTTAACAATACTGCACCTTCCCTTAATTGTAAATAATATATACTACTCAAAACAATTTAGGGAACACCGGAATAATCTCAGTTAAAGCAAGATCATTTATTTCAGATAAACACAATGTTTCACAGAATTGATGAGAAACAACTGCACAATGAAACAGATGATAAAGGATGCATGTAGTGATTACACATTTCATGACATGACTACTGAAAGAGAGAAGGGGTTGCAAATGAAAATCCCGGTTCATGGAACATTTCAAACCTATTTGATGTTAAAAATCCGGTGTTCCCTAAATTGTTTTGAGTAGTATATAGTGTATACAAAAACGTCTACCGGCAGGTTACCTTGATTTGACTTCAAAGTTGAACAAAATAACAAAACATCGGCTGGATTCTGTAACCGATAGAAATATCAAATAATTATATTCCATAAATACTTTAATATCTGTCATCTCGATAGATTATACAAAAAAAAGAGTTAATGAGATGTTTCTATATCTGTCACATATAAGGACATATTTTATGAAAAGTGGGTTTTACATATTGTTCCATGCATTGTAGTTAATGTTTATCGTGATTCAACAAATAAACATAGATCTACTCAAAGAAGCAGTTTTGTCAGTATATTTTGTCAATATTTGCTCTCAACAGTTTGTTAAGGTAGTTTACAATATTCCAGTAAACGCTCTCAAGGAAATACACGGATACGAAAATAATATGGTAAAAAGTAATATGGCGTTCAAATCAATCATTATGAAACACAAAATTATTTAAAAACAGGGTACTGCTTTCATAGCATTGATTTTGCTGTATTCATTTGTTAAATGATTTGATAAATTCTACACTTTATGTACGATGGTCTTCGGCCCGTTTGTTCCGTACCTGAGGACGAAACCTTTTAAATTAAATTTTCTACTTGGTCAAGGAAGTTCAATGTAATTTCCCATGCCTAGAAAAATTTATTATTCTTCCTTAGCACAAAGATGTACGAACAGAAATTAAGTTTGTGTTGTTTTGGAGATTGGCAAGAGGAGAATAATTTGCGAATATGTGTTTTATTCTTAGGGTATCAATTGATAGTATTATTAAGTTATTACGATTGCCAGTGTCATTGCTACGATAGCGATGTCAATACAAATCAAATTTGATTTCGTTTCATATGAACTCTATACATCATTAGCATAGGCGATCACACAAACATCCCTGGTGGTTGTTTCAATGGGCGGTAATCCCAGGGGGCGCGGAACATGTCCCCTCCAATATTTATGACGGGGGCGCAGTTGTGGAAAATGTCCCGAAAACATTTGACTTAATATTAAGTTAGGTCAGACAACATGCTCTGGATATTCGAGTCAGGAGACAGGCCTAAGCTTTTTCAAAATATTAACATTTGTTAAATTCGACACCCGATGACTTAAATCTTCATAATAAGTACAGGGAAAAAACTATGGAAAAGCTTTTGAGGGAAAAATAATGGCTGAAACAATTTTAATTGGTATTCGAATGCCGTAGCCGCCTGAACACCTGAACAAATATACAAGGGTCGACAACCAATAATGAGCGATATTAGCTTTAGAGAACTTACCTGTATTCTCACCGTGTATAAAAATAGGAAACTGTGAAGGGAAGAGGCATTCGGACTAAAGCAAACGGGTAAAATCTTATTAAGTAAACGTCTGCCTCAAGAATCGCTTGTGAACGTTGAGGCCAAAAAAGTCTCTGGTTTCTGGTCTCCGCGCAAGTCGCCTCAGACCTGCGCGTCGGCGTTTTTATTTATTTATTTATTTATTTATTTATTTTAGTTGCTATGAAACGATGTCCAATTGCAGCCAACATTGCTGGATCGATTCGAATTCTGCCAAGCTGTGTTTTAAACAACTTTTCACATAGAGGTATGAACGTTTTGTGAGGCCTTTCTTAGCCACTATACTTTGTATAATGGGAAATTTGGTCCCGGCGCATACATTGTATCTCGTATTTTCCTGTTTGCCAAAAAAACAAACAAACAAACAAACAAACAAACAAACAAACAAAAACAACAAAAACGCGTCACCGCACCGATTTTGAAACCGTCCTATGACCAGAAACTGGAGACTTTTTAAAATCAAGGAATTTGGGTTAAATTACACACAACAGTATGCCAGCTTGGAACCAGTAGCGAAAAGTAGCGAAAAGAATAATGCGAGTACTTACCAACAGGATAGTGTGTTGATTTTAGCGTAGGCCTCAGGGGGTGCGTTCCGCTTGCGCGAACGTTGCAAACGTTCGCCAACGTTTGCAAACAATTTTGAGTGGAACCAATTGTGCGCCGCCAACGTTGGCGAATGTTGGCCAACGTAGTTTTGATGTGTTTGCGGTTGTGCGAACGTTGCGCTCACAATCGGTTCCACTTTGACCCATCCGTCCCCAAACGTTCGCGCGAACGTTTGCGATACATTCGCGCAAGCGGAACGCAGCCCAGTGCTCTGAATATCTCAAGCGACCATTGGCTGGCAAAAGTACCGGGATACGCGAGCGCGTAGTAAACGTAACATACGCGCATAAAATCGAAGATCTGCTGACGAGGCTGAGCCATCCTTGGTAGGATAAAGACAGGGGATCAGTCTAACTGGACACCAAATCATCAAGACACTAGATCTGCAAATTTAACGCCAGATGCTAGAGCGAATAGGCTCACAGCACTGTCATCCAAATAGGACCCGTTTGAACGTTTTCTCCTGAATGTTATTACAACATCCATCAATTAAAAATGGAGGCCAATTCATTGCAGAACGAAAATCAATAACAGTCCTCCTGTTTGTCTGTCCGGTTCCTGTTCTTTTATGTGTCTGTACTGTGACTACTGTCTACTTAATCAATCGTTATTATGTGCTGTTATCTTCACATGCAGTTTTACATAAGCCTTTGTCTGTTGAATAGGCTTCCATAATATTGCTTCTGAATACAATTATTTCATGATTAATTATTTCATCGCAGAAAGAAAGATGAATAACTCTGTGATGTTACCGCTATCGGTTTTTGTTTTCACCAAAAGGAAGCGCTTGATCATTTATGATTTCAAAGGCCATTATATAAAACGGTTACAGGAAAATATACGCACAACGTTTTCGTGTATCGGTATTCAAATTGAGTCATTTATTAAAGATACATATTATACAATTTTTTTTAGGCAAACTTATATTTTTGCCCCATAAGCGATTGGATCTTTTAGTGCGGGTGTACGATCTTTGAGCTTTAAAACTTAGGCCAACAAAAAAATATCCGGTTTCTGGTCATAGGTTGGCTTAATTTTTTATTTTTATTTTTCATTTTTCCCCCAACCGGTTAAATACGTGATACATGTATACGCGGTTATTATTATTAATTTCCCATACACAAATAGGCTGTTCTTTGTATGTGAAAGTCGTTTAAAACACAGCACAGAAGAATTCCAATCGATCGAGCAATTTTGGCTGCAATTTTGGACATCGTTTCATAGCAACAAAAAAGAAAACCAAAAATGCCGACGCGCGCGGAGACCAGAAACCGGATATTTTTTTGGCCTTAGAGCAGTAGCGTAGCCAGCGGGGGGGCAGGGGGGGCAGACTGCCCCCCCGGAAAAAAAATAGAAGTAAAATCGGGACGGTAAAAATAAAGAAAAGAGAAAAGGAAAGGAAGAGAGAAAAGGAGGGAAAATTGAGGGAGGGACCCCGAGGGAGAAAAAACGAAAGAGGTAAAGAAAGAAATTAGAAGAGTAGGGATTATTGACGAAATGAGGGAGGACGGAGGAGAGAAGGAAATGTGGGCCTTGGTAATGGAAGAAAGGATGGATAGGACCGTTGGGACGAGTACCAAGGCAGCCTAACTTAAGGCAGGCAAGGTTAGGGCGGGTGGAAACGGCGGTAGGGCAGGGGTAAGGAAAGGAAGGGAGCCGAGGGAGCCGGAGAGGGTAAGGGACCGGAAAGGGCGGGAAGGACGGACCTGGGACGAAGGATGCAGAGGCAGGCAGATTTAGGGAGGGAGGAAAGGATGATTTAGGGAATGGTAAAGGGAGTGAATAATTGATAAAGGGAGACGGGAGAGGGAGGATTGAGGAAGGGAAGTTAGATCTGAAGTTTTTATACCCGGTTTTTGTCCCGGAAATCACTTTATCAAATACTGTAAAACAAGTTAATTTCGCTAGCAATTTAATTTCGCTAGGAGGCCCAATTCGCTAAATTAAATTGCTGCCAAATATAATATTTTTTATGGTTTTATATAGCAAGAGGATGTAAATTAGTGAAATTAAATTGCCTCCAAAAAGTGAAGAAATGCCAATTCGCTAAATTAAGTTGCCGTGAAATTAAATTGTTTTGTCTGTTCACACTGTTGAATATACAGTATAGCATTGCATTACCTCACAACTTCCAGGAATAACGTACATGTACTTCAAACTGGCCGCCAAATTGATCTCATCATACGTTATGTACATTGTATGCAGTGTAAGTAACCACAATACCACGTCCACATGTATGAATGACAGCGGTCAGGTTTCGTTCAAAGAAAGGCATTTAACATTGCACTCATAGTCATAGATCTGAGTCTAAATTTACATTGGCTGTGTTAACTTTTGATGCAGTTAACGTACAATCCACAATGTCGTCTCAGTCATTGAGGACTTTAGTATGATGTCTGTTCCTCGGCGAATGGCAACTCAAATTTAGTATAATAGTTGCTGATAAACAGGGGATGTGGTGATTCATTTTTTTTGGTTTCATTTGAATAGGAACCCGGGATAGAAACGCTCGCCATTGGCAGCAAAAATATATTTTGACATTACAAGAAAGGCAACAAAATGCACTAATGAGAGATATATAAATTGCTCATAAAATATGGACCTTACAGATGGATCTTTCAACTTTTTTGTTAATTAGAGACGAATTTATATAGAAACAAACATTAAAACATTAAAAACTTGAAATTTGAATCAATACAATGAACCAGTATGTACTCGGGTTACGTGCAGAACGTATTTACAACTTGTCTTACAACATTTTATTAAAGGTTTTTATACGACATGTACACGAATAACTTTCAGTGTAATGTGTGTTGTAAACGGTGTGTATATATATACATTACGAATACGATTACTTATGAATGTTTAAGTTCATCACAGTCAGGCACGTGCATACATAGGTCCCAAAGGGTGCTTGAGCCCCTGCCCTTTTTGCCTAGTATAAAAAGTGCCCTTTTTAGCCCAAGGTTTTTTTTTGTTTTTTTTTTGAATGAATTATTAAGTTCCTGTTGCGCATAGACTGCCCTGCCTAGTTGAAAGATGTCAGGATAGAATAAAATTAGAATAAATATTAGGTCAGCAGAGATGCCCCTTACTATTCCTGTGCACGGGCCTGCATGTGCCCCTCCGCGAAACTAGATTTCACGCATAGCCGCGCGCGCCTATACGTCTTTGATAGGCAGGCACACGCTGTCACTGAATAATATGTGAATAATCTCATATCAGGTGATATGATACGTTTATTATAAATTTGAGACTTAAGGGGATAATTAGACTTGGTGGACTTGGTCCTTGACTATAGGCTCACTCACCACCAGATCAGATTGTAAATGAAAACCAGTCATCAACATAATCTGATCTGATTGTAATGTTAAAAACCATATTATGCGTTTTTATTAATAAATAAACGCCCAAATTTTTTTTAGCTCGCGCGCTACGCGCGCTCGCATGGAATTACACTGCCCTTTTCAGACTCTGAGCCCCTGCCCCTCTACAACCCTGTGCACGTCCCTGATCACAGTCATGACAGTGTAGAAATTAATAGCAACAGTTCAGACAGTATAGATCCAAGGAAAGAACAATAAATCACAGATGATCATGTTTGTACAATATATCGATTGTTTTGATTCAATATTATTCAGTATTTCGCAATTAAATTTAAAACATGAAATCGGGACGGTCATCTTAATTTTGCCCCCCCGGACCGACAGGGCTGGCTACGCGCCTGCCTTAGAGCCATTTGATAGTTTTTAAAAACAGTATTTTGATTTAAAGGGAAGGACATAATATATACACCCAGACACTATAAACGATGCTCAACAAAAACTGAGTGAAATAATATTTATGTTCTAAATGTCAATCAGAAAGAGGGTTCATTCGCACCTCTACCAACTTGTTATGGCGGGCATTATTATTTTAATGTGACTCACAAAATGATCGAAGTTAATGCGGATCTTTAGTTTTAGCTTTATATCCTGTACAATGGTTTCAATCAGACTCGCCTATTATCAAATTAGATGGACAATAAGAAGATAGAACCACTGATATCGTACATAACTATGCAGTCGGTGAGCAACTTGTAATACGTCATAGTTTTGTAAGTTTTCCGAGAAATGTGCCGGGCAAAAAGGCACGTGCGTCATTTCACGAGTGCGATGAATTACGAACACGGACGATATAATGGTGAGAACAGCAGAATTATTGTCCACTTTCAGACCACCTTTGACAACAATATTGAATCTGCTTTTCGGCTATGTAGAAAAGCATGAAATCGAATGTGTCCAAAACGTTCGACCTGCTCATCTTGTTGTATAGGAAAGCTGACAAGCCACCTTTTCCACCTGTCGGGGAAAAGTGAAATCAGAAAAGTAGAAAAATGACCTTTGTAAAAACTGTTAGATCTGCTTTTTTGCCGAGCAGAAAAGCAGATGTCCAATTTTGGTCAATCATACCTGATTTGTGGTATAACTTGATTTAAAAATCTATAGTACACAATGATGGCTTTTATTATTTTCATTGGAATGTTGACTCTAGTAGCGGAAGTTATACAAGTTAAACACCATAAAGAGTATAGACGCCTGTCTTCTTCGTTGACTGTTTTGAAGTTTTCGAATGCATAGTTGTTAAAACGCTCGCCTGTCATGTGAATGAAAGATACTGATTTCGAATCCTCAACTTTCTTAGCTTCCAACAAAAAATATTTTCTGTATTAATAACCAAAGCCTTTCTATATAACAGTAAATTCACGACTGCGGAGGATTTGTTTTTAGGGAAACATTTTTAAAACCTATTTTTTAAGATATATCGCCCGTGTTTGGCTGAGACGACTAAAAAATAAAATTTATAAAGTGAACGATATTAAACAAAAACAATGATGAAATTTGGATGTTGGAACTGTAAATGAATGCGATATTTCAGACGCACTAGATTCTGATTGATAGCCGCGCTGGCCAATTCGAAGACTACCCATGCCCTCGGCCGTTATATTCAATACGGTAAATTGTGTGGCAACATGCAAGCTGAGGACAGTGACCTATCATTTTATTAATTAGAATTTTTAATTAACTGGTACTAATCCAAGGCGGATTTCTTCGTTCACTGTCTGAAAAGAAAGTATATCTTCCTTAACCCCAGAAAATAGCATGCAGTTCAACATTTAAATCTATGTTTTACCGACAAATGGGCCCAAACACGGGCGATATATCTTTAAGAATACATGTACTTGGGCAATCCAGTGAACAGTGGAAATTCTGGTCTGCACAACAAAA
Source organism: Zoroaster sp. YZ-2022 (assembly GCA_029582265.1). Classification (NCBI taxonomy): domain Eukaryota; kingdom Metazoa; phylum Echinodermata; class Asteroidea; order Forcipulatida; family Zoroasteridae; genus Zoroaster; species Zoroaster sp. YZ-2022. Next base: position 45,159,097 of record CM055820.1, read on the forward strand.
AATATCGCTACCTGTTTGATCGAGTTAGATGAGATTTACAAATTGCAGAACAGTGACATGGGAGTGGCTATTTAAATACAGATAGTATAAGTGAAAATATTTCTTCTCAAACAAGATATCAACTCGAGGAAAGACCATTTACATATACGTTGTTAGAAAGTGTGAGCTGATACGAAATTATGGAGAAAATACTGCTTTTGTGTATCTATCAAGCCATCGTAGGAATCGTAGGCATCTTTGGCAATGGTCTAGTATGCTTTGTCATCTGTAAAGTACGAGCAATGCAGACTCGTACAAACGCCTTCATCTTTCATCAAGCTGTTAGCGGCGAATCCCTAGTTTATCATCACACCAATTGGTGTGAACTTCATACACTCTCCCGATTGGAAGATACTTGAAGCCTGATTGAAACTCTATTGTCCAAATGGGTGACAATGACACCTTCCATGCAGTGGCGGATCAGGGGGCGGGAGTTGAGCCACCCCCCCCCCCCTTTACCACCATTATCCCTCTCCCTTCCTTTCCATAACGTCTAATTGAATTTTGTGGAAACAGCGATGCATTTTACATCACGATAAATTACTTTTTGAGGGGAGACCGGGTTCTTTTGAATAACCTGCAGTCTTTTACGAAAATTGCTATGCTGGTTATGGGGCAATTTCTTCAAAATGTGGATAATAAATGGTGCGACTGTTAAGAATGATGAAAACTGTTTCTGTCGAATTTATCTGTCAAAAGAATATTATTAGTGTAATTGTTCAACTGAAGTGTTATGTGGGTCGTGTGATATTGTTAAGGAACTAATGTGGTTTTTATATCTGTACAAATAAAACTTATTCACCAAAGTTATTTAATGATGACCGACCAGTCTTGCTTGTATCGGCAGATATTATAAGGAACTAATGTGGTTTTATCTTGATGGAAATAAGACTTACTCACCAAAGTTCTTTAATGATGACCGACCAGTCATGCCAGTATCGGCAGAAACCACAAACGCACATTTCGAACAAAAATTCCATCATGTATTGTCGCGCACTCAGAGTGTTATACAATTATTACAGACCACTGTGAGAAATGGGAAAATCATTTGAGATACAAGTAGTTTGCTCGCGCGCGAACGTGAAGAAAGAATCACAAAATAATAATTTTATGTAAAAATTGAAAATTACCTTTTTGGTGGGAATCGATGTTTTTAGAAATTGCCACAGACGTCACGGGTTTATTCAATCAAATTATGTAAGGAATTTCATTTCGCCCTTTTGCTCATATTGATGTCTGTAATAAATACAAATATATATATCTAATTTTGTTCTTCTTATCTATCCGACAAATTCTGTTGTTATTGTCGTAAGACATTGCCCTCAGTATACTATTATTCCTTTTGTTCATGAATGCATCATACAATTAGGATAAAGTGCATATACGCATTGCTACATTACTAAGAAAAAATACCAAAAAGGATTAAACGAAAATATTACACAATCACAAGAGGTAACATGGACTGGTCCATTTCACGAGTCAAAGCCGAGTGAAATGGAAAAGTCCAGATGTTACGAAATATAAATATGCATGCAATACTTGTTTTATATATAAACAAAAGTGGTTATTCTACATAGGCCAAAGTTATATTGTCGCACGGTTAAAATGATTAAGTAAAGTAATTTTAAATGAAAACCATTGAGCCATTCAATCACCTTCATCTAAATATTATGCCATAACTCATGTTTAAAATCAGCTTGCTGGACTTATTAAAGAGTATGAGAGGGGTTTTCTGACCAAAAATGGCTTTTTAAACTGACACCATCTTGCTTTGATTTTCTAGTGAAGCGCGCATGACATTACAAGCTCAATACTGGTCAGTGTATAACTAAATAGTTATATCTTTCGAGCACGGAAAATCGCTCTGAAATGGTTTAAGGTTCCTGACGAAATTATTTCTCAGGAGGATTGATAAATGTACCAACCTTACACCAATTTAGTTTTTAGATAATAATTTGATAATCTGTTCATTACCAATGTTGTACTTTCTCTATATATAAAGTACTTTTGAATGGAAACTTGTTTACACTTGAATGGAGCCAATGGCACACGCGAACCAGCGATATGCTAAATCCCATGCATAGCGACATCCCTGTGACACCCGATTCTTTGCGTACCAATACGCCTCATATTCATGACGTGGATACATGTATACTGACCATAGTACCATGTAAATATGTACATATATAATGTAAATATGAGACATTCTTTAAGTTCAAGTTTATTGGTCGAAGATTAAAATCAGTGACTTCGGGAGTGGCTAGGGAAATGAAATTGCAACAACAGCATCTTGCCAAACATTTTCCAATTCTTGTTTCATGAGTGAGGAATGATAAGAAATTATGGAGGAAATACTGCTTTTGCGTATCTATCAAGCCATCGTAGGAATCGTAGGCATCTTTGGCAATGGTCTTGTATGCTTTGTCGTCTGTAAAGTACGAGCAATGCAGACTCGTACAAACGCCTTCATCTTTCATCAAGCGGTGATCGATTTCTTTGGCTCAACCATGATCCTCCTGAAGAGTGAGATCCCACTGCCTGACCCCATCCCCGACAACGCCCTGGGGTGGTTCCTCTGCCACGCCTGGTTCTCTTTCGTACTTTTCTTCCCCTTCGTGCTTTCAACTTTCAATCTGTTGGTATTGACCATGGAGCGGTATTTCGCCATCGTTTACCCCTTCAAGTACCAGATGGTATTCTCAACGTGGCCTCGGCTCAAAGTTGGTATAGCCATAGCGATGTGTTGGATTCTCACTGGCGCCCTTAAGTTCTACACCCTCCTCATCTTAAAGGAGGAAAACGGTCAATGCGTTCCAAATCAGATCTCGTGGTCCCGGGCTATCGGGATTCTTACGGCCTTCTTGGAGTATGTTTTACCGGTGGGAGTGATGCTTTTCGCCTACATTCGCATCAGTGTGGAGATGAAGCGGGGAGCAGCCCGTGTGGGCCCGGCACCAGCTGAACATCTTCCCGGTGGATTAAACGCGCCCGGTATGGCCGAATCTCTCCTTCGGGCCAGACGCAATACGTTCAAGATGCTTCTGATCGTTTTCATCACGTTCGTCATCTGCTGGACACCCAATGAGCTGATCTTCCTCATGTATAACCTCGGCTGGAAACTGGAATTCAACGAATGGTATTACCTACTCTCTGTCGCAATGGTGGCCACAAATTCTTGTGTTAACCCGATGATCTACGCGTGGAAGTATAATCAGTTTCGAAGTGGCCTACGTCAGGTGTTTTGTGGGCAACGCAGCCGCATTGATGACACAGGAATGACAGGATAACTCATAAAATACGAACAATGCAGCACTGTTTAAACTAATGCCCTGTACATAACTATGCAGTCAGTGAGCAACTTGTAATACGCCATAGTTTTGTAAGTTTTCCGAGAAATGTGCCGGGCAAAAAGGCAAGTGCGTCATTTCACGAGTGCGACGAATGTGTCCAAAACGTTCGACCTGCTCATCTTGTTGTATAGGAAAGCTGACAAGCCACCTTTTTTCCACCTGTTGGGGAAAAGTGAAATCAGAAAAGTAGAAAAATTACCTTTGTAAAAACTGTTAGATCTGCTTTTTTGCTGAGCAGAAAAGCAGATGTCCAATTTTGGTCAATCATACCTGATTTGTGGTATAACTTGATTTAAAAATCTGTAGTACACAATGATGGCTTTTTCGAATAACTCATTGGAATATTGACTCTAGTAGCGGAAGTTATACAAGTTAAACACCATAAAGAGTATAGACGCCTGTCTTCTTCGTTGACTGTTTTGAAGTTTTCGAATGGCTGAGATGCATAGTTGTTAAACTATTATAACCAAAGCCTTTCTATATAATAGTAAATTCACGGCTGCGGAGGATTTGTTTTTCGGGAAACATTTTTAAAACCCATTTTTTAAGATATATCGCCCGTGTTTGGCTGAGACGACTAAAAAATAGAATTTATAAAGTGAACGATATTAAACCAAAAAATGATGAAATTTGGATGTTGGAACTGTAAATGAATGCGATATTTCAGACGCACTAGATTCTGATTGATAGCCGCGCTGGCCAATTCGAAGACTGCCCATGCCCTCGGAATGACAGGAATGACAGGATAACTCATAAAAGACGAACAATGCAGCACTGTTTAAACAAATGCCCTGTGGATACTTCAAGAAATGTTTGCAGTATTTCAATGAAGCATTATAGGTTTTAATGGACAGTACAGCAACAAAACAGGTAAAACAAAAGAACCTTTAACAGTTTTCGTTGTTTCCTTCTGTGAGCTTTTTATTTTGATGAAACTTTAATTTAGTTTATGACATTATTTATTGTAAACTACCGTACAGGGTTACAATGAGCGTACGTTTGCAAAAACCATCGTTGTACATTCCCTTAAAATGTTCAATAGTGATATCGGTAAATTTAATAGAAAAGACAAAGCACAATGTATCATTGCCATTTTTGTAAATGCTATTTTAGGGAGGGAGTAGAGAATTCTCCTCCATTTGGATGACTGTCACCGTCCAATGCTATATATTCTCCAGGGAATCTTCTCAAAATGATAACCCGGCAAATTATTTCAACCTCCTAAAAGGTTTTCTGGGCGTGGGAGGGAGGGGGCGGGTTATGGCGGTTAACGTTCAGGCTGGGGCGGTCATTGGAAATTTTGAACCACCCCCACCTTTGACAACGGATTTTTGCCACTGGGTTACATAGGCTGGGATTGGAATGTAGAAATGCAATCAAAGTACTCACGCCGCTCAAATCATCAGGGTATTTGCACTAACTTGTAATTATCTAAAAATGTTAGGTCCTACTTGGTTTTGGAGATGGAGATGTTACTTCCTGAGAAGTAAAGGCCCTATTCCGTCTTACTTTTCGAGAAAACATTAAATGTATGTAGAACTATTGTAATCTGATCCGTATTATAATAAATTACACAAACTCTGAATGCATTTTCACAATTTTCACATTGACGACACAACAAAAAGGTCTTGATGGTCTCTGTTCGTAATTAAGTATGGATGCATATACACACATTTTTACAAACAACTGTCTTTAAAGGGAAGGTACAACATTGTTATCCGTTCATTGCAACCTTCTAGTATCAAGACTTATGTCATAAAACTAACATGTGAAATTTTTATGTTACATGTTTTATTTATGTTTTACAAAAAGTTTCCAGACTGCAATTTGTTTGTAAATTCGACAGAACAATTCATGTTTTGACCTCCTGAGGTCCTCTCCTGAGGACGATCAGAGCACACTGATTGAAACGTCGAGTTGTACCTCCAGTTCTTTTCAGAACTAATTACTACTCAATTGAGAATTTCACATGGCGTCACCGCAATTAGTCTCACTTATCCTCCTCACCATGCATAGCTACAAGTTTTACCTACTTCAATGATTTTATAATATGGTTATACCATGTACATTCTCTTAAAATGTCAGAGAGAGAGGGAATGACCGTCTAAAGCGCAAAGCCTTCAAATTAATCTTACCCTCACACAAATCTAATTGAATGGCGGAGAATAGTACATTTGACATGCATGAAGCTACTTATTTCTGTGCTCTTTTAGTGTATCACGTACTAGATAACCTTGCTCTTTGTCTATACTGAATCAAAAATCCAAGGTTTATAAGAAGATATGCTTGGACAAATAATTCTTCTAGTAAATCCTGAAATGCAGGAAGGCCTAGTAGCTTGGACGCCTCAGAAGATTATTAAAAAGGCTTACTATTATTTCACTATTTAATAACTTACATTTTTTTTTACAAAAAATCATTCTGACAATATTTGTAGAGGCAGTGTCTTCTTGTAGTTTTTAATCGCCAAAAGACTAAACAAAAAAAAAGCATTCTATTCATGTTATGATTGTACATACTTATTCATCTCATTTGTACATGCATTGGTGCGTATTTTAAATTGCAACGGGAATTTGAAAGCACATGATGGAAAACACTATCCTTATCTAATGCATTTTGAACATTGTGGAAAAAATATGTCATTTCATTTCAATAATTGAATTCATTGATATGCGGGCATCTTGTTCAGTTGTCATATTATGTTGAGCACTTAAATTGCAATATTACCAGGAGCGGCAAAAGCCTTTCAAGATTCCGATTTTTAGAGAAGAGCGGTAACGGGTAGTCGCCTTCACAAAATGTGGGCGCGACAATAACCACTTTAAAGTGAAATGCGGGCGACGAATGTTAACTGTGTCAGCGGCGTAGCTACGGGGGGGGGGGGGAGGGGCCTGGGGGCACGTGCCCCCATAAATTTCCAGTGCCCCCCCCAGGTGCCCCCCACGAAAAATACCGACAGTGCCCCAAAAAAGAAAAGCCCCCACTGAAAAGCAATGCCCCTCCCCTTGTTCCCCCACTGAAAAAGTCCTGGCTACGCCGCTGAACTGTGTACGTGAATGTGCTTTATAATGTACATGTGTATCATAATGAATCCGTGCACTGTGTGATGTGCATGAGCGCTGCGACCAAAGATCGGATAGTGAAGTAGGGCGTTGTATAGGTCTTCCTAAAATACTGCGACCAAACCGTTCCGACACGCCTCGGCCAAGGCCTAGCGTTGGATTGGCAGCATCGTTGGACCACAGAGTTCAAGCTTTCCGCAATATCTCTTTGGCAGCTTCCACTAAACGCACCTAGTATTTGAACTATAGTTGACCATTTTTTAGGTTTTGCGCTGCACAACATTTATAAAAAGAGAAACCCACGTCACCCAAGCAACGTCAATATCATCTAAACCATCTATCATACGGAACTTTCAATAAATCATTAATAATATCCATGGAACATTCAATACACCATTAATAATATCACACGGAACATTCACTACACCATTAATAATATCCCACGGAACATTCAATACACCATTAATAATATCCCACGGAACTTTCAATAAACCATTAATAATATCACACGGAACATTCAATACACCATTAATAACATCTCACGGAACATTCAATACATCATTAATAACATCTCACGGAACATTCAATACACCATTAATAACATCTCACGGAACATTCAATACACCATTAATAACATCTCACGGAACATTCAATACACCATTAATAACATCTCACGGAACATTCAATACATCATTAATAATATCACACGGAACATTCAATACACCATTAATAATATCCCACAGAACTTTCAATAAACCATTAATAATATCACACGGAACATTCAATAAACCATTAATAATATCACACGGAACATTCAATACACCATTAATAATATCCCACAGAACTTTCAATAAACCATTAATAATATCTCACGGAACATTCAATACATCATTAATAATATCACACGGAACATTCAATACACCATTAATAATATCTCACGGAACATTCAATACACCATTAGTAATATCATACGGGACATTCAATAAACCATGAATCATTTTCAAATCTTTGCTCATCGACTTTACAAAAAGCACGTTACTCTATAGAATTGTGAGACTTTTTCTGAGCTGATACATTCAGTAACAATTCTCATAGCATAAATTAGTAAAATTATCAGAAATCAGATCAATGAGAGTGAGACTTATGCCCCTGTCCCACTTAGGCAATTTTTTAGGCGACTACAGGCGACCAGGCTGTCGCCACATGGTCGCCGGGGTGTCGCCTGTATGGTCGGGAGTAGTCTCCTCAGTCGCCCAAAGAGTCGTAGCCTCTTTCTGGTCGCCGCGGGATTTTCAAAATGTTCATCAAACATTTTCGGCGACAGTGGGTTTGACGCCAATGAGCGTAGCTTGACTTCTACTGACGTAGGTGCTGTCGTAGGTTGTCGCCAGGTGACGTAGGTTGTCGCCGGTGCTGACCTCGATGAATTCCATTGGCGACTACTACGTCAACCTACGTCAACCGGCGACAGGTACAGGCGTCAAGAGAAGTCAAGTGAATTCTCTTCATTTGTCTTCAGTTGTCTTCAGTTGTCGCCGACAGGGTCGTAGCTTGTCGTAGCTTGTCGCGGGTGGACGTAGGTTGACTTCGGTGGTCGTAGGTTGTCGTAGGTGTGGTCGTAGATTGTCGTAGGTGTGGTCGTAGGTGGTCGTCCTTAGTCGCGACGATTGGGTCGCCGGTTGTCGGTAGCTTGCCGTAGCTTGACGTCGATTAGGTGGTAGGTTGTTGTAGCTTGTCGTAGACATTGTCGTAGGGGGGGTCCAGTCGCCGGTTTTTCGGCGACCTGCTACGACTATGACGGTCGCTGGCAGTCGCCTAAAAAGTCGCCCAAGTGCAGGGCAGGATTAACACCTCTGAGGGCCCCTGGGCACCTGAAACTCCAAGGGCCCACCCACGGGCACGGGTCGTTCGCGTGCGGCCGCGAAGCGGCCGTGCGCAAATATGTGCACGCGCGCTTCGCGCGCGTGCGCAAAATTTTGAGTTTTTTTTTTTCATTTTCCTCTAAATATTCACAATTTGGTGATTGTCAATATTTAGATACCTTATTTGTCCAACTGACAAATAAGTCCTCAACTATACAGTCATTGTAGTCTGTCAGACAGACGCACAAAGGCCTACATGCTAAGCTGGCATTCATTAGAAAATGAGTTTCAATCAGTTGACTTGACTTTCATGAAATAAAGTTGATTTAATCAATAAAGGCAAAATAACAACACAAGGCTACTATTTCAAAGGATTTATTAATTTTCATTCACTATTATTCAGTGGTGGAAAGTAACTAAGTACATGTACTCAAGTACTGTACTTAAGTACAATTTTGAGGTATTTGTACTTTACTTGAGTATTTCCAATTTCCAATACTTTTACTTCTACTCCACTGCATATCAGAGGCAAATATTGTACTTTTACTCCACTACAATTATTTGAAAACGTTAGTTACTAGTTACTTTGTAGATTTTTATTATTATTACAAAACATACATTAACAGATTGGCTGTTTGATGTTCAAGGTCCTTGAACATCAAACAGCCAATCTAGCCCATTGTTACTGGTTTAACACACAATCGGCACTTTCCAGCAGCATTCTCACCAACAATAAAACACTCATTTTGACTAATTTATTTCGGGGGGGGGGTGGACGGATTCGGATTAGATAACTTTTTTTTATCTATTAGATAAATAAAATAAATTAGATAAAAACATTTTTGGGAAAAAAAAATTTTGGAAAAAAAAATTTTGGAAATTTTTTTTTTTCAATTTTTTTTTTCGACCACCATGGAGGGCCCCCTGATGCCCAGGGGCCCCTGGGCACGTGCCCAAAGTGCCCATATGGTAGATCCGGCCCTGCCCAAGTGGGACAGGCCCTTAAGGTTTGACCCTGCGTTGGAGAATCAATATTACTTCGGTTAATCCAATTAAACCTAGTCTGGAATTGAAAACTGTCATTGTGTGCTACTGATGATTTTATTACTAAAATCAAAATTGAAATCGCCAAGCGATATACATTCGTTATCATCTCATAGGCAAAATATTGAAAAATGTTCATAATTTCAAGGATCTGGTGGTGGGTGACGGGCGCTGTGACATGACATGCAATGAAGCATTTATATGATGTTTTACCGTCGGATTCTTCGTGCTGGGTTCTAGCTGTCTATCCAATAGGAGCAGACACTACTTCTAAAGTATCACGTGCTGTGCTGTGTTTTAAACGACTTTTTCACATAGGCGTATGAACGTTTGCCCGATTTGTGAGTCCTCTCTTAGCCACCATACTTTGTGTATGGGAAATTTGGTCGGGTTCCAATAACCGCGTCTACACATGCATAATAAAAATATGAAATGCTAACAAATAACAAAGCATTAATGGATTTGTTTTAATAATTTGTGTATAGGCCTAAATGAGGAAGCGTAAATAAAAGTTAAAATAAAATGGTAAACTTTTTGATTTTGTTTGTTTTATTATCGTGAACACGGTAAACAAAAAACAGTATTTTTATTATTTTTTTTAGTATGTAATTAAAAAAATAATTGTAAACTAAAAATGTTTTGTTTTTCTTTTTTCCTCTATGCATAGCAAACAAATAAATGAAAATGTTTATTTTATTCTTTCTTTACAAAATATAAATATTTAACACAGAAAATATTAAACAAAAATACGGTATGTACACCGACCCGTGTTGAGTAAATGCGAATTTAATTTCCACCGATCTTGCGGACAATTTCCTATGAGACTTTAGCATAATGGTTTGCAGTGTAGACTTGTACATAAGCATTATATAGGCCTACATGTTTATCATGCATAATACCGACGTGATATAAACACAGACATTATATACACGTAGGCCTGTTTGAAATATAAACCACGTGTAACGTAATATGTCATCTTCTTGTATCCTCAAACGATCGTGAGTGTTATACGGCAGAGTTGGGCCCAAGCAAAGCAGTGACTTAGGGAGTGGCTTTCGATGACTCTATTTCGCTGATTTGTTCTTGCTTAAATTGTAGTCACTGATCGTTGCTCAACCAACGAAGCCTGTTGGATTGTATGGAGCATAGTAAACCGTATACTTTCTGAGAGGGAAAGCTAGTTAAAGACCATGGAAAAAATACTAGGTTTGCTTATTTATAAAACTATTGTAGGAATAATTGGCATTTTAGGCAACGGTCTAGTATGCTTTGTCATCTGTAAAGTACGAGCAATGCAGACTCGTACAAACGCCTTGATTTTTCATCAAGCGGTGATAGATTTCTTTGGCGCCACCATGATCCTCCTGAAGAGTGATATCCCACTGCCTGACCCCATCCCCGACAACGCCCTGGGGTGGTTCCTCTGCAATGTCTGGTTATCGAACTTTGTACTGTTTTTCTTCTTTGTGATGTCATCTTTCAATCTCTTGGTATTGACCATGGAGCGGTATTTCGCCATCGTTTACCCTTTCAAGTACCAGGCAGCATTCTCTACGTGGCCTCGGCTCAAAGTCGGTGTAGCTATGGCGATGTGTTGGGTTCTCGCTGCTGCCATTAAGAGCTACCTTATGCTTATCTTCAAAGTGCAAAATGGCAAGTGCATTTCTGTTCCTGGATCCAAGATCATTGGGATAATAACCGCCTTTGTGCAATATGTGGTGCCGGTGGGAGTGATGCTCTTCGCCTACATTCGCATCAGCGTGGAGATGAAGCGGGGAGCAGCCCGTGTGGGCCCGGCACCAGCTGAACATCTTCCCGGTGGATCAAACGCGCCAAGTATGGCCGAGTCCCTCCTTCGGGCCAGACGTAACACGTTCAAGATGCTTCTGATCGTTTTCATCACGTTCGTTATCTGCTGGACACCCAACCAGGTTATCTTCCTCATGTTTAATCTCGGCTGGAATCTGGAATTCAACGAATGGTATTACCTTCTCTCTGTCGCAATGGTGGCCACCAACTCTTGCGCTAATCCGGTGATTTACGCGTTCAAGTACCGCCAATTTCGCAATGGTGTGCGACAGGTATGTTGTGGACTGCGCACTGAAAGCTATTCCAATACCGATGTCACTGGATAATTCACAGATTCAACCAAAGCATGCATATCGGAAAAAAATCATACTTTAGAGCAAGAAAACTATTCACGGTTTTATCAAAATAGGCAATTCCATTGCCATAAATATAAGTAATTGATAATGATGAGTGTATGTCAACAAGTAAAGACAATGAACAATAAATAGGCCTAAATAAGTAGACAAAAAATGCATCCATACCGGGTACTTTGTAAGAATCAAGAGATATGTTCAAAAACATAATTGTGTCGTTAAGGCCAAAAAAGTCTCCGGTTTCTGGTCATAAGTTGCCTTCAAAATCAACTATTTTGTTTATTATTGTTATTTTTTATTTATTTATTTATTTATTTTGCCAAGCAATGTAAGACGTGATACATGTATACACGGTTATTGGAACCAGACCAAATTTCCTATACACAAAGTATGATGGCTGAGAGAGGCCTCACAAATCGGGCAAACGTTCATAGCCCTATGTGAAAAAGTCGTTTAAACACAGCACGGCAGAATTCCAATCAATCCAGCAATTTTGGCTGCAATTAGACATCGTTTCATAGCACAAAAAATAAATAAAAATAATAAAAATGCCGACGCGCGGGTAGGCGACGCGCGCACAGACCAGAAACTTGGGGGGGAGGGGGGGCTAACGAACAAGTACTGAAAATGCATTCTGATTGTTTGTATTAATTCCAGTATGGAATTTACTTTCATTTGCTAAATAATGTGATGAATTGTATTTAAAACTCGTTAGTTAAGATACCAATCATCCTGAGAAACTACTCCGTCTCTTGGCCGTCGTACCCAGGGAGGAGGGAGGAGGGGGGGGGGGGGGGGGGAATGGACGAATTTCTTTTGGGTATACAATGTTTAAAGTATAGTAGTGTAGTGGTGCCCAACGTTTTGGTCGGGTGCCCAACGTTTTGGTCGTGCCCCCAACTTGTTTGTCTTTCCCGCTTGTTGTCATTCCCCACACTTTTGTTTGTAATGCCATGTTTATAATATTGTTAGGCCCCTACTTTAAAGAATCACCTCGATAATGAAACAGAATGTCTCAATTCAATCATAGTTCTTGAACAAACAAACCACAATGTGGGCCCTAAGTGTGTGTACTATCCCGGACAGAAACTATGATTATTCTGTTTCACGCATCAGTAAAACAAAAATCGCATGTCCATAAATCTTAGTCAGGCCTATGCCATTTCGCCTAAGGCAATTTCATTGGCCCCATCACAACACTTATCCTAACTTAATTTAGCAAGCTGAGCGTGAAAGTATTTTCTCAGCAGATAAAATGGTCATGTTGGGAAATAATTACACCAGTTCAAGCGATAACAATCCATGAACACGCTTTGACATTTACGAGAATGAATAAAATCAGATGATATTTGTATTTCACCGTGATTTGTATGTTAACAGATTGAATCTAGAGGGTTTGTTGGATCATTACATTTAAATGCTTTGTATTTAGTCTGAAAAGGTTGAAGATATATTAAAACCCTGGTTGATTAAAGAAGAATAACTTTTGTTATTACCAGATTATCAAATTAACGAGTATTATCTAACAACTTACTTGGTGTATAAAGTTGGTATACACGTACCAATCAGGAATTGTAATGTCGAATTCACAACAATTTTTTTATAAAACATAAAACGAAAAACGTGTAACAGTTTTTCAAGAAACGTTATGTTCTCAAACCACGACAACCTGATGTTTCTTGAAAACTAGAGGGTTGAAATGAACGTATGCTATCAAATGCCAATGTTGTATGTCTCTTTAATTTTGCCACCTGCACTGTATAGACAATGTGATATAATAGCATCTTATTTACGAAAGAACCTTCAAGGTCAAAATGTGACGGGCAAATTAAACGTTATACAATAGTGCAGTTTAAGGCAGACAATCATACAATATTCTGTTTTGAGATGTCAACCATACACATTCTTAATGTAGGTATTTTGAAGTAAAGGCTCTACATCTCAAATCTTCGTAATCTGTAATGTTTGAAATGCTTGATGGTATGTAGAAATCAAATTACATGCGCAATGTTGGCTTTCATGAAATCACCCTTGTTAGTTTGTTTGTTTGTTTGTTTGTTGGGGTGTATGTTTATTTGTTTATTTGTTTGTCTGTTTGTTTTATTTTATAGCATAGCATCATAATTCACAATAATATTAATCAATAAATTAGGAAGTATAAACACTAATTATTATAATACATTGTTATAACGGCTATTAATAGCAGAGTGATGTATGGGTGTAAACTCAGTAGAAAGCCTAAATACACTTGGTGGTTCGTTATACACAATTTAAATTTATTAGGCTATATAAATACAAATTAGTACACTAACTTGGAACATTGTCAATTATTGATAACAAACTAGTTAATTAATAATCATTTATGCACTGTAGTATACACGAAGTATACCAATAAATAAATACTGTAGTATACCAATAAATATGTTGTATTTGACTCTTAAAACTATTCACTGACCATAGATCATTTAGGTAGTTTTTTCCCGAAATTACTGATAGTGTATGGTGGCTTAAAATATTATGTTACTTCTTTGAGATTGACATAGATTTTTGTCTTATAATTGTTTCCCACACCAATTTCCCTTTGGAAAACCAATATACACTGTTTGTCGGTGCGTCCATCCTTAAACAACCCATGATCAAGAGATATGTATAGGTCTGCATATAAAAACATGAGAAAGTTTCAGGTTATTTCATTGTGTCGTTAATGAAACATTTGAAAATGCATATAGATTGTTTGTATTCATTCCAACGTGGAATTTTTGTCTAGTTTTACTAAAAACGATATAGCACCGGAGACATAAAAATGGTAAAGGGATAATTGATATGATCATCAAGTTAGTTTTATGAAAAGCTGTGATAATTTGTGTTTACCAATATGGCTTAACTATAATAATTGCTTCTTTACCCATGAGTACCTGTCAGGGTAGAGATGGTAATTGTGTTTGATTAAGCTCGTTGTGCTACATACTATACCGGTATGGGCTGTATACTCCCCAGGCAGTTGAGATGGTTCTAGGAATTACCGGTATATAACTGGCCCGATGACAGGGGTAATGTGCGTATTAGTGTTTCTATTAGTATAGGTTTGCTTTCTTTGAATCAAATTATACATTTAATAACTATACTGTAAAAGTTTCAGCTCGATTCTGAGTCTATAAAGTCATACGAAACGTGTGAAAAAAACATTCACATTTAAAAAAAAAGTGGGTTGCCGTCCAGCAACATTTTCAAAATGTGCATAATTATTTGTTCGTGTTTTCGCTTAATATGGGAGCACATCAGACAAAACAATGTTTCACGGTAATTAGTACCTTAAAGGGACACTATCTTCACGATCAACAGGGCATGGAATCGCAGTGCTACTTTTAGATTAACTCAGTGACTGAAAATGATACCCAACATGATAAAATCATATTACCATTGCTGCTGCATAAATGAGCCAGATATTTTCAGTCACTGTGTTCATCTTAAACTGGGACATCGATTCCATGCCCTGTTGAAAGTCTGCTCTGATCGTGACGATATTGTCCCTTTAACTAACATCACATGCAATTTGTTTCGGGCGACATTCGCTTCTTATTCAGTTTTATCGTATTTAATTTTAAGGCTGGCTGGGTCTGACATTGCAATCCTCCTGTTGTCTGTTGTCATTTCATCTCCTTTTTTATTTCACTGATGCATCTGAAAATGTTACAGTCTCTTTATTATAATTCCATTTCTAGTATAAATACATTTTTCGAGTTGCTACCTCGTTCCCCAGGGACTTCCTCTTACACATAAAAAGGAAAGATGTCAGTTCTTTGTTTGGGTGTTAAATGAAAATGCATGCAATAATCAGTTGTCAAGCGTATCCTAATCTGGTTCACTGGATTACAAATAGGCTACACTGAGGCTTTGAATTGTCAAAGAAAGAGAAACCGCGTCTTCAAAAGTAATTAGATATTTCTAATGGTGATGTCCAAAATGACATAAAACGTGACATCAAGTTACGGAAGCTAAATCGTGCCAGAATTTTGCAACGTGGACAATATCGAAATATTGTAAACGCAATTGGAAACATTTTGTCCTTACTGGAAATAAGCAAATTGCACGAACAATTTTGTGGTTTGGAAAAAGACGATTTCATTCAACAAATTACATTTGTTACTAAAAAAAAAACAAGTTTTGGAAGAATTTTCTTACTAAGGTAACACAAATTATAAGCCATCAAATATCATCCCATGCATTTCTTTTTCAAGCAAAGCGATTATTCTCCAATTAAAAAACGAGAATGACACTGTGTTAGATAACTTCTTCAAATAGTTAATTTTCTTCATAAGAAATATACTTTTAACAAGTCACATTATAGAGACACATTTTGGTCAGATATAAAACAGAAATAATATTCCCTAAATACACATTCAATCTACACTCACTGGCCAAAAGTATTGCAACATGAATTTGTACGAGACAATAGGCCGTATTCATAAAAATAAGTAATTACTTACTAGTAAATGCTATAAGTAAAAGCAACAGCTAGGTAAGTAAAAGGTCTAGTCTAAGCAATTGCTAAAAATCTTATTCATAACCATTTGCTAAATGATTACAGTTGTTACTTGCCTCGGCTAGTAAGTTCTCAAGTAGTTGCTATTGTACTACAGTACCATCCACGAGTCTCGGTATTTGGTGGTATGAAGGTGTTTGCAAGCCATTCCACATTTTCTTTGTCAAACCTAAATAAAGTTCTGTAAGTGGTAGGGTTGACTTCATAACGATTAAGCCTGGTGTTATACACCTTAGGTTGTGGTCTTTGACGTAAAAACATGGCAGAAAATGTGATATGTCTGTATTGGCTAAACAGCAAGCCAAAAATTAGGTGCTTGTACAATCACTAGTAAATGCTAGTCGAAGGTCATTTTTATGAATACAAATTGAAGTAGGTGCTAATTTCTCTAGCATTTACTTATAAGTAAAAAGCAATTACTAATGCTTAAAACTTGTAGCTTTTACTTGAAAGTCATTGCTTATGTCTATGAATACACATTTAAGTAAAAGGTTAGTAAAAGGGGGTTGTTACTTTAGTAAAAGCAATTACTTATTTTTATGAATACGGCCTATTGCCTAGACGGATGGCCGCAATTATCAGGTCACGTGGTTACCAGACAAAGTATTGAAGGACTTTGTTTCCGAGCAAGAACAGCAAAAAAGAACAAAACACAGACACTTTCAAGAAGTCTTAAGTAGTGTAAATAAAATAAAATAAATTATTGTAACACAGTTCTCCAAACTGAACTTTGGTGTGAATTTCAATGTTGCAATACTTATGGCCAGTGGGTGTATCTTGACTGATACATAGCAGTATACTTCCTTTAGAAGAGAGCAGGGTCTGTCTAGCTTACACTCTACAGTTATGTGTAGCAGACATTAATTATGTATTTTTGCTTTTTTTTTTATATTAGTCATTAATTTGCACTCACTGACACATTAAAGTGTTCTGCTTTTGTGATTGTACGTTTTTGAGGTTTGTTTGAATCATGTCACGTTAAAGTTGGGTTGAAATCCTAACTTGGTTTGAAATACTTATATGGAGAATACAATTCTTTGAAAAGGTTTATTTATTGCGCGGAATTATTTAAGGAAAATATTATTATTTTATGAGACATATTTATCTGTGTGCCGGCTCTCAAGATGACACTTCAAAGTGAAGATTCGATCTAGGTCTGTCGGCAGATGTTTTTTCAGGTCTCAATTAAGTTATCCTTGTCATGAAAAAGCAGATTGACAGATAAACGCGAATATATCACTTTCATTTAATATCCACTGAATCATCTCCGGTTATTGATTGACCTTCAGTTATGGTCGTAGCGAAGGCATTGTTTGGAGGTCGGAGGGGGGGGGAGGTGGTGGAAACCAATTTTCCGACTGACTTCAGCGGTGAAACAATTTCCACCATAATCACCAAAGGGGGTAGTAGGCATTGCACACCTATACCTCCTTGGCTACGGCCCTGTTAGTAATTCAGATAGCAGCAATATACAACACAATAACACAATACAAGATAACACAATATACAACAAACCTGTGAAAGTTTAAGCTTGAAACATTTTGTCGTGAAATTGCATTCAAATTTTGTCGTATTCATTCTAACAAGGAATTAAGGAAAACTCTCCTGAATTCAAACTGTAAATTATTTCACTTTAATTAAAAGGACAATACCTAGAGAAGATTCAAAACATTATCAGCTTTACACCAATTAATAAGTTTGACATTACAAATCGACACTTGTTTTATTACATATTGCGTTTTAATTTATTACTACCCCAATATCTTAAAATGGAGGTAACACTATTGGTAAATTAATAATTATAATTATGATCACATTTTGACTTGGTTTAATGTTGCTTCCGTTCTAATACAATTCATAATTTAATTTATCGGATAGTTGTGACAATTGTGGACCTCATTAATAAAAAGAGAATAAAATTTCATGGCGTTTACCGCAGAATAATAACCGGTTTTGGGCGTGGTCACAGGTGATAAAGGGGAGGCCTTTCATCGCTTGTGACCACGCGCATACTGTACATTGTTAGTTCTGTTGGGGGGGGGGGGGATTTTAAACATGTTGGTTATTATATAACTTGTACACAGATCATTGTCATTTGATTGGTGGAACACACATCACGTAACATCCATTATTTCTGCCATTGCGTCTTTTCTCAAAAATGAGTCCAATTAAACTGTTCTATATAGAACGTGAAATGATTTGGAGCAGGGGACCAACCCATTCCCCATACGTCAGAAATTGGACAGGTAGGCCTATATAGATTATGATAGAAAGGTTCTCAGAAACCTTATTTTCCAGGTGAGGATGATATTCGGTAGGATCAGGTGAACATTTCTGGTTCTTATTTCAAATAAGAAACATAATGTTACATTGTTGAGAAATGGCCGATTGTTTATGTCACCATTAGTTGAATACATTAATGACAAAGATCTATGTGCGAGTTATATAAAACAAATATTTAGCGTGTCGATATTACTCGGTATCAACAGAATTGATCGATTTTACTGATCGGCTTCGTTTTGTGCAATGGATCATCAGTTCAGATGTTACCTTGCGAAATTATTCTTCCCATTGTACTCAATATCTGTATACCATTGGCGTGTTCTTGGGGAAAAGTAAAACAACTGTCTTCAAAGAAAATTTACCGAAATAATGTATAAGATAGTATTGCTTTTTTATTGCGCTAACTGAATTTTATTACAATTAACCCCAAAACCGTATTTTGTTGAACTGGGTCAACTTCCATGAATACCTAACCGTGACAGATTAACACACGTCTGGGTTCTGAATCTTTTGTAGTTGTAATTTATAAAGTATTTCATCCTTGTACAAATTTATTTTTATTGTATTTTATCTTTTATGAAATTAAAAGAGCTTAGTAATGTATATGTATTGTTTTTCTTTGTGCATACTGCCACGACCTTGCAAAAATATATCAAAGGTTGAATGTTGTAGATAATGGATGATGGCATGATCAAGTTATTTCTCTGTGCTGTCATAAAACGGCCTTTTATGAAATTCAAAGAGAGCACTTAGTAATGTATTCGTATTGTTTTCTTTGTGCATACTGCCACGACCTCGCAAAAATATATCAAAGGTTGAATGTTGTGGATAATGGATATGATCAAGTTATCTCTCTGTGCTGTCATAAAACGGTCTTTTAGGTAAAAAATTAAATACATAGGCTATAAAAAAAACTCCGTTCCTTGTTCCCGCGCGCGTCACCTCCAGATTTTTTTCATATGTTTTATTTTTTGTTTTTTATTGTGATAACATTTCAAGGGTTTTTAGTTCAGTTACTTATTTAAAAATGAAGCCTTTATCATTAGTGGCTTTGTTTAAAAACCATTGATAATAAGAGCTAAGCCTATCCATAGAAGACAAGGGCAGTCAGCCCCCCCTCCCCCACCCCCACGTTGGTTTTTTCAAGAGAAAATAGTACAAATACAAACTATTAAAACTCTCGCAGTCCCAAAATATACAAACAAGCTTTTCAAAAAAGCTATTTTCTGAAATCCATGTCGTATATGCATACATTTTGAGCGTCTCTTTTGACGGATACCGGCGCATTACAAATGTTCATTATTATTATTATTATTATCATCCCTATATAGGCCCCACAAAAGTATGGTGTTCTAAAAAGGACACATGCACATTGCAAGAAGAGTGTTGTCGCGTCGCACTAGAAGTGTAGTCGCGTCGCACTAGAAGTGTAGTCGCGTCGCACTAGAAGTGTAGTCGCGTCGCACTAGAAGTGTGTCGCGTCGCACTAGAAGTGTGTCGCGTCGCACTAGAAGTGTTGTCGCGTCGCACTAGAAGTGTGTCGCGTCGCACTAGAAGTGTAGTCGCGTAATTATCTGTTATCTGCCCCCCCCCCCCATATTATTACATTATTGTGTGACCATGAATTTAGGGTATGGTTCTGCTTTAAAATAGTTTGTTGTGAAAAGAGGCATCAGTATATAAAACATACAAATGTTGCTGACTGAAAATTTATTTTGGACCAACTCTTGCTCTAGTACCTTTGATTTGCCGACTGAGAACAATTATTGGGGTGACACACCCCATACCCCCTGACCCCGCTCGCTACGGCCCTGGGCGGTGGGGACGAGTGAACCCTGTAGGCCTGCGCAATATTTTTCTGAACAATTTATATTATTTTATATATACAATTTTACAAAGGTTCTTCTGTACTTAATTCACCGCCAAATTCGACTGGCATGGTAGTCTTGTGGTTTAGAATGCTCACCTTCCATGTAGGTAGTTGGGATCGAGACTAGGTTTAGGTTGTAAATATTTGTAACAGGATTAGCAACATTTTTTGTTAACTACAACACTAATTCAAAAACAAAACCTTTCTGTAACACAATAATGTATGGGCTGTGGATGACTTTTTAAAGGAATATAAATCCCAAAATTCATGTTAAGTACCGTATGCATGCTAGCTGCCAACCAGTCTGGTTGTCGCTTTTGTATAATTGGTTTTTCTAGTAAATATATGGATTTACATTTATTTTAGTCGTATATATTTAATTAGTCGAAATTTAGTCACATACGGCTCTTCATACGAGAAAAAACTGCAATGGTGAACACTTCTAGTGCGACGCGACAACACTTCTAGTGCGACGCGACTACACTTCTAGTGCGACGCGACTACACTTCTAGTGCGACGCGACTACACTTTTAGTGCGACGCGACACACTTCAAGTGCGACGCGACTCGCGACAACACTTCTAATGCGACGCGACACACTTCTAGTGCGACGCGACAACACTTCTAGTGCGACGCGACACACTTCTAGTGCGACGCGACTACACTTCTAGTGCGACGCGACACACTTCTAGTGCGATGCGACACACTTCTAGTGCGACGCGACTACACTTCTAGTGCGACGCGACACACTTCTAGTGCGACGCGACTACACTTCTAGTGCGACGCGACAACACTTCTAATGCGACGCGACAACACTTCTAGTGCGACGCGTGAATCCTAATGCGACGCTTACACACTCTTTTTGCAATGTGCATGTGTCCTTTTTAGAACACCATAAAGGAGTGCTTTGCACTATAGTGAATGAATATAGGCCTATACAATCTGAATGCACTTTCATTATTTCCTCTATAACAACGTAATAAGCTGACACAAACGGGTTGGTTGTTTATAACATTATATCCGATGATTAAATAACCTTTCACGAAAGCCATAATACCAAAAAAGGGCTCTCAAAATTCAATTTAATTCAGTTGAATGTATGCACGTGCGGTACGGTACAGTACGGTACTGCACGGTATAATTTTTAAGTTTAGAAAATTCCTATTTCGTGTAGACCTTATGCGTTGACGTCATCACGCCGCCATCTTAGAGGTAAAACGATGATGAAACAATGGAAAGCGCACATCTATACACGCGCGGCGCACAGATTGGGCCAATGCGACCTTCTTTTGACCTCTAGCCGAGGGCGCCCTACTCAAATGACGTCATGTGCATAAGGTCTATAGGCACTTTAAAGATGTAACGCCCGTGTTTTTCGCTATTTTACCGGCCATTTTATATTTCATAATGAACATTGCTATTTTTACACGGGGGCGGGAAAACAAATGCTTAAAAATTACACATTTCTCAAAATAATCGTGAGAAGTTTAGTTACATAATGTACCAATATGATGTTATGGTGGGTCTCGCCGTTAATGTCTGCACTTTTTTTTACTTGTCAACCACCGAGCTTCTGATAACTACTTTGTGAAATATCTCATTTTGTTTTCCTTTTGAAAGTAAATTATAAAAGTTCCAAAGAAAAAATATTCCTCCCTGTAAAACACGAGCGGTAAATCTCTAAAGCCCCTATACACTATTGGTAATCTTGAAAAACATAAATGACCACATAATTCAGACATGAAACTTACTTTATGTAAAGTTCATGACGATTAAGTATCCCTCGAGAAATTTCCGACTGAGGTACTATATTTTAGTACAATAGATCAAATTATTTTCCAAATTAAGTTTCGTCTTCGGAAAGAAAATTAATATCAGCTTGGAATGAATACATACAATCTGAATACCTTCACTATTTTCTCGAAAACGACACAAAGAAATAAGCCGAAACGTTCACAGTCTGGTTTGCGTACAAATCTCCTAAACTTAACTGCATTGTGTTAATTTATTTCTATAATAAAAACGTTTAAATCTGTTAATTTAGACGCAAAGATACGTTAAAACCCTCCTACTATAGCTGAACTTTAGTGGCAAGTATAGATATAGTTGTTAAAATCAGTCAACTGACTGTTTTGACTGTTGACCCCCCCCAAAAAAAAAACAACAACAACAACAACAACAAACAAACAAGCAAACAAACAAACAAAAACAAAAAACAGGGGCATTGTTGACTGGTTTTTACTGTCATTTTAATCACCCTGAACAATACAAGACGATGCTTTTACTAGTCAAAAACGGTCGACTCATTTTGACCTGTAAGTGTACTTACCTCACGTAAGGTTCTACTTTTAAGTGCACTATAGTATAGTGCACTATAGTATACCTTGGCAAGTATATCAATATTTTGACTGATTTTGACCATTACAGTCACAGAAGGGTTTTAATGTGTTAATAACATTAATACAGCGTAGAGGGGGTATACAATATCCCAAAGAATTATATGTCTCTAATTGTAGCTCAGCCCTCTCCAATTTGATATTGAATCCGCCGCTGAACTAACGTGATAAGGAACAACCAATGAGCTGGATAACCTCTGAGTCCCGCGGCGGGGGTTTCGCATCAGTCAAGATCGGCGGACGCAATCGTCCGCGGAGAGCTCCGAGGAGAAACTGTTCGGGAAGACAAAATATCCGTGTCCGTGGGGATATAATAACCGGATCCGTCCACACCGTCATTGCTGTGGCCTGTATACTATCTGCCGTGCGAGGTCGCCCTGATAATTTGTTGCATTCTTACTTATTGGGCCCAATGGTGTGGGGACGTCGGCCATAGTTATGCCACCAACGACAGTAAATGACTCATTCACAAACTGGACGTCCGCCATGAAACAACACGCAGAGATGCGTCTAACTATACACGTCGGTCACGATCACGCGCACACAGAATTAGAAAGGTATGCCTATTCAGCGTGCTGCAAAATCTCCCACATTATATCATGGACGACGTCATGTTTTCAAAACTAAAATATCGATTGGGATCGAAGGGCATTTTTGTTTTCGAACAGATATAAAAGATCTTTCCTTGATCGACGGTTTATTTATTATAAGGGTGTCAATATAGCTTTCCCTACATTGGTATTATGTGCATAGACAGCGTGTGTTGTGGTTATGTATAGTTACTGGTTTTGTCCATGCCAGGTTTTAAATTTTACAATTTTATTCTACTTTTATTCTGTCATGAAAAAATGAATGGTTTATGCCACAGCTTGCAGCGAGACACTCTGTAGTGATGCGGATTTACCGCTTTTACGGAGTATAACAATCCAGATCCAGATCCAGAGAGATCCAGAGACGTAAGACACGTCAGACTTTTCGGCCCCTATTATTACTATACAGAGTTCAATTTCAGTTCTATGGTAGATTTACAGGTCTGCGAAATGAAACGTGTCAAATAAATAGGCACTCTAGCAGCCTTCGTCAATCGTGGCGAATAAATAGGCACTCTAGCAGCCTTGGTCAACGCTAACTTGGTGAGCAATATCGCTTGCCCAAGGTTCTTTATACAATCATACAGTCAATTAATTTGTAATTGGAGAGGACGAATACCGGTACATAATGAAACTAATGAAATAATCTAATAATGAGCTGGACTTTTTAAACAGTAAAATTACAATCTTCATGGGGTAAAGTTAACCATCTTCAAGGTGCAATAATGTTAATATTCTGTTGCGGCATAGTAATAGTAATAATAATAATAATAATAATAATAATAATAATAATAATATTTCATTCATATATCGCACATTTTACGTAATTATCCCAATGCAGTTGACATTTAAATATTTCCCCTGGTCACTGAGCCAGTATCATTCCTGTAATGTTTCTCCTGGGAGTATACAGCCCATTAGTACAACCTATTATGGCGCTACAGGGCTAATCATGCACAGCATGCATCTCTTCTCACGCCCATATTATACTCCTGGGTGAAGAGGAGCAATTACAGTAAAGTATCTTGTTCAAGGACACAGGTACCATCAGGTCAGGAGTCGAACCAACATGCTAAATACTCAGCCAATAAGACACAAATCCAATGCATTAAACTGCGTGGCTACGGTACCCCCATAAAACATTGATTATGTGCTACAGTATTTTGAAATAAAGTCTTTGGAGACAAACAAGTTGGGTGCTTGATCATTGATACAGAAATGACATAATAATAATAATAATAATAATAATAATAATAATAATAATGTGTGGACTTATATAGCGCACGTATCCACCAACTGAGTGGTGCTCAAGGCGCATTATATTATTACCCCTGCTCATAAGACTCATCAGGCTCATAAATCATTCCTGAAACCATCTCAGCTCCCTGGGGAGTATACAGCTCAATTGCTGCCATTACAGCGCATATAGGGCTAATCAACCAACTCTGCCCTCACAGGTACCCATTTAACCCCTGGGTGGAGAGAAGCAATTATGGTTAAGTGTCTTGCTCAAGGACACAAGTGTCACGGCCGGGATTCGAACCCACATTCTGCTGCTAACACCAGAACTTGAGTCCGGTAAGCTAGACCGCTCGGCCACGACACTCCACATGTCAATGAGTCACAGGTTAAGACAAGGTAGATGCATGTAGCAGAAGAATCAACAACTGAATTGCCTATGTTGATACTTTCAATATGTATGTTGTTTGTTGTCATTGAGAACCAACCAATATTCAGTAGCCAAACAATATAGCCCAATAGACCTCGTGGTGTAGCCATCTTGTAACCAAACAGAGGCTGGAAGAGAAAATAGTCTGATCCTTTTTTCTAATGAGATTTATTATTGCCATAATTATCGGGTATACAGGGAATCTGACAAAGATGACTGCAGTGTGATAAAGGGGCGTACCTTCCAACAGAGGCATAGTGATGTTGGCAGTGGCTCACGGAGACATCAAGTTGCCAATTAATGTGTCCTTTAATTAAAACACGCACCCTCTACGGGCTCACGTTCAAACGAGATCTGATGGTTTTTAACAATTCCCAAGAGTTAGGACTGATAATAAGTAATGGAGGGAGAAATATTTTGTTCTTTCTGTAAAGTACCAGCAATACAGACTCGTATAAACGCCTTCATCTTTAACCAAGCGGTGATCGATTTATTTGGTTCTAGTACCATGCGCATGATCCTCTCGTGCTGTCAACGTTTAACCTGTTTGTGGCCACGGGGCGGTATTTCCATGGTCAACACCAACGTGTGAAAGTAAATTCGCCATCGTTAACCCGTTCGATCGAGTACCAGGCAGTCTCCTTCACGCTGGCGACCTTCTTTACAGAAGAAATGTTATACCTGGTCCAAATTAATAGGGATTCTAACGGCAGTCCCGTTATATGTGCTATCTGTGGGAGTGATGCTGTTCGCCTACATTCGCATCAGTATGGAGATGAAGCGCGGAGCAGCCCGTGTGGGGCCGGCACAAGCTGAACATCTTCCCGGTGGATCACACGCGCCAAGTATGGCCGAGTCCCTCCTTCGGGCCAGACGTAACACGTTCAAGATGCTTCTGATCGTTTTCATCACGTTTGTTATCTGCTGGACACACAACCAGATCATCTTCCTCATGTTCATCACAAATTAAATAAGAGGTTTAATTTAATACTGTCCGTTGCAATGGTGGCCTCCAATATGTGAGGCAATTTTACAGCTAGTTTTCAAAGGAAACGAAATATCCATTTTATTTTCCCCCTTTAAATCAGTTAGGCCCTCTTTGCTAAATCCCGCTTTGTAGACTGCTTATTTTTGCGTGTGATCTTCTTGTGTGACTTCTGGTTTCTGGAACATACATGTTAGGCTATGTCTAGACAGTTTTGACTATAACTCTTAACTGAAAATGATTATTCGTTCTCTTTTTTTCTCACATTTATATAGTAACCCTTTGTTTGTATCTTATTCTATGAGTAATTATTTGATTTTATTATTGCTTGTTTTTATTTACTTTTATTATTTTTATTTGTGGGAGCTTGTGTAGGCATTCAAACCGAGGACTTATAACAAAAGGGACAATACGTCCCGGCTGCTATCACAATAGAGGGGAACAATGGGAGGTCATTTGTTTACACCATAAACAAAGCTGTGTGTGTGTTGTTAGCTTAAAGGGAAGGTACAATATTGCCATGTCGGCAAAACTATACCTAAGATGTTTATTGTCATAAACATATGTGACAATTTGAACTTAATAATACGTTGTGTTTGTTAACGCGAAAATAATAATAATGCATTCACTTGTTTTACAGACATGCTACACCTCAGACTGAAATATTTCAAGCGATATTTTGATACCATCTTCAACGAAAGTGTTATGTTTAAATATTTTTGAGATTACAAAGGGTAATGGGCTTTAATGGGAAGGTATACAGTATTGTTTTTGGGGGGATTACGATATTTTCAAACCTCTAGCTTTCGAAAAATATATAATAAAACTAAATGTGAAAGTTTCATCACAATAAAGGTCCTTTAGGTTTTGAGAAAACGACGTTAAAATGTTACATGTTACGGTATAATTTTTATTTGTTCTACAAAAAAGTTGCCTGAAGGCACAAGAGGGCGCCATTTTGGGGGTAACGTGGGGTCAAAACAAGTTATTAGACTTCAAATATAAATAAGTTACAAATGTTATAAACTTATTAAGTTGTTGCACCCCCAAAATGTCATTAATATTGCGCACTCTCGCGGACGAGAGTCAGTCCTATTCGACCTAACAATTTCTGAGCGCCCTTCAGACGGTAGACTGGTCCTCTGTCTATAACCTCTCAAAGATATAGACAGGCGTACCATTCAAGGGGTTTCATTGTATACATTGTGCCAAATATCTACTGTCATCATGTTTTGAGGCTCGCGCGCGAATGAACGCTGCGCGCGCGTACTTCTGCCATCCAAATATCGCTGGAGATATTGCGCATGGATATGGCCATCATCACGGGCAAGGTCAAAGTTGAATCTCGGGAAAAATATGGCGGGCGCGGCCGGTATCTGGTGTAATTCACGAGCCTCATAGAGTGACGTCAGATCTTCAGGCTATTTAACATTTATCAGTCTCATGATGATTGATACGAGTACCAACTTGACACCAAGTCAGTTTTTAGATAATAATTGGTTTATTTGATAATCTGGTATTAACCAATGTTGAACCTTCCCATAATAAAATGCATATTCTGTGTTACTATCTAATGTTCCCTTGAACAACAACAAATAATAATAAATGATTTAGTCTTATTTTGTTTTTAACAGCGCCCAATCATCATGCTCCAAGGTGAACACATCAAGAATATAAGTTAATAAGTAGGTCCTGTGCAAAAACAATTCACATAAAAATTGTATTTTGAAATGCACGTGGGACGATGCAAAATAAAGATAACATTGTACATCAAACGCATTTCTTCATCAAATTGCATGGTCCTGTCTAGATTTATTAATTCGATAAGTCTGCCTGCCTGCATCGACCTTGAGAACGATGTCAGAGATTGAATTTTGATGATAAAAATTATTTGTTATTTTTGTCGAACCATCCGAGAACCAGCCAAGATGAAAGCCCATTAGGCTAGGCAGCATATTGTTCACGACATCCATTGTTTATTTGGCATTTCGATGGGATATCTTTTGAAATCTTTTGGCTAATGAACTGGACACAAATAGGCTTAAGGGTATTGCAACGTTTCTTGAGTTAAGGAATTCGTAAATGCATTTAAGCTTTCTTATTATATATGTTTTAATGCAAGAATCTGATTAAAACCGTGGTTATGAGCATCATTTGTATTCAAGCATAATCAAGCCTTCCTGAATATGGCTTTAAGCACCAGTATGTATTTCATACAGCCGCTAAAAGCAGCCAGTTATTTTGCTAACTCTACGCTTTTCATTTCATAGCGCTGCTAATCATTAAGCACAGGAAAAGGCATAGGCCTACGAAACTAATATTGCTACACTTTTAAAACATGTGGCATAAAAGTATTTCTCATGCACATTATATGCCAACTACTGTTTAGCTATAATGTTAATCAGTAGATGGTAAACTTTTGGGGAAATAATATTATGAGCCACCAAATGCGTAGTAACGTTATACCTGGTGCGTTGCCAATGGGGATGGCGAGGGGGAAGTCGCTCATGGGTGCACCCAACTAAATAAACTCCCATAGTAAACAGTGCTAAATACACAATATTCAAAAATCATGAAAAAATACTTAGAAGTCCCACAGTTTTTAAAACCAAAAGAAAAAATATTGATCGATATATAACCTTTTATTTTCTTCTCTATTCACTGTCTAAAGTCCAGGTTTCCAGGGAGTTATTCTCATCCCAATGAAAACCACCCTCTACAGTAGTGAAAACGTCCACACTGAAAAGCAGCCATTTTGGAAAAAGGCCTTACGCTTGAAATCAAATTAGGACCTAGTGTGTCCAAAATACTCACAGTTGGAAGCCAAGGACTCCCGGGTTATGATAGTGGGCCATTTTTACACAATCCATCAAATGAATGGGCCTCAAATCTTTGTTTTTCAGAAAAATTTGAGGGCATACACTTTATGATAAATAGCTCGGCGCATGAATTCCTCACTATTTAGTGGGGTGCACCCTCATCCTCTTGGGCCAGTTTTGTCCTTTCTTCAAAAAATATATAAATAAATTGAAACAAAAAATGGGCCCCACAGAGAAATATTTGACTCCGTTTTTACCTTTCAAAGTGTAGGCAGCCGGCATGGTAGTTATTCCTGATCTCAATATATATATATTTCCCAGGCGAGCATTTCTTATGCAGAGGCTATTACCAAAATGGTCAAGGTCTAACACAAAGCACAACCTGTATTGTAATCCGCTAGCTATGTCACCTTGCACGCACACTATATCGTAAATGGGTCTGGACGTTCTTTACCATTGGTGTTTGCACGCACAGTCCATATTAGACCTGATTCCCAACTGTAAATGCAGTAGTTGTTTTTCCTCACAGATTTCATACGAGATTTTATCTGAAACGTGACGGTCACCCACCGAAAACTTACAGACCCTTAGTATAGGCCATAACAAAAAAGTCTCTGGTTTCTGGTCATAGGTCGGCTTCAAAATCGGTGCATTGACGCGCTGTTTTTTGTTTGTTTGTTTGTTTGTTTGTTTGTTTGTTTGTTGGGGTGTTGGGGTGTTGGGCTCCAGTTCCAGAATAAGTGGGCCCCCCTAACACATGCGAATTTTTTTCACATGCTTATGGGACTGACTGACGGGCCCACCAGCAGGCAGGACTATACAGGCAGGGCCGGATTTAGACCTTGAGGGGCCCGGGGCACTTCAGGTTCGGGGGCCCCTCGACATAGAAATTAAATTACATGACAAAATAAAAAATGAACTAAAATGAATGATAAACCGCATTTCTTCGAAAAAAAATATAAAACTAATTTTATAATTATTACATTTTTTTAATAAAGGAAGTCCTTAGTCTGGGGGCCCTCTGGCAGGGGGGCCTGGGGCAATTGCCCCCTTTGCCCCCTTATAAATCCGGCCCTGTATACAGGGCCGCTTTTACATAAGGGCAAAAGGGTAGTTGCCCACGGCCCCAGGTAAAGAGGGAGCCCTAAAAATCTGTAAAATCTGATTGGTGGGCCCCCTGGGATCCGATTCGCCCCCCCCCCTGGCGAACATAGCCAGCTACGCCACTGAGTATGGTGGCTAAGAGAGTCAAAATCGGGCAAACGTTCATACCCCTATGTGAAAAAGTCGTTTAAAACACAGCACGGTAGAATTCCAATCGATTCAGACATTTTTGCTGCATTTGGACATCGTTTTATAGCAAAAAATAAATGCGGACGAGTGAGTCTGAGGCGACGCACAAGGAGACCAGAAACCGGAGACTTATTGTTTTGTTTTTGTCCTTATCAGTGTCGCCATTTTTGTTAGATACCCTGAACGCAATCATGATTATAGTGCTGATTCTCATGACATATTAAAAGGGACCAGACTCTTTTTCCTCCCAGCCTCGGTTTGGTCAAGCAGATTTGTATGGAGAAAAACAAGATGGCTGCTCTATTGGTAATCAAATACAGCACAATTTATACCGGACAATTTTAAGTCGACGACAGTGTAATGCAATGCAAAACGGGCATAATACACGAGTACAATGTTACTCACATAACTTAACAGAAACACGAACAGAGTGTATCACTTTAGGTTGCAAAATCCAACAGAGCCTATACCCATTTAAGTAACATTACCGAATGTTAACTGAAAAACCTCAACTTTGTAACTTTAGTTGCTCATACAGGTTTGGATCCAATCACGTTTATAGCTCAAAATGATCCAGCATTTACCATGTTGATAACAGCGGCGAAGCACAAACATCTTGCCCGCCATTTTCAGAATTGAATCACATGTTCTATTGATCTAACCATGGACTGTTTTCTTCCTCCATGATCTAACCATCTTATCAGGCTTTAGAAGGTTATCGAGTGGTCTTTGAAATGTTCTATTTTATTTGTATCAGGGTTGTATAAACAACGGGCAGAAATTGTATTATTACTTTGTTAAAACGTCTTAGCCTATGTTTTTCCAGGAAGCTTAATATAAAAAAAGACATCCAAAAGGAGGGAGG